>RJWH01000937.1:0-519832 GCA_004363575.1 Solenodon paradoxus
GGCGGGGGGGGGCGGGGGGCTTTCTGATTCCCTTAGTATGTTAAAGAACTTCGCAAATTATCTTCTTCTCTCCCTTTTCCTTTCGAGCATTGTATTTACTTATTATTTGCTCCAATCGTTTAGTTTTGTCTCAGGAAATCTTAGGCAGTCGAACTTGCTCATTGCCCTTTCAGTGCTTTCAAGCAACATCTGCTTTTTTGCTACCTGCTTTTTTACCCTAAGACATTTCTGGATAGGAAAAACAAAGGCAAGCCTGTAGAGTCAATCCACTAGGGAGCCCCCTTAGGTCAAAAGAGAACACAATTCTTCAGGAACAAGGTCTGCTCTCCTCCTGGAATTAGAAACCCACTAAGTGAATATGGAATACTTTCTTCAAAATCACCACCCTACTAGGAAGTTTTGTGGGCTTAGGATAAGTTAAAATATCACAAAGTTCTGCTTTGCATCAGTGGCTTTTCTCCTGAATAGGTGTTTACTTGGTCACTATAAACCTATGGACTATATTCCACAGTTTCAATAAAACTCATTCTAGCAGGGGTTTTTTTTGCCATTTTCTTTGATATCTGTCACTCTCTCTAGGCTTATTTTCATTTTAAAAATGTTTTTATTTTTGACATAACTTTTATCTACATTTCTTGTTATATTTCAATTACTGAAAATTCATGAAATATAATAACACTAAACAAAAATAGCAATCATTCTTGCCATCAACCAACAATTAAAAACTTACGGAATGTTCTTAGAAGCTTTTCAGCTTGCATTTCTTGTTATATTCTTAAGCTCTTTACAGCTTTTTACTATTACAGACAACGCAGAATTTGTTTAGACATAAATTGGAAATGTGAAAAGTAAACTCTTACAGAGGTATAATAGTTTGCAAACCTGGTCACTTATGAAGAGAAATGGCTGATACTCAAAATTTAGTCTTGTATTTATTTTAATAAATTCTGTCTCTAATATCTTATATTTAATATTTGCATATGTATGTATATGCAAAAACATGTGTAAGCTATGCACTGCAACAATGAAACAAGTGTTTATAAACTCAACACCTAGCATAATTATTCCAGCATTCTCAATTGCTTGAGAGAAACAATATTGAAATATTTTGAATGCTGATCAAAAAAAAGAATTTAGAATTATTGTGAACACACTATTAAAGACTTTCTAACAGTCAGAACTACAAACAATAAAATACATTGACAAGACGAAGTGAGATTACTCCTTGAAAGAGACGCTGGTCTGAGAGATCAATATTTGAATAGATGGTCACATTAGATGACCTGCACAGTTTCTTCTAACTCTAAAGCTCTCTAAAAAAAAAAACCAAAAAACAAACAAAAACAACAAAAAAAACAATTTATGTCACATTATTAAAGTTTTTTTTCAAAGATAGCCAATTCCTTCTAATCCCAAATGTACAGTCTTTTTTCTTCTTCCTTGCCTTCCTTGCTTGCTTCCTTGCTTCATCTTCTCATATTTAGTATTTGCTGTTAATCACTCACTCCTTATGAAATTTTCACCTCCCTTGGTTTCCATGACACATGACTTTTCTAGTTCTTTCTATTTCTCCTGACAACATTCAAATTTCCATTTAAGTTCAGTTTTCCTGAGCATTCTTTCTCGTCTGATGAGCTACCCACTGATACAGATTCAATTATCTATATGCATTTGACCCATGAATATCATGAAATAAATGTTATAATTCTTCCAAATTAAAGTTCTGCCTCCTGAATTAATTCTATTCAAATCTGTTTTCTTCTGTCTCAAATTTGAATTAATGTTCTTTAATTTACCTCCATCCATTTGATTGTCATGATGTGCATTAATTCGCTTCAAAATCTTCCATTTTAAACAAGAATCTATACACCACTTCTGTTTTTTTTTTTTAAGGAAAGGTGCTGGTAGGAATGAAGGCGAGTAGGCATGCAGGCGGGAAGAGAGAGGAGGAAGAAGCACCTCATTTATTTTTATTTAGTTCTTTTCATGATTGTTCCCCGGGTTCCAGGTCTTGGCCCCTGGGCCTCGGGATGTGTGTGATTGCACCCAGGTGTACTAGTCCACTAGGCCACCAGGGTGCGCCCTCTTTTCTTGTTTTTAATGGATTGAGTCACAAAATGCAACTACTGTCCTAAAGGATCACAACAGTTGTTTTGTTTGGGAGGAAGAGAGCAGTAGAATCATTTGTTCTAAGTAAATTTTATAATGATGTTAAATGCATGAAATAAATGATATCAAAACAGTTCTGGTTAAAGTGAGCAGGGGACTCCTGGAATCCCACTTACTCAGCATTTTCTGTCTCCTAAAAGGTGATCAAAGTAAAAGATCCCTAGAGATTTCAGGGATTATTTATATAGTACCATGTAAAAATAGAACATGGCTTAGATCGTGACCTAGGGAAACCATAGGCATAGCTCTCATACTATTTATACATGAAATAGACCAAAAAGAACGGAATGTATTAATGCAGTCTTTTCAACTGAAGCTGCCCATTGTGTGGCTAATTGTAAGAATTATTTATTTAGTATGAAATCTATTTAAATAAAAAGGTTTTAGTACAAAATCTTTCTCTTTCTACTGCCTGCATCTCTAAGACAGATTTTTCTTTTTTAATGTAACAATTTTATAATTTCTTTTGCTAGTACTGCTAGTTCATTTTAGGATATTGAAATCAGATCTCACAGTTCTAGTATCTGTTACCACCACCTTCTTGCTTCTTTCTTTTCCTTCCCTCTCTCATCCTCTTATAACCGCTGTCTCCTGTTCTGTGAATTTTGTTGTTTTTTTTCTGTTCATTTGTTTTGTTTCATTAGATTTCACATATGATTGAAACCATCTCGTACTTTTCTTTTTCTTTTTGACTTATTTCACTTATTTCCCCTCCAGTTCCATCCATGTTGTTGGAAGAGGCAAGAGTTCACCTTTTTTTTTTCTTCTTCATGTGCATAGAATTCCATTGAGTGTGTTTACTGCAGCTTCTTTAGCCAGTCTTCTGTTGATGAACATTTACATTGCTTCCATGTCTTGGCTATTGTGAATTGTGCTGCTATGAACATAGGTGTGCAGATATTTTTCTTAAGTTTTTTTTTTTTTTTTTTTTTTTTTAAATGAAGGAAAGACATAGGCAGGAATGAAGGCAAACAGGCAAACAGGCAGGAGGAAGAGAGAAGAGGAAGAAGCACTTATTTTTTAATTTAGTTTTCCATCTTGGTTGTTTTTTCCATCCCCACCCAACCCTCCCTGCCCTAGGTCTTGAACCTCAGTTCTTGGGATATGTGTGTGGGCTATGACTGGAAGACTTAACAGTTAAGCCGCCAGTGTGTGCTATTGGTTAGGGTTTTTTAGAGAGAAAATTATGTTGGTTATTTTGCATGTAATTCCAGATCAGTATTTTACCAAGAACTCTAACTAGTTTGAAAAGATTATTCAAACTCAGAAAACTCCCCCTCCTTCCTTGAACAATTAAATAGACCTAGATCACTGATTCCGGAGACTGGGAAGACTTGCAGCATTACTTTTGAACATGTACTTTTCTTTCTGCCAAAGTTTTCTATTCTCATAGATAAACTCTGGGCAAATGAAAAACATCCTATGTTCTTAAATTGGGGGAGTTTGCACCTGAAATTATGTGGGAAAATTAATATCTTTCCATTTTGTCTAATTTGGAGAGGATATATCAAGATACAATTTGAAAGTGACTTTGTGCATGAGATATGATAGCATTCTGGGCTCAAAGGACATGAGTATAGGTCTTTAACCAAATTTGATGGCACCGAGAGTGCATGAAAGTTTAATATTCTTGTGTTTACATGCTTTTATTCCACCTGTCTGTTAGGTATAAATGATGTTTAACTTTTAGCTGCATTTATGTAAATATTGACTATTTGACCATTTTTGTATGCTCACTAGCATTTTGAGTGTTTTTGTGAATTTCCTTGTCCGTATTTCCTTTGTCCATATTTCCTTTGTCCATATTTCTACTGAAGCTATTTTCTTCCCTTGTTGATTTATGAAAATATTTTGTTTATTTTACATATCATTGTCTTTTAAGTTTTATACAGTTTAAATACCTTTCACTGTACAGTACTATTTACCTAATGGAAGCAGGGAATATTCAAATTGCCTTCTATATTATAAGGCTTCAATTGCCTTATAGTTAAACTCTATGCTTTGCTTTAGCAATCTCTACTTTCCCCTAAGTCACAAAGATATTCTTTTTTTTTTTTTTTTTTTTTTAGTATTAGCATTATAATTTTCTTTTCATCTCTCATATCTTTCTCTTATCCATTTCTGGAATCTGCCTTTGTGTGTGTACTTTTAGGGAGGAATCTATTGTTGTGATGAGAGAAAATGTGGCTCTCAGATCACCTACGTTGGAGAATATAATTGACAGAATATAATCGACATGCTCACTGAAGCCCGGCTTCTTAACATTTCTCCACAACTATGACGAAGCACAGCAGGGTTGCTAAGGCAGGCGCATTCCTGGGAAATGGGGGACTCCTCTGATGGTTGATTTTTATGTGAAGACTCTCCATAGGCTTGATCAAATTTTCCAGGAATTGAAATGCCATATGAGATGATTCCTGTCTAACTGTTCTTCCTTTCCTCTCTGCTGTACAAAGGTCACACTTAAACTGCATTCTGAAGAGCTTCTTTGATTCTTCTATCATGTATCCTGTTTCTTCACAGAAATGTTCCCCAGTAAGTCTCTTTTAACTCAAACCCCACCTTGGTGTCTGACTGAGTGTTCCAAGAAAGTTTTGAATTGACTTGCTTTACTCTCTACTGAGTAAAGAGGACAACATCCTCAATGCCATGAAGGGGCAGAAAATCCCTGGCATAAAATGATCAACAAATGACAGAATTCATCAGTAGTGGTCTTGGGAAGCATCATGGTGGAGGGGACACCACTGCAAGTGCTACGGTTCAGGCAATGGCAAGATGAGGATAAGGAGTTCTTACCAAGACAGTGGAGTTTCCTAGTGACTCTCAACATATTTTGTTGCCCTGAATCGGCATAAGGAGAAACTGAGGATTGCTTGCAGTTAGTTAAAGGCTAAGTGTAAGAGCTAGTCAAAAAGAGGCCCTGATCTCCTACTTAGGAAGAATAGACTCTATTAAAAAGCAGAATGAAAATTTAATAGATTTGTTAGAATTTGGATTCTTAAACAGATTCCCTCTGCTTAGGTAAGGGACCTGTTTGAGAAAATCTTGGATCTTGAAAAGTAAAATGGAGACAAGTTATGTTGAGGACATTGGTTTGGAAGATCCTCTGAACCTCAGAGCTTGCGAAAGTAGTCTATTGCTTTTTAGTATGAACCAGATCTTATCCCATGCTGAAAGATGCTGCAGAGCCCTTTCCCCACGAGGCAACAGGTGCCCACCGCCCCCAGAGATACTCTCATATTCTCAAGTGATAACTAGGTTAGCTCCCCAGCTATGCATTGCAGAATTAAGCTCTTAATAAAGCTGTGCTGGGAGAAAGCAGTCTCCTTAAATTTTAGTGCACTGACCCCTGGAAGTTTGGAGGATTGTGGGTGAGAAAGCTAATTAGTTGTCACCTTTTTTATAAACTACTTTTCTTAGTAGACATTATCCTGACAATTCCAAAATTGATAGTTTGGATTGCTGGGATCATTTTCTGGTATGAAAAGCAGGTGAACATTGTCTTGAGGCAATATCTTGCAGGACACGGTGTTGGGGACACAGAGTAAAACTTAAAAAGCTTTTAGCTCAGTTAGTCTCTCATTCCATTGTGTCTTTAGTCACCTTCTCTGAACATATGCTCCGGCTCATGGTGGCCTCAGTTTCCAGGTCTCTCACTTTTATCATTTCTTCACCTAGTATCCATGTTAACCTTTTTTCTAGAGTTCATCTGCTTTGATTGGAGAAGAAAGTCAGTAACTTTTGTGAATTAATCATTTTGGCAGTAAAAAGAATATTTGTATAAAATATGTATACAAAGCACACATACATATACATATACATATATATTTGTGTGTATTGTGCATATAAAATGATTCAATTTTTGGAAACATGAGTAAGCCCACTATAATGCACATATACATATATGTTTGTAAAGAGAAAACAATGTGAAAAGATATATAGCACTTTAAACTTTATTATTTTAAGAGAAAATTGGGAAGAGATTTTTCTTTGTACTTCTTTATGATGAAAAACAGTACCTGAAACTTTTGAGCCTGAAATGAAATCACAATTAAATGTATTTAAAGACATTGACCACGAGATGGCAGCACAATAACACATTTGGTTTAAGTTTTTCCATAACTTTTTTTAAAGGAAAGGTGTGAGCAGGAATGAAGGTGAGTAAGCAGGCAGCAGGAAGAGAGAGGTGGAAGAAGGATTTTACTCATTTTATTCAGTTGTTCGTTTTGGTTGTTTCCTTCAGGTCCATGATGGGAACCATGAAGTGGACCCAGAGGATGTTTGCAAAACAGGCCCAGGAGGAGACAGTGGATCTAACGGCTACTCCTCCAAGGAGCTCCATTTTACAGTACTTTAATGAACACTGGTGTGGGTCAAGGGAATCTGTGTTTTTACAATTCCTGCATTCATCTGCAATAAAATGACGTTGACAGATTGCAGAATTTGACCTTTGTTTTATTTGTATTCACTCTTGTTTAAAATTTTATTATTTTTGTGACTAAATCATTCTGATGCTCTTCTATTATTTGCTGCTCTTTTATTTGGTTGCCATTAATATATATTTCCAGGTAATAAGAAATTCCCTCTTGCTTTAAAAGCAAAAAAAAAAAAAAAGAAAACCCTCTGATTTCTTTTTAATCTGCTTCCAACTGAAGAAATTCTGGGGTTTTTAATCTAAGGAAGGTTGAAAAATCCATCTGAACACTCGATCTTCTTGTGCATCCATTAGAATTCACACAGAGATTCCCATCTCCTCTAAGGGATCAGTGCCCCTAGAGGAAGGAAGCCTAAACTTGGTCACACGATGCTGTCTAACTGCTCTCCTGAAAGAGACTGCTATTTTCAACAACAGTTACCCAGAACACTTAACTCTTTGTATGGTCAGAGAACAGGACTTGATTTTATTCATAATTGCATGCGCAGTGTCTAGAACTTTCAACGTCAGACATAGATATTTAATAAACATTTATTGGATGATAGCAAATGTATAAGTAGATACAGAATGTTCTAGGTCAGCAATGACTGATATAATGTTCTGTGATGGTGGAAATCTGTGTATTGTGCTGTTCATGTGGTAGCTATTAGCCATGTGGAACTATTTTGTGTTTAAATTGTGATTGGTATGACTGAGCAAATATAATTTTAATTGTATTTAATTTAAATTTATTTAAATTCAAATAGCTCCATCTGGTTATCAGCCAATATTGGACAGGTTTTAGTGCACTCTGATGCGATACAGTTTCTTTTTGCTACTCTGCAGCATTGGTGATGGACTGACCCATTCTGCCTCAGCCAAGTACATAATAACTCTTTCAAGTAGTTTCTATTTGTATATTCTGAAGATACTAAAGAGAGAATACAAGGTACAAGTATACAAGGATTAGGTATATTTAACAAATCTCTCTAGATAAATATGTAGAGTTAGATCTATAAACATCTCTATATCTTTATCTATAAACATATAAACATAACACATATACATATATGTCTCACTCAATATCTCTCTAAATCATTATAGATCTTAGTCTCTCCTCTCCTCTGTTCTCTGTCTCTCTCTCTAAAAGATAGCTATTAGTTTGCTTGTAGCAGTTCAGCTTTCAGACAGGTTTCTTCCACTAACCAAGTTCGGTTTCCAAATGAGGAACCAAAAAAACTGTGGAGTCAGGGAAGGGCAGTGTACTTGGTAAGTAAAATCAGAGAATACTGAACCAGTTGGTACTTATAACATTAAACTACTGGATTAATATGGCCAGGATTGTTGACATATGAAAGTGATCATGACATGCTCTTTTTCCTTTTTACAATCTCAGCATATCAGTATTATAAAAAGGGAGAGGTTATTCCCAAAACCATGTAAAGAAATTGTTTTTAATAATGACTTTTCTTCCTCTATTGGTTGCATGGCAGCAGTTTTCATCTGAGGGTGATTTTCTTACCCCTCCTTCCCAGCCAGGACATTTGGCAATGTCTGGATACAATTTTGGTTGTTACAACTTGGTGGGGTTGTTACTGGCATCTAGCATGTAGTGGGAAGAATGTTATTAAAGATTCTGCAATGCAGAGCATAGCTGCTGACTCCCTCTGCCTCACCACTCCCCACAGAAAGAACGACTTCTGACAAAATGTCAGTAGAGCCAAAGTTGAGACGCCCTGATGCAGAATAGTGATTCAAAGAGAGTGAGCTTAAGCTTATTATTATAAATATATTTTAATGTATGCAATATAACATTATCGGACAATAACATTGGGACATGAAAAACTTATTTGATATAAACTGAAAAGAAAATAACACGGCCGTTATTTCATTAACTAAATAAATTGTTAACAGTAGAAGGAAATAAGTAAAGGTTTAGATGCACAGAAAACAAAACTGGAGTTTTGCACAACTCTGGCACAGTCATGTTTAATACACATGCACATATAAATAAATTCATATGAAAATTGCTATTTTATCATAAGAATTGAACCATTCAAAAGATACTTTTTTGATAATTTAAATATTCTCTAGAAATACCATTTTCAACAGTCAACTTAAATATTATGCAATAAAGTCTTTCCCTAAATCTTATCCAAATTGCCTCTGAATATTCAATTTTACTTTTTTTCTCAGTTAAATTATTTATGAATATCTAATTTATATTAGCTTCTAATGCTACAGTCCCCTTAATTGTCCTGAAATTGATTGAAAATAAAACATTTTAGAAAATTAAATATATTAGGAAATAGAATTGAAAATAAATTGACACCAGGATTGGAACTTTTCCCAATTGTAAAAATTAAAAAATAACTCCTTCGTACTAAATTCTTGCTTCTTCTCATTTCTACCTAACAAAAATGCCAAGCAATGTCATTTAATTTTCTAAATACCAAAAAGGCATTTTTACATAGTTTAGAACAGAATCCAGGTCTTGTTACTTTTCTAGTTCTCTTTCTCTCTGATCCAGTGCCTGGTTAATTGTTCCTACATAAACGTTAGTGTCATTGCTTAATGAGTTTAGAATCTGCACTTGGGTATAAATGTAAAGGTCAATTTTTTTTTTCAAATTCAAAGAGAAGTTACATGTCATCAGGGGCAAATGGGAAAGAACTAATACTGCTGCCATCTGTGTTCTAGGTTCATGATTAATACCCCTTTATCATCTGTTGTAGCATTGTGTTGGCCAAAACTAATTGCCTTGAATTGTTTAATAGAGTGAATCCAACAGATTTTTAATGAAAATTATTTCATGAGGAACATAAAATCTGTGGAGTGGGGAGAGGGCAATGTGCTCTTTCAGGGAAAGAATAGAGAAAGCTAAAACTGTTAGTACTTAACAGACTGAACTGCTGGAATATTCTAAAACAAGGTGTGTGTAGTAGGGGCAGGCAGATGAGCAAGGAAGTAACCAGAGACACTCAGCAAAAGTATCTCTCTGTGGAGCTGACGGTATCTTGCATGCTCATGGTCAGCACAACGCTTCAGGTGATATGAAACAAAGCCTGCTTTCTTCATGTTTAAGGGTAGAGTTGTCACTGGATCAAGCTTAATTTGCATCTTGAATGCAATGACAATAGACATGACAACACACACTTTGTTAGAGACCACACAAGATATTTACATTTTAGATATGGAGTTGGCTGTTCCTTAGACGTCAGTTTTCCATTTAATCCAGTCCCGATAATGAGCCACTTTGGTATAAACTCCAGGCTTGTTTTCTTTTCCACAGTCTATTCCCCAACTTACTATTCCAATAACATACCAGATGTTTCTATCATTTGCTGTAACCAGAGGTCCCCCAGAATCACCCTGGAGAAGAAAAAAAAAATCAATGTAGTAAATAAAGGAGTGTCAGAATTGTGAGTCAATTATCTAAATGTCTAATAAATTAGTATTTGAAGTATATAAACAAAGTATTTAAACTTCATTTTTACTTATCATTAGTATTAATATACTTGAACTTATTACTATTTTTCTCTATTAGTTTAACTTTATCTGTTATTTCTTATTATCTATGCTTATCTTCATCTAAAAGGTAGTATTTTGGATTTGCTCCATTTAAAAGAAAGCATAAGCTGAAGCTAAGTCCAGGCATCCAATTCTTACAGAAATGATGTCAAGGCCCAACTAAATGTCAACTCTTGTCAACTCATTCTGTTATGTAGAAATAAACATTTTTTTTTTATTTTAAAGTTAAGTTACAGTCAGGCATGAAGGCAGTAGTAGGCAAGCAGGCAGGATGAGAGAGGAGGAAGAACCACTTTATTTATTTTTCATTTAATTGTTCATACTGATTGTTCCCTCTGGACCCAGCACTTGAATCCAGGAATATGAGACCTATAGCCTTCAGAAGCAGTTGACCTAACTGCTACTCCACCAGTGCACACCTAGAAATAATCTTTTAATTTGAATTTAAATCTTATCCTGTTGTTCACCTTATTCTGCTGATAGGAAGGTGTCCTGGACACTAGTCATCATGCAGCGATAGGTCTGAGATAAGGAAGACATGCTAAGGGCACTGTAAGCAACTGTGCACCATTTGACATAAAGGATTTTACTCCCAAGCTAAGGTAAAATCCCAAACCTTAGTGAGCTGTTTGAAATGTGTCAGTCATGAAAATTTCCCTAATATCTCTAATCCAAGATTTAGACAATTAAGTTTTAATTCTATCTTTTGGCAATAAATCTATGTATTCAAAATAAGTATCATGAGAAAAACCCTTAAACACTTTATTTCTTTTTTATTAATAAGAGAAATGATCCTATTTGAAGCACACATGGGGTCTTTGAGTCAGTGTGCTTTTGGCTCTATTGCCTCCAGAACTAAGTGGAAAGTGTGAAAACTGATATACCAAAAACCAACATCATTAGCTCCTTTCCCATGGACACACATTCTAATTTAGGTCCTTGGTATGCTGGCACAAGAGTATGGACCAAAAGAGAGAGAACACCCACTCTCTTAAAGAATAAAGTCAAATGCATTCTCTATTCAATAAATTTATTTTTGTGGATTTGAATTTATTTTCAATATAGTTTTTTGATGTCCTCTTTGAAAGTCATATGATTGGTTGTGTCCACATAGTTTCTGTTTCTCGGGATTTAAGGAGACTTTGTATTCCAGAGTATGTAGCGAAATCTTTGTTTTCTGTTTACTGGTTTTAGTTACATATGTGCTATGTTTTTAGAAAGCAAATTTGTTGTGGATTCAGTGGCGTGTTTTTTTAATGTTAATGTTTCCTTCAGTAATTGCCAGAGTACCTTGAAATTTATAAAGAAAGTCCATGGATAAGTGAATGAAGATGAGTAAATATAATAAAACAGATAACCAACAGCAGATCAATAGTGGCATTTTTGTGTATAAGAAAGGTGCTCAGGATGTCAGTTTTTTAAAGTCATTCCTAATATTTCAAGAATTTCTAACCTGTTGGTCCCAGTTTCAAATGCTATAGGTAAATCCTTGATTAATTTAGTTCTTTATTTTTAGCTCATTAAATAGCCAGAATTTAAAAACAGGTGTGCTCCTTAGTGTTTAAAATGAATGCTTTGTATGTTTGAGGGGAAAAAGTTATTTTATTAGTTTCTACAGATGATTTATGAGGAAGCACTTTAAAATGCTTAAGTAAGATATATTTGTTTTCCTAAACACTGTAATTTTATCTGGAGGTACACTGTTTGAGATCAAGTGTTCAAATACTGGTATGAATGATGCCTTATAGGTTATGAAGATATCTGCAGATTTCATCCCACAGTACATTATAATTACTTGGGATTAGATGTCTAATTATTGGTTATAACTATAGCTTGAAGTAATGATTGTGTGGCTTCCTGACTTGGTGTCTATTATTTGCTTCCAGTCCTTTTCTATAATCAGAGTCCTAATTTACTGCAGGTGATCGTTTTTATATATGTCTCTGGACAAGAACATGCTGCTAAATTAGTGATATTTCTTAGCGTTCTTCCATTACCTCTTTTTATACTGTCCTCCCTCTTCCACAATTAAATTTCATAGTCACACAACGTGATATTAGTCTATAATCAGTAAGGACACGTCTGTTCAACAGATTCATCTTTGTGATGAATGCTGATACGAGACAATGCTTACCTCACAGGCATCTAGTTTTCCTGTCAAGAATCCAGCACATATCATTCCTGATGATACAGCCCCACCATATACTTGAACTCGATTACATATGTCATTACTTATTATTTCTATTTCAACTTCTCGCAGAGTATTGGGAAAGGGACCTAAAGAAGAAAAAAAAAAAAGATGAAGAATTTCCATGTTATTTTTTTATGATTGTTGCACCTTAAAAAGACTAGATCATAGTAAAATATATGTCTTGAAGTTGTAGGATGCTGGGTTTGATAACATTACTCAGTGTCTTGGTGCCTTCCTTTCTGCTTCATTTCTTGGGTACCTTCTAGGTGCTTCTAAGTATCTTGCTTAGAACATTTACTCTATCTTATCTAATTTTTATAATGGTCACTAAAGAGAGATATGAATTTTTTTTTCAGGTGAGGGAAACAAAACTCAATTGATTGTGAGTCTTGTCATGATACTGTAGTTAAATGAGGGATAATATTAATTTAAACCCAGGGAATTTATTGCTCACTGAGTTAATCAGGGACAGGTTACCTTACCTTATTTTATCTAGAAAACTTCCTTATCATTTTACTAAGGACACAGCTATGTTGGGTATTGAGAATCATTTAGAAAGAGCAGTGTAGAGCAAGGCTATACTACTAAGAAGAAACTTTGTTAATTTATTAAACATTTTTTTTTATTGAAGAAACATTGCATGATAACCTTCTATAGGTATAAAGTATGCATTATGTAAATCAACATCTATATAAAATATACTACATTGGTGAATACTCTAATTCTATCCTTACCAGATAATTGACTACTTTGACCTGATTTGTCCACCCCTCTTCCTTTCTAGTAACCACTAATTTGATTCTATAGACTAAAAGTTTATTTTTATTTGATTTGGTTCGTTGTTTTTGTTTGTTTTTTCTATGTATCACATGAGTGACTCATGTTTGTTTTTTTTCCTTCTGACTTATATTACTCAGCATGATTCCTTTTGAGTCCATTCATGTTTTTGCAAATAGAAGAATTTTATCTTTGATATTTAATACTGAATAAACAGGACTCTATTACTTCATAAGAAAGACCAGGTTTACTTTGAAAATACCTCAAATTGTCATTCAATCTCCATTCAGATGAAGGATGGTTTTGCAATTTTTGTTTGAATGTTTTAACTAAATTACTTACCATTTGCTTGGAGTGCTCCCCATCCGGTGACAAACACTTTACTTTTAGGCAAAGCTTCAAAAGTAGCATTTGGAAGACAGACTCTGCTCACGTCTTTGGAAAATAGTACAGGGGTGGAGAGTTTCACTACAGCAATGTCATCGTCGTGCTTATGGGCAGCGTAATTTTCATGGATGATAATCAGTTGCACATTTCTTTTCATTAGTGCAGGGCTTAGAGTCGTTCCAAAGCTAGCTGTCCAGAGTCTGGGATTTTTGTAACTAATTACAGATAAAAAGGATTAGAGTTGGTTCATTTCTGATACAAAAGTTGCCTAGGACTCTGGAGGTGCATTGAACATAAGGATGGAAGAATGACAGATTGATTAAGGTGACAATTGATCAGGGTCCTCCCAGTCCTTTTCAGGGGCTTTCCCCCTAGAATTTCTTTGCTTTTATTTAGCTGATAACAAATTCTCACACTCTAAGGTAGTGTAAATTGCTCTCTTTGGCAGGGGGAAATGTTTATATTTTTATAAAAAAATTATATTATTGCTATTTTTTGAATGTCAAATTCATAGAGATTAAGTGAATATATAAAAGAAAAAATTAAGCATATGTATTCACACATACAATAACATCCATCTAGTTATAGAATGTATGTATAGTTATGGATTGAGAAAGGGAACAAAGGACACAGAGAGAGAGAGAATGATGATTAGAACCACATTTTATATATATTATTGTCTCATCTTTCCTTTTCAGTAAACATTTTATCCTGCATGTTTCTCATTTTGCACGCATTTCACTGGAGTTACTATATCTACTATCACCATGTGTTCCATACATTAAATTTTTAAAAAAGCATACAAATAAGAAAAGCGTAGTATCAAAGATATTCATGTGGGATAATCAGACATAAATCTGAGGGTTGGGATATTTTAAACAGAGTTTAAAAAGAAATACCCACACTGTATCTCAGGAAAACAGGTGAGTATGTTTAATTTTTTACAGTATTATTTCATTATTAGTTAAAATTAAGAGCATATATTTGTAGTTGGAACTGAAGGTACTCTCTATGATTGTTTTTACTATAGCTGTTATGTCAAAGTCTGATGGACAATCATTTGGGAAGCTAAGATGATCAATAGAAAAGAAATAAGAATTATAGAAAGTGAAGGTGAGAAAAAGAGTTAAAGATAGTGGAGCTAGTGGTGGTACAGACTGATTACTTACGTGTCAAAGCAGTGAGCAGCAGTCAGGAGCCACCCCTCACTGATCAAAGACGCACCACAGAAGTGGACTCCATCCATCTGCAAGCTGGCTTGCCAAGGCCAGTCAGCTTTCTTTGCGATATCACCAATGGCTATTCTTTCAAGGGAGAGGAACTCCCTCCCGAAACCACAGCCTATCAGCAGGGAATAAGACAGTTGCTTTCAGAGTTACCAACATATGTAGGTATGGTTGGCATGTAAAGATGGAAACATTTAGACATTTGCGCTGCCTTAAAGAAATAATTGATATTGTATAATTGGATAATGATAATTCACAGAGAATTAACAAATATGTTTACTTTCACAAAATGAATCAAATAAAAATAAATAAGTTAAAAATGAAAGAGAATTATTCAAAGAAGTAATCAGTGAAAGTTTTTGCCAGGAAGAGCAAGTCCCTATATACATTCCCAATTATTAGCAGTATTTTTCCCCCTCAGGGAGAGGAAAATCATGTATCCAATTAGAGACTTGAGTTTTATTCTTTGATTTTAAGAATTTCAATAGAATTCTTGAACTTACGACTGTTTAGAATGTGCTCTGCTTGTGCTTCATTCATATCTGGAAAAAACAAGATGATTACTCAATAATGGAATAATTGTAATTTAAAATTAAAAAAAAACATAAAAAATTTCTACATGCTCTGAATGTTTCCCTAGTTTGGAGGAACTTAATGTCAGGAAAGTCTTAATTTAAAATGAATAGAATAAAATCCAAAAAGGACAGGCCTAGATACAATTTAAATTCTTCTTATGATTATATTTCGAGTCTGAGAAAATCCTATTTCATGATTATAAAATCATTGAGGATATTATTTTCCATGAAGACTACATATAATTAATAGTTAATCAATTCCAATTTATTAAAATATAAGTTAAATTAAAGAGGCTCAAGGACCACCTTTATGTTTGCATCATGATACTTTGAATACAATTTTCTTCTGTGTTGCACAGAAGTTTTATAATAGCATTATTTCAAAGATTCAAAGCATCCTAGACAACTAGTATCTCCTCAGAAGTTCCCTGTGAAATTATAATCCAACAATGTACTAGCAAATCTTCAAAATATGCTAGTCATTTTTTCATAAAGTAAAACAGAAAAATGCACTCAAGTGAGTGATTTTCAAATTTATATGAACTGTTTTTCATGCCAGTTAGTATAATGAGTAATTCAGACCTACAGTTTGTTAAGATTAGTGCTGGGGTGGAATTTTGGTGAACCTGGAAATTAATACATCTTAAATTCAGGTTAAAGGAACAGTGAGTTCAAATTCAGGGAGCTATGCTTAGAGTTTAGCAGAATAAATCTCTTAGAATTAGTTTTCAACAATAATGACAAATACTCTAATAGCCTCCCTGGCTTTTTGAATAAGCACAAACTTCCTACTTGGATGTGTATGACATGGTACCTAATTATGACTTTGATGTCTTATTGAATTGCTCTTGCTTAATGGCTGCCTTGAATTCCTGTTTCCTGACTGTAGCAAGGTATTCCTCCCTACAGTCTTGTCCTATCTGCCCCTTCTGCCAGGAATGTCTTCCTAGGAATGCTCTTCCCTTATCCTTTTTATGGTTGGTTCCTATTATTATTCACATATAAGTTTAAACATCCTTATCTCAGTGAGCCTCTAATTCTATATACTCTCATTGAGTTTTATATTATTCAGCAGCACTTTGTTTGCTACACTAAATAAATTAGTAATATGGTATCTAATAGAGTACTGAATTCTATGTACCATCCAGAGTTTGTTTGTCACAAGAACTGTGACACCCATTTTACTTACTTTATCATCATAATAATTTTATGAGGCAAATCTATTAAGTACATGATTGAAATAGTTCTTGAGGTAAAAAGCCTGCCCTGTAGCCATTTCACCATAAAGTCAGTTATAGCTTAGTATCACAATTTTCAGGTTATGGATCTATGGGGAAGAGGTGGAGTTCTGACTAGTTCATAATAGTTCATAATGATTTTAGTCTAAAATCATTTCTAAGCAGAAATTATTGATGAATGTCTATGAAGGTCTTATATCCCCTCCATATACATTATTCGATAGATATGTTTTAACTGCAGGATGAGTTTAAATATCTTTAGCTTTAGAACAAGAGTGTGTGAACTCACTTTCTTCTGCTATATTCTTGTCAATACAACTAAATACTCGGATAATTAACCACTAGCTAAAAAAAAGAACTCTAAAAGCTGAAGAAAAAAAGTATCATGGCTAGAATTCAGTATTTAAGGAAGGACAATATGGTGGCTTACCATGGTTTTCTTTTTGTCTTAAATATGCCCTGGACTGGTACCCGCCCCCACCACATACAAAAAAAAAAACCAAAAAAAGCAATATGGGAACTTCAAAACACATAGAGCAGGAAAAACACTGAAAAAAAAAAGTTCTCTTCATCTAAATAGAGGGAAAAAAAACCCAACAGAAAACCTAGTGGGAAGCGCAAACCATCTTCACAACACAGGGCTAGAAATTTATTCTGACATCAGCGCTGACATCAGTGACTGCAGAGGCCCTTGAACATCCCAATGCCCTCTTCTCAACCACTGTACCAGTGGTGGACTGGTACAGACATAGGGAAAATAATAGTCTGTATTCACTCAGTGCCATATTAGACTCAGGCCTATTGCACCCCTCTGCAGAAAATATCTCAGGAATACAAGGCAGGCTAGAGAAGCATGTTTTACTTCCACAGATAGCAACAGCAACAGGAATTGAGAGGAAATCCCAGAAGTCTAGACTATGACTGCAAGTACTTCAAGCTGCTAAATTGTTGCTGAAATGATATGAATAGATGAGCACATACTACAAACCTAAATAAGTTACTTCCTGAAAATAATAAAAGAATTAAAATGATCAAGAATGTCCTAGCATAACAATTAAAATACTTCGAATACAAACAAAAATTGCTTGCTATATCCAAAGTCAGGAAAACCACAACCTAAGTGAAAAAAGAAAATCAACTGATGTCAATACTGGGATGAATAAGGTGTTGGAAGTACCTGATAATGGATTTTGAAATAGTTGCCCCCAATTAATTTCAATCAATCAAAAAGTCTCTTAAGACTGTTAAAAAAATAGAAAACTAAGTAAACCCATAGAAGTTACAAAAAAAGAACAAATGGAAAATTATAGGACTGAAAAATACAATATTAAATCTGATGGTGTGATATGAAATACATAGACTGATGAGCAATTTCAATATCCTAAAATGAGTAGAGCAATGCAAATTAAACAAAAAGTTAATTTAAGAAAAACTACTGGGTGATCTTCATTTGAAGAACAGAGAGAAAATAGACTGGAAAAAAATAAAGTGTTTGAGATAACGTGGGATAATAACAAAAGATACAAATAGTCAAATCATCAGAATACTAGAAGAGGGAAAGTTTTTGAATTTGGGACTGAAAAAGTTTTTATAGAAATAAATTTTGAGAGCTCCTTAAATTTTGCTAAAGGTAGAGACCTACAGATTCAAGAGCAAGTGAATCTCAAAAAGAAACTAAAAGAAATCCACACCAAATCCCATCATAATTAAACCACTGAAATATAAAATTTGAGGAAAAGAAACTTAAAAACAGAAAGAAAAATGATACATTACCTATAAAACAATACCAATAAAGTAACAGTGGGTTTCTCATTTGAAATCATGAAGGACTAAAGGAAGTGGCATAACAATTTTCAACTTCTGACACAAAAACAGTCAACCATGCATCCTATATCCATGTCTTTGGAAATAAAGAGGAAATAACTATTTCCTCAGATGAGGAGACACTAATTGAATTTGTTTCTAACAGACCTACTCTTAGATGATGGCTAAACTAAATTCTCCAAACAAAAAGCAAATGATAGCATAAAAAGGCTCATACTTTCAGAATAGGTAGAAAGACATGGAATGGATAAAATTAGAAATAAAAAGACTACCTTTCACCTGATGAGTTCTAAAAAGCATATCAAATGAAACAAAAGCTGAAACACCATCTGTTGTGCCAAAAGTATGTAGAGGAAATAGTTAATAAAAATATATCAAAAAGGTGGAGAGGGCAAAGGGACCAAAATGAAGCAGTGTCGACAATTTATTTGAAATGGTAAAATGTTGATGCCAAGATGCTGTGATTTGCAACATATGTACACAGTAGTACCTAAGGCAGCTACTAAGACCACTATACAGCGATATATTCAAATAATTATAAATAATCAAAATGAATGAAACTCTAAAAAATATTCAAATTGTCCACAGAAAGTCAGGGATATGGGAATAGAAAAAGACATAGAAAAAGCAAGAAAAAATGAAGGAATTGAACTATAACATACAATAATTACTTTAATATGTGAATGATCTAAATACATCAACTTACAGACAAAATAGGGAGTGAATTATAAAGATGTCATTTAGCTATGTACTTTCTATAGGAAAACTGAAAGTAAAATGATGGAAAAGATTCCTTGTTAACATTAATCTGAAAAATAAAACAAGGGTGGCTCTATTAATATAGAATAGACTTTAGGAAAAAGAAAATTACTAGAGGCAAAGACATGATGTAAGGATAAAAGATCAATACATTAAGACAATGTAACAATTTTGAATGTGTACACATCAAACAGAAGAACTTCAAAATCAATTAAGAAAAACCACTGGAGCAAAAAAAATCAAAGGAGAAATAAACAAAATCACAATTATAGTTGAGGACTTCAACATCCTCTAATCTTAGCAATTGACAGAATTACTAGAAAGGATGTCAGCAAAGATAAAGAATCAAACAACACCTTCATACAACAGGATCTAATTGACATTTACAAAATAACAAAATATATGTTTTTTTTTCAAGTGTCTGTGGAACATTTATCAATAGACCATATCCTGAGTCATAATTTTCTATATACTTAAAAGAATTAAAATCAGACAGAGCATGTTCTCTGTCTATAATGGAGTCAAATTAGTAATAACAGAAATATAATGGGAAATTCTCCATCCACTTGGAAATGAAATAACATTCTACCCAATAATTCACAAATTCAAGAGAAAAGCTCAACGAAAATAAGTATTACATAGAATGTAGAATGAACGAATATGAAAATACCACTTAGCAAATATTGTGGGATACAGACACAGCACAGCAGAGAGGAAGGAAGATTAAGTACTTACATTTAAAAAAAAAAAAAACTCGAAGCTATGCTCTAAGTTCCTACATCAAGAAACCAGGAAAAAAAAGAGCACAACAAGCCTCAAATAAGGAGGTAAAGGAAACAAGGAAGAGAAAAATATCAAGATAAAAATTTCAATCAAAATTAAAAATAAAAATAATATAAAAATTAATAAAACACTACCCTTAAAATTTAAATTGATAAACTAGATAAAATGGCAAAAATAAAAAGACACATATTCACCAATATTAGGTATGAAGTGAAGGAAAATCAGAAAAGAGTTTGAAGCCCTTCAGTGATAATAAAGGAATATTATGGACAAATTTTCATTAATTTGACAACTTAGAAGAGATGGAGTAATCCTTGAAAACCACCAACTACCAGAACTCAGCTAAGATGATATATATGTGTATATATATATATATATATATATATACACATATATATAACCTGAATAGACTAACTGCTAAATAAATTGAATTTGTAATAAAAGTAAAATATCAGAAAAGAAATCCTCAGGCTCAAGTAGTTTCATTGGAGAATTATGCAAAACATTATAGATTAATACAAAGTCTACACAATCCTTTCCAAAAATTAGAAAAAAGGGAATATTTCATTTGATGAGTGTTACCCTGCTACTAAAACTAGCTCTACAGGAAAAGAAGAGAACAAACTATTATCTGTCATAAATTTAGATGTAAAATACCCAGTAAAATTCTAGTCAACTGAATCTCACAATGCATGCAAAAATAATACATATGATAAATTTGGGGTTTATTTCAGGTGCACAAGGATGGTTCAGTATTTGAAACTCAATGTAATCTATCATATTAAAAGTCAAAGGAAGGTAAATTACAAGATCAAGTTGATTGGCACAGAAAATGCATTTAATACAATTTGATACCTAACATACTATGCTGTCAATAATTGAATAATCATAAAATAATAAGTGGTGGTAAGGAATGGGAAAAACTAGTACCCTCATAAATATAATATGAAAGATCATAAAACTTACAAAAACAAGAAAGGAGAAAATTTGGATGACTACAACAGTCTGGAAAGATTTGATTTTCTACCAAGAGCATGGTCCCTAACAAAAAAATTTGATTAACTTGATCTCAAAATTAAAAACTTTGCTCTGTGAAAAACTATTTATAGATACATACAAAATACTTTATCAAACTTGTGTTTTATACTTCTAATACTTTTATTTTAGTCCTGTACAAAATACCTTTAAATATAAAGCTTACTACATTTCTGCATTGTTTTATCTGTACCTAACTAACTCCTCCAATATTTGTACTTTGGGGTCATGGGTGTATCTTAGCTTTCCAGTTATCTTTTTCATGAGATAAATTAATTCTCCACCTTCTTAAATCAGGTTTGTTAAAATATATCTGGGTAAGTTCATAAAATAATACTTTACATTAATTTGCTTTCACTTGTGTTCACCAAGAATAAGTTCCATAATTGTTATTATTTTCGTTTTATAAAACCAGAACTGAGACAGAACAACTTATCCAAGGTAATGTTGCTGTGGTTATTGCTATGAGAAACAATTTCTCCCAGAGTGCATTCTATGCATGGTTTTTTGTTTTGTTTTGGGGTTTTTTGGTGTCTCTTTTAAAATAATTTCCCTTACCCTATAAAATTAGATCAAATTTGTTCTTTAAAGATTTTGTATATACAAACTCACACCTTTATTTATTTATATTTATTTATTTTTACTGTAGGTCAAAAAATCTAAGTGGAGGGGTGGCTCCAGGTTTCTCAGTGTTCTGTTGTATATATATTAACTTCAAAAGACAGGCTTTATCCTGTCTACTTTCAAGAGATTGAATTCGCTTACAGAGTTAAAAATAAAATACAAATAATGAATTCCTACCTTGTGCTAGGTTTTGTATAATCTTGGGAGTGTGATTTTAACTACAGAAGATACATCTATTTATTTAGAGAACCATGAATTTTTGCAGAAAGCAATGAAATAAAAAATACACAAATTAATTTCCAAGCACCCTTGGGAAATCTAGAAAATATCAGGATGGATTACAAATCTAAAGTGATCTTTCCATGGGAATGAGGAGTATCTTAATAGTAACAGTATAATAGTATAATTGTAATAAGCATCTGACATCTGGTGATGGATGGATTGCTGGGAAATGCTTGCACGGACTGAAAATAACTGAGACCTGAAGACTCACGCTATAAAAGACCTAAGTGCCCTAATATCACAGAATAGGGTTAAGGCTGGGGGACAGATTCAGAAATTATGGAGCTTAAATTTATAATATTTGGCTTTATGAGACCTAAAAAGCAAAATTGATTTTAAAAATTAGGTTATATTTCACACATGCCTACATCTCTTTAAAAAAATCTTTTGTTTTCTTCCAGGAGGTCTTGTTTCTGCTTTCTAAAGTCCACTGCATTAGATTGAGAGTCTACTCTGTTCTATTCATGTTTAATAGAACTGAATGTTGGGTTTTAGTCACATAGACTTCATGTTTGTATCTTCAAGCCATTTTTTTTTTTTTCTGACTTTGGAGGAATCTATAATGGGATTTTCTCCTTTATCCTTCTGGAAAAGTTTGGGATAAAAAGTACTGAAGGAAGACTTATGGAGAACTTCAAATTTTCTTTAAGTCTTATAATCTCATTTCACAATTTACATGTTCTGATAAAATATAATATCTTCAAAGTTAATTCATAGAAGACTAAAAATAGTCTTGAAATTATAATTAGCTTTTTTTAACCAAATAACCCAAAGATCTTTATGACTGTTTTGCAAATGACATGGTGACTTTATGACTGACACAGATACTATCTGGACTGTTCTCTTTCATTTTTTTCTGTCCCCTCAAAGTCTTGGGTCATTTGTTCCTTTGTGCTATAGGAAGGGTTCTGGTAAATTGCCAGACCTATGACCCAGCATCATATTTGCACATTTGTGGTTTCTGTGTCCACACAGTTCTTAAAATATTTTGGATTCAGAATGGGGGAGAGCATTGCAAAATAAAGTGTCACACATTGCAGATTACTATATCAGTGTCAAGAAGTAATTTTCTATCTCTTGTGTGCTCAACTCAATCCTATTAAGATATCATTTTAATAGGAAGAAATACTATACTATTTGACTTATCATATAATTCTTGTTTGAAAATTATTTTCATGCTAATAAAAGGATACTTATTGATGTTGATTGTGATGTTGATCAATAAATGAGAGACTTAAAAATGGTTATGTTTAATGGTGACGTAAAGTCTTCTCTGTAGATAAGAAGATTGTTAAAATGATAAATTGTAGCAGAAGAAAAATGTTATTTCTTGCCTTTAAGGTAAGATACTGAAGTATCTATCTTCAAGAAGCTTCCATTTAATTTCAACTTCTGATGCAAAATGTTATCAGCTTGCCTTTTTATTGTTTCTGCTTTATTAGAAGGAAACTGAAATTTAAACAATACATCTGTTTTCAAACCATCACTACTTGCCCTGAAAAGCAAAAACAAAACCAAAAAAGAATAAATGAATGAAGTGATAGCTATAGTAATCAAATACTAGACATATATTAAAGAAAATACAATATTTTGTATATTTTATTGTCATGGATTTTTCCCCCTCCCTGTGGGATTTAACACCTGAATTATTCCCTTCTTGTAAAACTTGATTGTATTCAGGGAAAGGAGGATATTTGAGAGTTCTAGAATTTTTAATTGAAAAAAAAATAAAAAGCATTTGCTAAATCTTTGTGTGTTTATGTGTGTGAATATACATATATGGCACATTGACAAAGTATTCATGTGCACATACAATATGCATATATAAGTATATTTTGATTGAAAATTCATAGCATATGATTATTGTCTTAAAAAGTAAGTAAAATTGTGAAGAGTAATTACTGATTGCAAGAATATTTAACAAAAATGTAACAATCTTTAAAAAAATAACCAGTAAAATCTATTTCATCACACCCAGGTTAGAAACTCTCTCCCTATAGGTACTCTGTATAGGAGGAATAACAATTAGATGTAATAGTAATAAATTATTTTTACTTTTGTTATATCTAAGATTTTTGGATCCTCTACACAAAGCAAATAATTGAAGAAAAACTAATGCAATTTTGCCTTTTTATTATACTAATTAATTAATTGTAATTACCTAAGGTTGACAACATGAGACTTGATATATTGGTGATTTAAACTGGATCTTTGAAATATTTTATCTATCTGAGGAAAGAAAAACAAAAACAATATAGAATTTTCTTAAATTATGATATTCATGCATTTTGAGATACCACAAAATTGCTTATATAAAACCAGAAGTTATTCAAATAGCATTTGCTTCTAAGCGTGTTTACAAATATCCCCCAAAAGTTCATTTGGACATAATCCTGTTGTCATGATATCATCTCTGTAATTGGATGCTTATACTTGAATAATTTGCCACATGGTCAAAGATGACCAATATAAAAACTTGAATTAAGTTAGGAATTTAAATAGCTAGTATAAAATGTACATGATCTAAATAAGCATAGACTGCAATTCTCTGAAAGCTTGTTGAGTATGGACTTATCACCCACTATCAGTTATCTTCATGGATGTGATGGAAAGACCCATTTTTAGGATTTGCTGAAACTTTTTAGACCACATTTTGATCTTATTGTTAAAGGAGGAGAAATGTATATATTTATGGGTGGTTGTTTAAATAAATGTACTTTTCTTTTAGTTTCTCTAATTCATTGCTTTATAGTATGCATACTATTCTCTAGAATCCAATGCTTTTCTGCTGAAAATTCTTAAAAACACTTAACATTCGAAGACTAAATCCTGAACAGATTGATCACAAGCAAGGAACTTGAAATGGTAATTAAAAATCTTTCCCAAAGCAAAAGTCTTGTAACAGATTGTTTCACTAATGAATTCCACCATATTTGAAAGATTTAATACCAATTTTTCTCAAGCAATTCCAAAAACTTGGAAGACAAACTTTCAAACACTTTTTATGAAGACATTACTCTCAATCCAAAGTCAGCTAAAGACATAACAAAAAGAAAATTACAGATTCATGTCTTTGATCACTATTAATGCAAAAATACTCAACAAAATATTAGCAAACTAGATTCAACAATTACATTAAATTACATTAATTACATTAAATGAGTAAAACACCACAGTCAAGTGTGATTTATTTCAGGGATGTAAGGGTGGCTCAACATACACAAGTCAATAAATGTCATGCATTATATCAACAAAAGGAAGGACAAAAACCATATGATCATGTCAACAGATGCAGAAAAATCATCTGATAAAATTTAACACACCTTTATGTTAAAAACTCTCCCAAAATGGTTATAGATGAAATGTACTTCAGTATAATAAAGTCTATATGTGACAAACCCATAGCCAACATCATACTCGATAAAGAGAAACTGAAAACTTTTTCTCAAAAATCAGGAACAAAGCAAGGATATCCATTCTCACCACTACTATTCAATATAGTTGCAAGTCCTGTTCAAGGAGTTAGACAAGAAAAAGACAAAAAAATGTTATCCAAATTGTAAAGGAATAAGTGAAATTATCACTATTTGTCAATGGGAGATCGCATTGACAAATAGTGATAATTTCACTTAATCCTTTACAATTTGGATAACATTTTTTTGTCTTTTTCTTGTATATATATATATATATATATATATATATATATATATATATATATATATATATGGAGAGAGTAACCAGCTGCAAATAGCTGCTAGAAATGGTAAATACAGTGAAGTGGCAGACTCGAAATTAATATTAATATTATATTGCATTCCATATGCAAGTAATGAAATTTTAGAAAAAGAACTCATAAAAACTATCCCATTTACAATTGCATAAAAAAAAAATGAAACACCCTGAACTAAACTTAACCAAACAAATGAAAGACTTATATACTTTGAAAATTAAGAAACATTGTTAAAAAAAAATAAAAGAAACAAGAAATGGAGGGATATTTCATGCTCATGGATTGGAAGAATTAACATAGTTAAAATAGTTTTATTGCCCAAAGCAAAATACAGATTTAATGCTATCCCCAATGACATCCTAAAGGCATTCTTTACAGAATATAGTATCTTGAAAATTATTTGGAACTATAAGAGACCCAAAACAGCAAAAACAATTCTGAGGAAAAAGAAAAATGGAGATGTCATTCATGCTCCTTGACTTCAAACCCTACTACAAAGTTATGATAATCGAGTCAGCATGGTATTGGAATAAAAACAGATATACAGATCAATAGAATATAAGTGAGAACCTTGAAATAAACCCACACATGCATGTACAATTAATTTATGACAAAAGAGCCAAAGCTTGCAATAGGACAAGGGCAGTTCTTCAATAAACGTTGAGAAAAATGGACAGCCACATGCAAAAGATTGAAACTAGATTACAATCTAGCACCATACATAAAAATTAATTCAAAGTGGATTAAAGATTTAGATGTAAGGCTAGAAGCCAAAAAATATGTAGAGGAAAACATAGGCAAAATATTATTTAACGTTGACCTAGGAGATGTCTTTGGGAACTCAAATCTAATAGCAAGGGAAATAAAACCAAAATAAAGAATGGGATTGCATCAAAATGTAAAGTTTCTGCACAGTGAAAGAAACTCATCAAAACAAAAAGACACCCTGCTGAATGGGAGAATATATTTTCATATCACACGTATGACAAGAGGTTAATATTCAAAATATATAAAGAATTAATTAAATTCAACAATAATCAAAACCTACTAATCCAATTAAAAATGGGCAGAAAATCTTAATGGATACTTGAAAGAAGATACAAAGACGGCATAAGACACAATAAAATATATTCTACCTCTCTTGTCATTAGGGAAATGCAAATCAAAACAACAATGAAATATCACCTCACAACAGTGAAAATGGCTATTAACCAAAAGACTGAAACAAGTGTTGGAGAAGATGCCGAGAAAAAGGCACTTATGCACTGTTAGAGGAGTGCAAATGGTACAATTGTGGAAAACAATATAGAGATTCCTCACAAAATTTAAAATGTATATCCATATGATCCAGTTATTCCACTACTGGAGATTTACCCTAATAACACAAAACTAATTCACGGAGATATATGCACCCCCATGTTCATTGTATAATTATTTACAAAAGCCAAGAACAGGAAATAAACTAAGTCACCATCAACACATCAGTGAATAAGAAGATACGCTGTATATACAATGGAATTATATTCAGCTATCAAAAAGATGAAATCCTTCCACTTTCAGTAACATGAATAGACCTGGAGGAATTATGCTTAATGATATGAGCCAGAAGGAGAAAGACAATCATTGTATGATATCACTCATAAGTGGTTTATAGAGATACCGAGCAAATGAATGTACTAAATTAAACAGAAAGAGACATTAAAAAAATGAACTAAATCAAGTAATAACAGACTTTTAGTCATAATAAACAAATCAATAGTTGCAGGAAAATGAGTTAAAGGGGATTAATTACATAGTGAAGGAAAAACTGAAATAGGGTGAAATTAATATATTACCCATAGATGATGATTTACTGTGAAATATACCTTAAGCCTACATAATGTTATAATGCATGCTCCTTCAATAAAATTAATTCAAAAAAATAAAATATTTGGGAAATTTTAGAAAAATAAATGTGCTCATTAAGAAACATGAATGAAATGATTGCTTAGAATGAGATAAGACTATACAGGTCATTTGTGTATTTTTCAGACTTCCTGTATGGGATAATCTTTCTGTGGTAAAAATTCCTAGAAGAAATTATTTATAACTAGAACAGACCTTGTTTCACATTCTGTGGTTTTACAAACCTGTTTATTACCATTGACTCATCAAATTGACTTCTTAGGAAAAAAGACTGATCATATGCCAAACTGTAGACTAACCCAAGTCTCAATAATTAGTCCCAAAAATTAGAAGAGCTGCCAAATTTGAACCTAAGTGTATGTTGAACAAAAGTTTTCCACTTCTGATTTGATTCATATTTTCCCCAGTGAAGTGGCATGTGATATCATATTGGGTAAGTGGTGAGTATAAATTATTTGAGAAGTCAAGAAGCATTCAAAAAGTAATTATCACATGTTTTCCTTCTGACTACATGAAAAAATTGTTTTTAAGGAAATAATTTTATATATACAGGTACATATATATGATAAAACTGATATGCATTAATTATGTTATAAAAAGTAAGCAGTAAAGGAAAGTAAAAGCATTAAAATGTATTTATAAAACACTGTATAAAGAACACACTACTTATTACATTTTTTATATATGTACTTGCAAATTTTCATTCAGAAAATATTTCAGAGTTACATACATTGGTTTAATATAAATTTCATATAAGGTTACCACCTGTCTCCTTTCATTCTCATTCTAATTTTATTATTTTTTGATGTTTCCCTTTAAATCAGTTTTGTGAAGCATTTATTACCCATGGCACTTGAGCATATAAGAAATCTAGATTACTAAACTCCACTACAAGTCTCAAATATACATTTTAGGTACTGCTTTTAATATTTTATTCTGGGAAAATGTTTGCTATAAACTGTAACTCATAGTCTAAATCAGGGATCAGAAAATTGTAACTTAAAGCGAAAACTCTGCAGCTGTTTGTTTTGTATGACCCATCGTCTAAGAATGGTCTTCACATCTTTTTAATGGTTAAGATAAAATCAAAAGAAGAAGAATGGTTTATGGCCTATAAAAATGTTTACAAAATTCAGCTCTCCATGTTCATCATTAAGTTGTTTTTGGAATACAGTCACACTGATTTATTGACATGTTTTCTATGGGTGTTTTTTGACTACGATGACAGATTTAATTAGTTGCAGGAGAATTGTACAGCCTATAAAGTAAAAAGAAAAAGCACTGCTTGAAATTTTACATAAAAAGAAAGGACGATGCCTGATCTGATTACTGAACTTTCCTTCTTTGTTTTGTCTCCACTTATACTCTAGGAGATGGTATCAACAATAGGTCATCTATTTGCTAGTTATCTCCTTAGTCAGTATTTTTATGATCCTATCATATGAATGACACTGAGAGGCACTAGAAATAGAAGAACAAGTAAATTCAGTCTCAGGATAAATGAATTCACAAGTTCTGTGGGGCAGAGACATAACAATGTTACAAAGTGATATGTGCTCTATCAGAGGACTGTGGAAGATTTTGTGAGAGCACAGAAAACAGATGTTACATTTATTCACACATTACTTTCACACTTTTTTCACTACATAAACTAATACTTAGGATAACTAGTGGAGGTGGGTGAAATTATTCCTATTTTATTACTTTTCCAAAGTTGTTAAACTGACCAAGAGTGAAATTGGGATGTGAATATAGATGTTCTGACTTCAGAACTTAGACTGACTTTAATTTATTGCTTCCTGTAATAAAATATTCTATACTCTACTCTGATCTTTCTCTCAGTCAAAACTTCCACGAGATATGTTTTTGAAAAGATTTGTGACTCCACTCAATTGAATCCTTTTATTTATTTCTTCAGCTTCTACTTTTGATTAGGAAATGGTTAAACAAATATTTCTGAACCTGACCTGAATGATCCGCCATTTTGGTCAATGCTCTGCCCAGCAGAAGCTGCATAAAACTGAAGTCTTTAGTGGGACAGCTGGACTGTGATTTCCTGTGGTATTTTTTCAGGAATAGATGTTTGGGATAAGTTTGTAAATTGAAATATATCAGGGTCATATACACAGTAGGTACCTAACAAATAATATGTTGTAATGTTGTTTGGCCTGAACAATTCTAGATGTTTCTTTATAGATCTAACAATTTATTTTTGTATTTGAGCTTTTTATTATCCTGTTAGACTTATGTTATTCAGTATATAGTTTAATTATTTTTTTCGTTCAATTTTTTTTGAAGGAAAGTTGTACACAGGAAAGAAGGTAAGTAGGTCTTCACATTTTTGTTAGTTGTTCACATTGGTTGTTTCCCCTAGAACTGGAACTGGAACCTGGGAGTATCTGGCCTTTTCTCTTTTGGAGGCAGTTGAGCTAACTGCTACTTTGCCAGGCTGCAACTATCCAAAGTATTTTTCAAACTTTCCTAATATAAATTTGGTTAGAGTTTCCAGAATTCACAATAGAAATCATTTAAATTTTAATTTCAAATGAACAATGAATTTTTAGTGTAAGTATGTTTAAAACATTGCATGAAATATATTTTCAGGAGAATCTAAAATTAAAAATTTACAGGGTGTTCTGTTTTATCTGACAATCCTAACATAGATATAATTTTGTTGTGTTCTCAGCTTGTATCTTATTTTATTTTAATCTCCTTTGTCACAATAGTATTATTAGTGTACGAAGAAGAAAAACAAAGCTCAGACTTACCTCATTATTAATTTTTTGTTCTAGATCACTTCGAGCTTCTGAGTGTTCTATTGAAAAATCAGGATTATATGCAATACTAGAGATACAGAAAGAAGTTTGATAATAATGAGACTTCTGATCTGGAAGGGAAAACAAAAACAGATAATTTTTTTTTAGTTGACTTATGTTTTGGGGATGTCAGCAGTAGAGAGACAATATGTAGAATGTTCATGTAATTGGAAAATTCCTGTAAATTAAATGTTCAATAGCTATAGTCAATACTTCCCTCTAATCATTTTTAATATCATGCATTTTCATGATCACATGATTGTCATTGTCCTGATGCAATCATTACCTTTTAGTAATAACTCATAAATTAAAGCTGATAATTAAATAATTATATAATATATTCTCATACTTTGATCTTAAAGTTAGAACTGAGGCTAAAATGGTTTTTTTGTTTCCAGTATGCTAAATAGTATTAAGGCATAAAATAACAAAGAAATGAGTTTATGATATTATTCAAGAAATAGTAATATATGACCCAAATCAAATTTTAAATGCAAAAATTCTTTTCATGCATAAAGAATGATTATTTCCCAAATGCAGAAAGAAATATGCAAATTAAGATTGCACAATGCAAATTTCCAAAATTTATACAAATTATTATTATAATTAAATTGCATTCTCAACTATTAGAAAATATTGATTGTGAAATCAATTAAGTGGATCTTCAAAATCCCAAAACAATATGAGAGATACTTACCAAATTCTAAAAAGTAAACTAAGAGACCGATGATTATCGCCAGAACCAACACAACAGCTGTAAAAATAAGGGCAATCATCCATGGTTTCAAGGAACTTGTTCTACCCAGTATTGCTGGCCTTTGGAGAGAGAATTGTATGTTAAGAAAGAAATCAAGCTTAAACACTAGAGTCTCAGTTTCCTGTACTTTTGGTATAGAATGATTTCCTTGAATTTATGGTTAGCTCATAATACATTTGGTAACATTTAAATATATTTTCCTAAACAATATTAGAAAAAGCATTGTCAGTAAAAATTGAGTTACATTTGACTTTCTGTTTTGATTTTAAAAAGTCAGTCTTGTACTATAGTTGATTATTGTTTCATATTCTTCCTGTTCCATTATTCTAAAGTTCTGAAATATTTTTTTCTTTATATGTGAAGGAATACTTTATATCTGACTTATGTGCTGCAAATCACCAACAGACCTACCAAGTGAGAGCATCTGGACTCTCCATTCTAGCAGAAACTTATAGAGGCTCAGAATAACTAGAACATGAGCAATTTATGTATTGGGGGTGCTGGAACCAGGACTTGGGTTATTGGGGATATTTTCTTATTTCTACACTTAAGCTCATAATTGCCATTCATAAAACAAGTAATTTGTAATGTGTGTATAAGGAGCATCTAAACCAGGGCAATTTGCTAAAAAAATAAAATAGAGAGCTATAAGGAAGTAATAATTAGTAAGAGATCATTAATATAATGAACAAACAAATAAATAATGACAGCTCAGGACTTTGCAGCCAGGAACTCTGTGATGTAAGAGCCACAAGTATTTTATGATGAATACCTATTCATAGGATTATAAGATTTCAAACCTGTGATTTTTGTACATGGAATTACATAAGTTAAAGTACTATTTATTTGGGTCAATGGGGACTTGGGATAATGAATCAATTTAAAGAAAAATATTAAGTCAGGTGTACCCTAGCGGCTTAGCAGTTAGTTTCACCAGGCATAGTTCATATACATCCCTAGGTCCCCTGTTCAAGACTCAGGGCCGGAGTTACAACCAAGATGTACAACTAAATAAAATAAAGTGCTTCTTCCTCCCTTTCCTTCCTGTCTTCCTGCTAGCCTTTACTACAGCCTGTATCTTTCCTTTAAAAAGAAAAATATTAAGATAATAATAGCTGTATACAAACATGACAAAAACACAACAACAATATTCAAAAGAATGATGTTTGGGAACCCTTTGTGGAAGATGGGAAATGTGTCAAAGCTCTGTCCACATTCCAGTGTCAGAGAGTACAGACCAAATCAGACCAATTAAAGAATCGAGGCAGGCTAGAATGAGAATAACATGGGATGTCCAGGAAGACTTAATCTGTGGGAGAATTGCACAAGAATACTCTGAATGCTAAAACCAGTTCTTATTCTGTTAAAATTACACCTAGAAAAGAAGAAAGAATGACCTTCCCTGGGACTTGTAGCTGGTGGTGGCAAAGTAGAGAGTAGGCCCCAAATAAATTATTGAAGATATCAGCTGAGATGTACTTTTTAACACCAATGATCTGAAGGAATGGGAATGCTGCTGTATTAATCTGGGAAAAGAAGCTTGAGAGAGTTTCTACACTTCAAAACCATAGACTTGAGCTCTGTTAAGTATCTCAGGTAACACTAATTCTGAGTTCTGCAGTATTTCAGAAAGGATCTAAAGTTACTATGGCTGACTACACACTGGTTGGTGGCAAGGCAAAAGTTTTACAATTCAGAGAATCTGAAATGTCTTTAGAAGAGCTGAGACCACACTGGGGCACAAACAAGAGCTGATGAACATATTCGTCACTTTTATTATAGAAGTCACAAGCAGTCATGAACTCATACAGTCAACATTTATTGAGCTGCTTCTGTGTGTCAGATCACTCTGTTCAAGATTCATGAATAAGTAAAATATAGTCTTCTATCTTCAAGGATGTTTAATTTAGAGACACAATAAGTTAATATAATGCAACTAATAGACATCATAGTGAAATTATCCTCAAAATGCTATGAGATGGATAGGTACAAATGGTTTTACCTTACAGTATTTTTCCTTGAGCTGGGACTTAAAGATTGAGGAAAAGAAATCTGAAAAATTAATAAGTAATACAGGAAGAGGAATAATATAATCAAATACAAAGAGACATGAAAAAAAGGACTTCTCAAGGACATACTTGAGAAAATAATGTATACAAACACGGATAGATGTAAACTAAATGAATATATTCACTAGTAAACTCAACAGGTTCTTATTGATTTCCCTCTCAAGAAATTTAAAATCTTAAAGCCAAGGAACATAATATACACAAATTGCTACCAGAGTTGCAGAAAATTTTGAAGAGAATTTCGGAAAAGGACTAAGGATTCTTTGAAAGAAGCAATGACAGAGAAATAATGATTTAAAAAATTTTTTGCAGATATTCATATCAGTATTTTCTAAGTCAGATATGGAAAACCTTTTATAAAGGAAGAGCCTGTTTCACAACAGGATTTTCATCTTCAAAAGGATGTGATTTTCTATTACATTGCTCTACCTTTAAAATAAGAAACATCATTATGACTGAATGATAGTATTATGTATGTGTCACAATGAAAAATTATTTTTTCCTTTAATATGAAGACATGCCTTAAAATATTTATTTCTAGATATTTTAAAAATAGTTTTGCTCCTGCATTTCTTTTTGTGCTTATACAATTTTAGTATAATCATTGACTAATTTTACCAACTAAATTCAGTATTGTTCAAGATTGGTGAAGTTTGTACTTGAAAGATACTTGGTAAATATTTGCCTACTAAATAAACATGGTGTGTTATAAGACAGTAGGCAGTTCTAAGCTATTAGTGACACAATCTGTTTTTGGCAGTTTTCTAGAGATTAATTGCTTCAAACATGAAGGAGAAGAAATGAGATAAAGCATTTATCTGGAATCAAGATACAATTTTGCTTTTCTTTACTTAAAAGTTGATAAGAGAATTGTTTCTCTTTTCTTCTTCAATTCTCCCTTCCCCTAATCCTTCCAACTCAAAGAATTTAATTTGGTCAGACTATCCCAGCAGGATGACTAAACAGGTTCATTCTGGTACATTCAATCAAAAGAAAAATACAAGCGACTTCACTTTTGAGGTATTTCTGCCAAAGCAATGATACACAATACAAAAGTTATCCGTTTAGCAGAACAGCTTAGAAAACCTTTCATAAAGAGTCAAAGTATTTTTGAAAGGTGTCATCCTTTTAATCCTTCCTCTACCCTCATTTAAATTCCAAGAGGTTTATTATCTAGATTGTCTCATAGGGAGGTATTAAACAAAACTTAGCAGAAAAGGAAGAATTCTTACTCTCTTCAGTGTCAGTCCTTTTCATATCTCAATCATTTACCAAGTTATATTTCGTGTATTTCCTGCTTATATAGTTCTTCTAACATCTGTTATTTTTTCCTAAAGGTTTTTCAAATGATTTATTTAACCAAAATGTTGTCGCCCATGATGCAAAGATGAGGTATAGAGGGATTTCTTTCTGCTGTAATGTTGGCCCCATGTTTTAAAGAGGTCATGGTCTCTGAAAGAGATTGTTCAACAGAGAGGTTACCACTTTGGCATCTGCAACCAGCATAATATGAGTCCTTATCCCAGCTCTGTATCTTGGGCAGTCATTCTACCTCTTTTAGACTCAGCATCCTCATAGGTAAAATGGGGGCAATAATTCTCACCTGTGTGGTTATTGCAAAGACAAAATGAGTTAATATATGCAGGACTACTGAGAACAGTAATTGACACTTGGTGAGGACTTAGGAGTTTTATTATTTTTATCATCAAAAGTATCTGAGAATGAATATCAAGGAGTTTGTTCATATACAAAGTGGAGTGAGCTGTAGGGAAGTGTGTGCTAGATGGTAGATGTGCTATTCACGACTGAAAGAAGTGGGAACAGGTGTCCAGAATCTCAAATCTGAGTGACAGCATTGGACACAAAATATACACATAAAGATTGGGAAGTAGCTTGGGAGCCTAGCAAAGTCATGCTTATATCCATGGAGAGTTCCAGAAGATAAGAGAGATTCCAAGCTTGCAGGAAAGGGAGATACTGGAAACTTTAAGGGTACTAACAGAGTCCAGAAGTAGGCATTATGTGGTGAGCACATTTCAGTGCATGCGTAAGAAAGAATCACTGAAATAATACTATTACTAATACTAATATTAATACTAATACTAACAACAACTATAATTGGTATGGAAAAATTTAACACAACAAAAATGGGTGAATCATCTAGTTGGGGTTTTGATTCATTGCCTAGGGAAGACTAAATAACCCTGGAAGAAAGTTTTGCAAATATCAGAAGGTGGTGGTGTTATTCTTCATAGTAACAGTGGCTTAGAAATAATGATCACCATCATCATTTTAGTTGTACCACAAGATATGTTGAAACTCATAAAATCAATGATGTGGGCAGAAATACTAAAAGTCATACAAAAGATTAAATAAAGATTTGTGCTTCCTTTTATAACTTGTGATCTGTCAAGCCATGTGTCTTGTTTCCATAACCCTGTAGTATGCAAATAAGAAAATCTAATGTTTCATAAACAGAAAATTCTTTGATGCCAAAGTTAAAAATACTTAAATTAACTGGTGTTTTAATTGATGAGTTCAAAAGGGAAAAATCAAGGTCAGAGAGGACTACTCTTAAAATCTGTGCTCATTAATTCAAATTTACATGGTGAAACCTCACGATAGTATGTGTCTTGAAAGAGTGTTACAGTAGTTAAGGTCTGATATAGCCCCAAAATAAGTGTAGACCATTGCCCAGGACCACTGAAGATAACTGGACAGATCAGCACTTTCCACCCACTTCACCAATACAACTTTAGTTTATTTGGATATACTTTACTGTTTTCTTACTAATGCTTTCAATTAAAGATAAATTATCCTTAATAATCTCTTTTTATTGCTATTTAATAGGAAAATTTGGCCTTCACAAGAAAACAGGGCTTGTTTTTAACTTGAAAACATGCACAGACGTATTTGCTGTAAATCTCTGCTAATGAATAAGTCCTATTGTCACTATAGCTGAGCACCGGAAAATACTTTTTATTTAAAACATAAAATTTCATACTTGAAAAAAAACTAAGACCTTTTTGGAATCAGAAATAAACTTTTAGAATTACTAATACTTTTGGAGAAGTCACATGTCAAAAGGAAGAATAATAACTTCGACTGCTTCTGTGAACAACGGCTGTCAGGAGTTTTTCCATTTAATGAAAAATACCTTTTCAAACTTCCAGAGCTTTTTGGAGTTCTCTTTCCTGCCTTTGTTCTTCCTTTTCTCCCTTTACTGCTTTTACAGCTTTATTGAGATATAATTCATCTATCTTAGAGTACATTCATTTAAAGTGTACAATTCGAAAGTTTTCAGTATATTTACAAAGTTGTGCTTTCATTCAATTTTCAAATATTTCATCACCTTGAACATAAACGTATTCCCATTAGCACTCATTCTCCATTCTCTTCTAACCCCTGAATCTAAATCAGCTGCTAATCTACTTTCTGTCATTATGGAGTTGTATATTCTAGAATGTCATATCAATAGAATCATGTAATATGTGGTTATTCTTTGTTTTGTTTCTTCTCTAATTCGTTTTAATGAGGAAACATTACATTATATTATCATTTAGGTTTATGTTGTACATCACTGTAAGTCAACATCTGTTGATTTGCAACATTTTTTTTAAGTTTACCATCAACAGTTCAGTTGCTCATATGATTGACCACTTTTACACAATTTGCTGGTTCCCCTTCCATTTCCATTCTTGTAAACTATAAGTTGATTTTCTTGACTAAAAGTTGATTTGTGTTTGATTTAATGCATTTGCTTACTTGGTTTCTCTATATACATCTGAGAGAAATCATACAAATTATGTGATCATCTGTATCTGACTTCTTTCACTTTGTACAGCATTTTAAAGTTTCATCCATGTGGTAGCATGTATCAACACTATTTTTTTTTGCTCAATAATATTCCATTTTGTGGTTATGTCATATTTTATTTTTTAGATCATTAGCTTATGGATAGTTGGAATATTTCTATTTTTTGCTATTATAAATGCTATGAGCTTTTATATTCAGGTTTTTGTGTTCATGTATATTTGTATTTATTTTGTACATATGTCTAAGAATTAAATGTCTGGGTCATATAACTCTATGTTTAAACTTTAGAGAAATTATTACACTTTTCTAAAGTGGTTGAACTACTTTATATTCCCATATAAAATATATAAGTGCAATAAAGTTTTCCCAACCTCATTAATCTCTTTTTTATATTTTCTGTCTCATAGTGTTTTATGTTTTCTTTCTTCCATTTACCTATTCTTATTACATCACTTTTTTCCTACTGTAGTAGGCTTATTTCTTATTCTCCTGTTTATTTCCTGTGTATTGACCACATTTTAAAAACAAAAATATGTGTACATAAAATTATTCACAACTTTCTAGATGATTCACTCTCTGTGATGTGAAATCATTTAGCATTTCCTCCTTACAATTCTTTACCTAATCAGTTTACTTCTGAATTGTCTTTCTTATTGGTTTCATTCTTTGTTTTTCACCATCCTACCCCAGTCATTCAAAGTGTTCCATCTGGGTAATCACAGTAGCCATCAATAGATCTCTTATCCACAGATAACTTTCTCTCTGATACGTTCTACACTGGTGTTGCCAGAATTATCTTCAGATATATGAGTTCAGTAATAAGAGTCTCTAATTCAAAACCTTCAGATATTTCTCATAACATAGGCTGTAAAATCCTCATTTTAATAATTATTCATTCAAGAAATATTTTTAGAGATCTCATTATGTGCTAAAAACTGATTACATACCTGGAAAAAACTGTAATGAACAAGACAGACAATTTCCCTGCTCACATGCAGCTCAAAGGCTAGAGGAAGATTACAAATAAACAAGCCAAAGAGTAAGTTTCAACTCAATAAAGTAAAAGGCATTAAAGAATAGACAGGGACTCGAGGTTGGAAAGAGGGGGTGCTCAGCCACATAGCAGGAAATTTCCCTGAATAAACACCATTGAGTTGAGAGGTAAAATGTGAAGAAGAGCTTCTAGAAGAAGTGGGGAAAGAGTAATCATGTGGCAGCGAGTTCCATGAACTGAAACAGGAGTGAACGCGATTTCTTGAAAGAAATGAAGCTAGTATGGCTGTGTGGTGAGGAATTCAGAAAGTCTAGTCAGAGATGCAGACAAGGGCCAAATCTCAGGACCCTGGACACCCTGTTAAACCTAAGGTTTGTAGGAATCCATGTGATGACTTTGAACAAAGAAGGAACATGCTATAATTTACATTTTAAAAGAAGATTCTTTCATTTATTGTGTCTAGTATAGTTGGGGACTCTTAACTGGTAGCACTTTCCTTCACATGTGTTATTTTGTTCATCACATTCATCCACCCTTGTTTTGCTCACAACACCCCATCTGCCTAAGATGTTCTCTCTTCTTCTGAATTTCTAACATTTTCTTCAGTATGGAATTTCCAATTCTGGAAACCTTTCACAATATGCTGCTCTAATACCTTCTCCTTCCTTTAAGGGCCAGTTCCTTTCACAGCTATTCTATCCCAGTTAATAACTACCTTGAAGTTTCCTGTAGTGCTTTCATTTTACCTTTTTTGTTATATTGGTCATCTTTTATCTTCTGTTCTGTATCTGTTTGTGTCAATGACCTTGTTCTTCTCCCTATCTCAGTTGACAACTCTCCTTTTTATGCTCTACATCTTGTCATTACTAATAGCATCAATTTCTCCATAATTTAAATTTTAACCCTCCAACTCTCCAACTGCACCCCACTTACCTTTTCAGCTTACTATCTTAGTACCCTGACTTCAACCCCACTGAGACCTATAATTTACTAATTGTTTCTTTTTTTCAATATCCCCTTACCCTCATGTTAGTGTTCGTTGCTGTCTTACGTTGCATAAATTTCACAGTTCTTCATTATAATTATTCTCAGTAAACCTCCTCAGTCCTAAACCTAAAACCCTTTCTCACCTTGTATAATCATCTAGCAAAACCCCAACTAAGGTTAAATACAACTTTCTACCTACATTGAATTGCACGATTATGAAAGGGAAACAAATGCTTAGCTATGCTGGTTAAGTCTCATTTTATTTAATAGTACGACTACCAATCTTGTTAGGCCTCAGTGCTTCCTGGCCACCACACTAATTTAGTTACTCTCTTATTTTCCTCATGTGAGAAACAGACAATTATTTCTAACTTCTAAACCTCTAATACCGCTCTCCTTATCCTTATCCTCAGTTGATGGCTAAGGGTGATTTCATTTCACTGAGAAAATAGATGTAATCAGAAGAAAGCATCCACAAGCCCCCACTAATTTATCTGTCACTCTGATGTGCCTTTCTAAGTCTTATTTCTATACTAGTGCTTTCTGCCTTTCTTCTTGTCACAGTTTAGCACATTTTGCTGAGCCCAAAGTGACAATAAATCCTGGTTAATTCATTAAAATGACATTGCTGTTTTCTTTAGCCAATGAAAGTTGAAATAGTATAGGATGAGGAGGGAAAATATTGACATCTAGTCTTTCTACAACTGATTCGAATCACATTGAAAAGGGGAAGTCAAGAATTAATCATCTCAAAAATTAATAGGCAAATTTCCCATTTTCTATTATTGTTCAGATGACTTTCTCAGCATCTCACCCACCTGTATATCTGGCTTACCATACAGTGAGGAAGTTTTCCATGTTGCATTATGAGCAAGAATGAAGCTGATAGTTACCCATTTACTGAGTTGCCACTTAATTCATGAATGGTGCACTAATATAGATCAGGCACTTAAGTAGATGCTTGAAGACAAGACAGCAATAACTATTTTATAGGGTTTGTTTTTTTTTTTCAAAATATCCTGCCTCTTTTAGTCAATCCTGAATATTTTATATAGTCTTGAACAGAAAAGAAAGAGTAATTTTCTCTCGTTACTTTTTTGTTAAGAGGCCGCTTTGGTCACAACTGGTTACCAGTTTTCTAGAAGTAGTTGCATCTGTGGTAGAAAGAATCTGTGATGTTTTCAGATAGAATTCTTTGGCACTCATTAGTTACATGACCTAGCCTTATTTATTGAAGGCTGAATTTATTAATCTGTAAAATGTAGGTGACTCCCATGGTGATTTTAAAAGAATAAACAGATAATAAGCACAGGCTCAATATTAGCTATTTTCAGACTGATTAAAGAAGTGGTTGTGACTGACAGACTGTATTTAATACAATTAGATGGCATGACAAATATGAAAGCAGTTGATAACTGCTCTAAATGAGCTACTGAGTGGAAGTCCACTCATTATGGAGATTCCTTTCTACATGGCAGTCAAAGGAACTCTCTCTAAATAGTTCTCTTGATCCCAGTTCCTGATTACTCACCATCACATTTCTGAGACTGTTTAGAGGGTGATTAAATTACTTCAGTTAAATATAAATGGCAATTGTGTATATCTGATAGGCTACCATCATTGCTGGGAGTTCTTTTTGTCTGTGTTAGATGAATGTGCTGTATAATCAGAGGTTCACAAGATTAGTTCTTCAGAGTCTTAGGGCCCCCGAAAAAGTATTGGGAGTGGTCCTTTAGTCAAGTTACCTCACCTTATTCCAAACAGGTTTGTGTGAGCAAAGGGTGAGGTGTAAGGGTGTAAGGGTGAAGCACAGGTCATAATAATAATACTATTATTAATAATAGCTTTCACCTATTCAGTACTTTATAGCTTTTAAGGCACTTTAGCATATCCTATAACATTAATCCTCTCAACATCTATGCAAGATTCATGTGGCAAATATTATGTCCACTTTTTAATTGAGGTTAAAAGGATTTACTCAGGAACATAAAAGTACTAATTATTTGAGCCCATCTAAGTTCCCTATCTCCTATTTATGAGTACTTTCCTTTGTACCACACAAGCTCTAACTCAAAATTACTACAACAATGGTCAGTGGGGCATGTTAGAAAGACACTTGGAAGCAGGGAGGTAAATTTCACTGAACAGAGTTGCAATAAGAAGTAATTTTATTATTTTCACTCAGACCTGTAAAAGCATGGAAGCAGTTAAGAATTGTGTTTTTTGGACTAGTAGTGTCAATAAAGGCTTCACAGTAGAGTTGCCCAACAGACCATGTGCAGAGGATGTCTGGGTCACATGGTGTATGTCTCCACATGGTGTGATCACTGGCTGATTGAGCTATGGTCTTTAGTTCACCCCCAAAAGAGCTAGAGGATAGGAAATAAATATTCCTGCTGAAGAGACCTGAGATCTTTTTGTGAGGAAGTTAATTTGTTTACTAGTGGAACACAATTAGCCCATCTATTTGGTCTGTTCTCCAAAACCTGGCTAAAGAGTCCAAGTCAAAGTGCAATAGAAGTTTGTTGCTTGATTTAGCTCCTTTTTTGAAGTCTATTTTGTATTGTTTACTTCATTCACTCTCTCTGTCTCATGAGTGATGTGTGTTGTCTGTCTTTCTCCTTTCAGCTCATCTCGCTAAGCATAATTCCCTACAGGTCCATTCAGTTTGCTGCAAAAGATAGGATTTCACCCTTGTTTGATATTTGCATAGAATTCCATTGTGTGTATATACCATCTTCTTTATCCACTCATCTGTTGATAGACATTTAGGTAGTTTCCAGTTCTTGGCTATTGTAAATAATGCTGCATCGAACACTGGGATGCGTATTCTCTGAGAATAAGTGTTGTCTTATGTTTAGGTAAATGCCAAGTAGAAGAATAACTGGATCATATGGGATTTCTATTCTCAATGCTTTGTGCAATCTCCAGACTGCTTTCCATAATGGTCGTACCATCTTACACTTCCAGTGGTGTATTGAGTTCCCTTTTCTCTACATCTTCTTCAGTATTCCTTGTTTCTATTCTTTTAGAGATACACATTCTCACTGGTGTAAGATGATATCTCATGGTTATTTTGTTTTGATTTGCATTTCCTTAATGACAAAGAAGTGGGATATCTTTTCATGTGTTTATTGACTATCTGTGTGTCCTCTTTAATTTACAGACTTTAGTTTCAAAAAAAAAATGCAAATCAAAGGTTGTGGGAAGAGAAAGGGAGGGTGCTAGCATGGGGGAGGGAATTAATTGTAAAGTGAAGGAAAAACTTAAGTGGTAGTAAATGTACTATATTGTATACAGATATTGATCTGCTATGATATACACCTTAAACCTATTTACTGTTATAATGCAATATTCCGTCAGTAAAATCATTTAATTGAAAAATAAGAGCATGATTAAAAACCCTGGAAAATCACCTGGTCTTTGTTACAGAGGTTACTCTAGCACAAGGTAGACCATCAAATCCTACTTTAATATTATAAACTCTCTTTTCAATGGTACCTTCACTGAGTCCAAATAGTAATAATAGCTGCTTATATTTGTGATCCTTTGTAGTCTACATGGCACTTATTTCAAATATTACTAAAGAGGTAGAAAGAGATCTTGCATTTGTTCTAATGATATGTAGCTATTAATTGAAAGAGTCTGGATTCAGTTAAATGTTCTCGGTTATTCCGTGTAGTTTGTGCTAAACTGCTATTTATTTTATAATGTGAGTATTTCAGTAATCTGGACTTTAACTTTCTAATTCTTCATGAAATAGAAGATTTTTAATGAGGATATGAATATTTTGACAGAGTTGGTATCTTGAACTTGACTTGCAAACACTATAGAGGATTCATTTTTATAAACATGAGAGTGGTATATCTGGTAGCTACTGTCACATAACATTTAACTATTCTATTATAGTAAATAATAATAGCAACAATTAAACTAAAAGATCAAATTAGTCATAGAAGATTTCCTGCCTTATCCGTGATACATTTTTATGATTGCTAAAGCATTTAAGTACTCTTTAAAATAAACCCATAAATTAACAGTATTTGAAAAGAAGGGTAATAATTTTCATTTTTTCTTGAGAATATCAACATGGTCCAAGCAAAACAAAATGCAAATTATACTAAGGAGGTATCTGATCTTGTGAATGCAATAAACCCAGACTAGAATTGCTCTGTCTTACTTCCCTACTTATAAAATATGTACTCACTTTTAAAACCTCACCCAAGTGCTTTATTTGAATTGTTCATTCTCTGTCACGCTTAGAATGGTTATTTCATTGAGTTATTATTGTCTTTTTCAAATTTCAGTTGCCATCACCAATTTTCTCATATGCACTAATACCTTTAAACCAACTTTCTTAAAATTTTTAAATGGATTCATGTTTAATATAGCCAATATATGCCTAGAATAGAGGAAATCTCTTTTATCAATCACTTTGTGTCTGAAGTAGTAGAAACAAGAGAGGGTAGGTGGTAAAAAAGAGAAATTTGAAGAGCCTAGAGAAATTCAAACTATCCATTGTAGAAAATAGGAGTACAGATTAAGGATATATGGTGGGAATGGTGGATCAAGTTGAGGACTCACATGAATTGGCACCTCCAACACATTTGTGATTTTTTGTTGCATTCATCAGTGGTCTAGTCATTGATGATGAGTGAGTCATTGTTCAGAAAGTCATATTATCTCAAGAATATAGCAGGTATGAATTATGAAATAAATGTGGGATAAGATAATTTAATGGAGTTTATACATAATTAAAACAACCGTTGAAATTGTGATTGTTAAGGGTCACGAGAAAAAGTATGTGTGTGTGTGTGTGTGTGTGTGTGTGTGTGTGTGTGTGTGTGTGTATGTTTGGTAGGGATAGCAACTGATGAACATGATGAATTCATAGATTGGAAGAGCCAATGAATTAATAAAAAATAAGTAAGACTGTAAAAAGGAAGTTTAGGACAGCAATATTTGTTCAAAGTTATGATTCAGAGAGAGTAATTCCAATCATGACAAAGTCAAGGGTGTGGACATGAGAGTATGACATTAGTATTTGAAGGGAAATTCTAGAGATGAGAAGATCAAGGAAATAAATAAGATGTTGATTTACCACCTGGGAACTGATACTTGTGGTAAATTTAAGACTGGAAGTAGAGAAAAAGATTGGGAAACAAGTGCCATTCTTCAATAAATGGAGGGCACAATTACAGGTCTATAAAAACAGTGGTGAGGAAAAAAAGAAGGTAGAGAGAAGAATTGTAGGAGATTCAAAAGAGGAAAACAATTTACAAAGGTGTGAATGTAGTGGTCAAAGGTGGCATTAAGGAATGAAGACAAAGACTAGATCTTCTAATAAACCCTACTTGAGATGACAATAAAAAATTGCTGTATCCTTAGGAAAGAAATATATTTCAGTTATCCCAATATGTAGGGAATGTTCAGCAAACATTTAGGAGAGTAGATTTTTAGTTACCAGATGGCATTCTAGAAATTGTGAAAGTATAGAAAATAATTTAGCCTAAATACTTTTATGTGCAATACTTAGCCAGAGGAAAGTTATTACAGTGTTATTTATAGTAATGTGTATCAATTTTGCCAACCTTGGAAAAATTTTAAATAGAAGAGGTTTAAATTAAAGATAATCTACCATGATGTTTTCTTGTAGAAATTCCTAACTATAGATAAAACATACATTTGTGCCTCATTAATTCTTATTTAGAAGAAAATGTGATAAAAAAGAAAACACTAAGGTGTGTATATGTAAATATATACAATATATGTATATGTTCTGATAAAACTTTAATCACATTTAAAACTTAGATTTTCTGAGAGATATCAATTGCTCTTACTAAATGTGGAGGCCATCTATTTCATTATTTTTTGTATCTAGTTCTTCTGCTACATTGATAGTGCTGAACTCCCAGAGCCCAAGATGCTTTTACAGAAGATACAGGAGGCCCTTTTATTTAAATAACATTTGATTTCAAACAAATAATCAGACTACATTTATATATGTATTCATGTGAAAGAATCCTGTTATGCTTGTTGTTATAGAACGCAAACGTGATTTTAAAGTCATGTGGAAGATAACTTGAAATCTATGGATGACTGTAACTAACTGAAAAAGTAGTTTTTGTTTGCAATACAGAAAAAGGTAAAATTATTCAAAACCTCATTGTTGTGACACAATATACAAGAATCTATTTTATAACTACTACTTTTTAAGTAAAGGAAACAAGGACAAAATATTATAAATGTATTATACCTATTTTCATATCACTATTTCTAAATGCTGGATGACTTACTAGAAAATCAAACAAAATATTTCTATGTAAAAAGGAGACTTTAAAAGTGTTATAAAATTCAGTTGATTCAAATGGAGAAGGTCCATACCATGAGTAGTTGATGATTTAAATGGAAATTAGTTGGTTTCACATAAATTTGAAGGACAGTTAAATTGTTTAACATGTATGTGTCAAGCTTTCTACAGATACTGGCATGTACAACTAACTAAGGTATATTTTATTCATACAACTTACAGGTAGAAAACAATAAATGAAAGTTTATTTTTATATTCAAATGGAGAAAGTCTCCTAGATTTCATTTTAGTGAAGCATCGATTAGCAACGGAAAAGGTATATATAGTTTTTCAAAAACACCTTCCCTGCCTAATCTACCATCCTTAGTCCTTACCATCTATATGAGTTACAAAACCAAGGAAAACCAAAGACAATATGGTAAAAACTCTATAAGGTAGGCACAATGATATATTTGAATAGGGAATGGAATTCCTTATTATCAAGAATTTGGGACCTGAAGAGTCTGCTTTTGGAAATCTTGAAAATAAAATGTAATAAGAATGGAGAGGTCTAAATGGTTTCTGGGTCTATTGACTAGAGTTTTGCTTTTCCCAAGTTTTAACTTCAATCTATTTATTTCTATATCTCTTCATTTATATGACTTTGATTTTTTTCTTTACCTTTTAAGTAAACCAGCTATATTACAGTTTTGACATATATAAGCCATCAAATAAACTGAATCCCTGCAATCCTTCCAGTGATAAAAACAGTGACTGGTGCCTAGCAGTTCTTGAGTAAATATGTGATTATTAAAGATATGGAAGAGCAAAAATATTGGGTTAATAGATGGTCCTTTTGGTATGAAATCACCGATTTTTCTCCTAGAGAACAGAGATACTTTTAATTAAAAAAAATTCTCATCATCATCACCTATTTCTTTTACATTTATAAAGTAAATCCTAATGTGTGTCAGTTTTAGATATAAGATGCATGAAAAGTTGTTTTGGTTCATCATTCTTTGTCTTTTAACAAACTAAACCTTAGTGGCTCTAAGGAGAGCAGGGAGAAAGAGGAATATTTTGAGTGATCATAAAGATTTAAATCTATTGAAGGGATTTTAGTACAGAAACCCATATTTGTTTACTTGAGTTTTATGCATAAGACATAATTATTATCAATGAAAACTTGGTTTAAACGTCGTTGCAAAAGACATTTTTAATCCCTTCATTGTCTTCAGTAATTTGAACTAATTGACATCATATTTGTACATGAAGAACTGATGTTCAAAATGTAGAAAAAGTGGAATGGATCAGAGAGGGAAACAGGCTAAAAATCTGTTAAGATTTATTTTCTATAAATTTCCTTCCAAATCTATCAAAATGCAAAAATATTAGAATTATTTATTTGCTTCTCACTTTCTATGTATAAGTTGTTCTGATATTGTTATTTAATTTTTTTAGGAAAGACGAAGGCAGGAATGAGGGCAAGTAGACAGCAGAAAGAGAGAGGAGGAAGAAGCACCTTATTTATTTTATTTAGTTGTTCAACTTGGTTGTTTCTTTGTCCCAGGTCTTGAACTGGGGACCTTGGGATGTATGTGGACTACACTATAGTTACTAACACAGTAGGTCACCAGGCTATGCCTTTTTTTTAATTTTGTATTTTAAAAGGTAAAGAATTTCTCAAAGGACTTTACATTTTATTCATTTTTTTGAATTTCAATTATATTGACCAAATTCAGAATGGGGGTTGAAACACAATATTTTCTACACAAATTATGTATTTCTTCTATTTGTAAATGCATACTTAGAAAGATCACAACAAATAGCAATATGTATTCTGAACTGTGGACTGAAGATGAGAAAATACTTTGTCCCCTTGCCCAGTCCATCAACTCCTACCAACCTATAAAATTTACCTGAAGCTCTCTCTGTGATTATCTCTTTTTTCTTGCATTGAACTTTCTAATTAAAATTCAACATGTTAAACCTTTAAAATCCTAAATATAAAACTGTTAACATAGTTCCCTGAAATAGAGTATTAGCATTACCATGTTCTTTCTTTCTCTAATAGTAGTAGAATAGCCTATTAAATTCTTAATGCAGAATAATTTCTTTAATTGGAAACCACAAATCTGAAACAAATCTTCAAATATTAAAAAAAAATTAAACTTACTGATACATCATTTACTGTTGAGATTGCAAACTCTTCCACCTCCGCGTGCTTTGTGATTTCTTGTTAAATGAGTAGCACCCTGGGCATTCTTTCAGACTTGTAATCTGACCAAATAAAGAATACTTAAGGATTTTAAATGAACTAGTTTAACATGTCAGATGGATAAACTTTAACCAATAATGAAGAATCACTTGGTAAGTCTTTGTTACAGGAAGTAAGAATTTCCTGGTTCTAGATAATTAAAATTAAATGAGAAATAATAATTGCATCCCAAACCTAAACAACACCCTTGAATACTTTGTGAGAGATTTCTATTTGTCTTTTGTGAGATGGCATTCTTCCATCTGAGTCATTATGGCTCTGATCTTCTGACCCTGCCAGTCATTTGTTTTAAAGGCAAATATGACAAAAAGAACAGATGTATTCATAATATGTTTGATAGTTCATGATTTGCTTTCCTTTGTGCATTGGTACATGAATTTTTGTCTGGTCCAGTAAAACATTTGTGTGCACTGTAAAGGGGAATTCAGCTTTAAGGTGGGGTAATAAAAAAATATGTGTGCCAACTGCTATTGTAAAGGACTTCTCCAGCTGATTATCTCCTCTACATGTACTCCCCTTTTAGTTAAGGCATCTACCTTCTTTGGCTCAGTCAAGATTTTCTTCTCAGTAGATCCAATTCTTTTTTCTCCATTTCTTCATGCAAACACCTCAAATATAATCTCCCTTATTTATGTTAGAGTTCTCATTTCACAATCTACCTCATCCTAAAATTTAAATCCTTTAATTAGAATATGCCTAATGGATACTATTTTGGGTCTGTTTGGGGTCCATAGACTGACAGCCTATTCTCTAAAGTAACTTCTCAAGGATGGTTTCTCCTATTTCCTTAGCTCTCACGCTTGAATCACACTTTCTTGTTAAGAAGATACATAGTTTTAATTTTGCTTATTTTCAAATTTATAAATCCATTTCTCCTATCAGTGAAAAATTTGAAGCCAGAAACTGTGATGTCTTTGAATGAATGCCCTTACCAGGACCCCTGCAAATATTTTGACATTCGGTACTTACTGAATCTTTCCTATAACTGATTTGACAATCAATATTCACCTTCAAATTTCACTATCTCTTTTGTTTTGAAAGTTTTTAATAAAATCCAAATATATGATAATTATAATAAGTAAATGAACAGATGAAAGAATGTTCAACTGCCTAGTAAATAAAAATTCTATATCATTATCAACTTTATTTTACTGTGTAACAAGTTACTACAAATTTAGCTATTTAAAACAACAGCCATTTAGTGTTCTTTTTTATTCTGAAGGCCAGAAGTTTGGGTGAACTCACCTTTGTTTTCTGCTTAGGATCTCAAAGACTAAAAGGTAAATGTGGGTCCTGCCGTTTTTCTACCTGGAGGCTGTGTGAAGAATCACTGCCCAGTTGTTCATTCAGGCTGTTGACAGAACTAAGTTCTTTGAAGAAAGACTATGGTCCCGGTTTCTTGCTGCCTGTGAGATTAGGCTTCCTTTGGTTTCCTAGAACCTACTTGAATTAGTTGATACATGGTTTCTTCAACATCATGTCAGAAGCAGTGCATATTATCACACTTGGAATCTCTACTTGCTTATACAGGGAAGAGGCAATTCTCTAATTCTAAAGGATTAGATTAAATTCACTGGAGAATCTGTAATCCTGGATGTGATATCTCATTGTATCTCATTGCGATTAGGGCAGATCTAATCTCATTTTCTTTTTCTTTTTTCAAGTAAGACCGGTTCATTCAATCATTCATTTATTCAGGTTGTTCCACTTGGTCCAGGTCCTTGGACTTTGTGTGGACTGCATTGGAGCTGCAGACAATATCTGAACCACTAGGGTGTGCCTTGAGTGTCATTTTAGAATTCTGTCTAACACAATATTAAGAGAAAATTCCTTCTTTCATTCTTCCTGATGCAGGCAGGAATGAAAGTGAATAGAGGTAGGCATGAAGAGAGAGGATGAAAAGCATTTTTTAAATTTTATTTAGTTCATCTTCACTGTTTTCCTGGTCCCCAGATGCAAAAAATTGAGGTTTTGAGGTCAAATAATTGAGGTTAGGTGTGTTTCCACTTGGATATTCAAATTGACCACAATGAAGACAGGAGTTAGGTAGAGAGATATACTTTGAAATAGTTGCCTCTATATTAATAAATATGAAAAGTGATTGAGAGATTAGCAGTAATTAGGACTGGAACTGTATAGTACAACTAGAGACAGAAGGTTATATACTTAAAATATTATATATTTTTATTTTAGCTTGCACCAGTAATTGTTGAGAGACTATAGAAGTATGCGGAAACTTTTAGTTAGAAGTTGGAAGAATTCTAACTCAATACGAGAGCCAGTGAGAAAGAGAAATCACTGGAGAGGGCTGCAAAGAAGTGATATTTTAAATAGGGAAATCTGTATTTTAGAAGACGAAGAGCATTCTGTGAAAATGTTAATGGAATAGGAATATTTTAGTAGAAAGAAGCAAGGAGGAGTCAGTTGAACCAACAGACAAATAGGATAGCAGGGAGAAATTAAATGAGTAGGGAAGACAATGAGCTGTATGGGGAGAAGCAGAAGAGAACACAGCATTAAGGGAAAGTAGAAAAGTAGAGGAAAGACAAGGTTATCACAGAGGTCTTCATTTGGTACAATGTTAGAGGATTCACGGAGTGAGGGGGAAGGATGAAGGTATACCTTACTTTATGGTACTGATATAAAATTCTGTTGATAGAAAGCTAGTCTAATACCCTGGACAAGGTCAATGTAGTGTAATTATTTGATGCTTTGGCAATGCAAAGGTAGGCATTAAAAGTGACAATTATACCAAACATATAGCAATTGAAAAACATATAATCTCAAATGAATAAATATATCACTTTATGTATGTTATTTTGTCAACTTTGTAAAATCTATGTATGCATTTATAATAATTGGGAGAGAAAAATAGGCAACTTTACTGTCCACAGAGATCCTCTGTTTCTCTGTCTTTACTAAAAAACTTTGTCTGCCGCCAAAAAAGAAGAAAGAAAAAAGAAAAATACATGTATTGATCTAATTGTGTGCCCTTTCTCTTTCAAAAAGTAATAGCTATAATGTTTTTTTTAAAAAGATGGGAAAGTCAACCATCCATTTCTTTTCCTTAAAAAAAGATTTTTATTGTGTAGTCCAAAATTTTTCTATGAAATTTTTTTAAATTGTTATTGTTTGATATTTATCTTTTTAGAAGTTTCTTTTTATTTTCAGATCGTATTTCTCATCTCTAAAATACTCTTTTTTTCTCATAGGGAATCTCAGTTGGTTCATTCAATTTCCCAATCCTCTTTTCTCAATTAGTATTACTTATAGAATAAACACTGGAGGATCTAAAAAGTTATTTCAAGAATTCCATAATCTCCACTTAGATCTAAAAAGGAAAATATAGATTTGAGGTTTATCAGAAGGTACTTGTTTAGAAAATAGATGAAGGGCTGTTATCAAAATGATTTGAATGACACCCCTATGCATTTAAGAAATTTCTTCTCCTGGAAATATTTAAAAGGAGACAATCTGACCATATTTTATGATAATACCTAGGTTTAGGTGTGACAGGAGAAAGAAGATCTAACAGAATTATTTATCAATAAGACCGCATTTTTAAGGTAAAAGTTGGGACATTCAGACAATGAAACAAAATTATAAAAACAGAACTTCAGGAAATATTAAAGACATCTGGTTATATACGACATCTAGTTAGCAAACTTATAATGACTAGCTCTGTTATTTAATTTACAGAACCTTCAGCAATTCATAGTATAAACTAAATATCACTGAGTCTTTAAAGTATACTTTGCTAAATTCTGTCTACTTTTGACATTTTCTGCTGTCAGCTGCATGATAGGTTTTAAGATATTTTCTAGTAGATTGATAGAGCGTTCCCCCAACAAACTACAGTGAAATATACTTGATTACAATAAGTTTATAAGATATATAAAAATATATATCATCTTTGAATTTATCAAGTGAACAATTAATCTAATTTGCTCAGTATTTTTCTTTTTGTATTAATCATTCATATAACCTATATTATTTCTTTTCAAGAAAATGTTAAATATAATTTCAATTAAATAGTGTTTGAAAAATATAGCAAACAACAGTATTGTTAATGAAAATACTAATGCTGTAACAAAACTTAACGACAATTTTAATGAAAGTAGCATCAGTTGTGCTGATAACAATTATTAAGAACAATATCCTTTAAAACAGGTTTTAAGCATTCTTTGAAATTTGGTCTTTATTACTGGACCGAGAAGTTTCATAACCATTAGAGTTAATAAATTAATGTTCCATTTGACAATTTAAAGATATTTGGGAACAAAGTTATATTTCTCTTTTGAACTGGGTCACTCCATTATATTTCTTTCATTTCTTATTAGTCATAGATAAAATTTCAAAGCGAGAAAAATTCTCAAAATCGTGTAAGAATGCTTAGTATAAGCAATTACAAAAGCAGCTTAATCTAAACATTTGAGTATGCTCTAGTTTAGAGAGCTTCTTGTAGCTTTGCTTGTAAAACAGATTTTTCTAATGAGTCATAACAAGGGCAAAGAAAGAAACCTAAATAGCAGTTGTTTTAGTAGGGTTCAAAATCTTTGCTGTTCCTCATTTTAAAATATAATATAAATCTTTTGTTTAAATAATATGAAGATGTTAAATTGATTCATACTATAAAACAGTGTAGAGGGTGAGAGAATGGAATAGTGTATAGATTTGGGGAGCAAACTTTCCTTGAAACATACGACCTATAAATTTAGCTCTGCAGCTTTGCCTACTTTAAAGTCGTCTTTCACGAATTAGGTAGAGTTAGATGTATTTTTATGCAGTATTATTTTTTTAATAATAAAACTGGTTTGCTGAATACTGTATCATACATTTTTGCAAGGAGAAGAATTGGTTTGGCAAGAACAATTTAATTCTAGTAATTTCTAGAAATGCAATGCTGTGTCTAGTGAAACATGCATATCTCAGATTAGTGTAATGGAGAGATGATAGGACTGAATCCAGAGGTTCCTGCATTCTGTTCCTATACTGGATAGAACTTAAATAATTTGGGAAAATTCTCTTGATTTTGACTTTAATAAAAGAAGAGGGTTAATGCTGATAATATCGTACATCCCTCCTGGTATAACAACTATGAGTCTAATAGAAATTTCAACCATTTATCACAAGTTAACTTTTTAACTTAAAAATTTAATCAATTTTATTAAAGGAACATCAAATTATTATGTAATATAGAGCTAAGGTATATAGCATTATAAATCAACATCTGAATCTAATACATTAAGTTCACCACCGCTATTCAAGTTCTTTCTTCATCATATAATTGCTTCCCTTTATTCAATTAGTCTATCTCCCCCTTTCCTTCTTGTAAACACTAATTTGATTTTATTTAATGAGAGTCTGTTTTGTTTGAAGCAGTTAATTTGCTTGATTGGTTTCCCTATTACATAGGAGTGAGTTTTTCTTCTTCTGGCTTATCTGCTAAACATGATTGGTTTAAATTGTAGGATTTCATCTTTTTTGAGATATTAGTAGTATTGTTTTGTGTATATATAACACATCTTTATTCACTCATCTGTCAATAGACATTTATGTGTTTTCTAGCTCTTGACTATTGTAAAAAATGCTGTAATTAGTATGGATGTGTATCTCTGTCTCTAACTCTGTATATCAGCTGTATCTATCTATACTTGTGAGTAAGTTTTGTAATTTTTATAGGACAAATACACAGTAGTAGAATAACTGTATTAAATGAAATTTTCTTTTTTTTTTAGCAATCACCATACTATTTTCCATAATGGTTGCCTTATTTTGCACTATACCTACAGTGTATAAGCATTCCCTTCTTTATGTATCATCAGCAACATTTGTTGTTTCCAGATGTTTGGACAGTGAGGTTGTAGGAGAACGTAAGAACGTGACACATGACCCAACTTTAAAGTGGGCACAGAAACTGTGAACATGGACTTAAATGTAACACTGTACTTTTTGAGATGATAACTGCTTCTATCCATACTGAGTCTACCCATGATATCTGGACCTGGAATTCTGCTGTCCTTGACTGCTTGACTGTTCTTTACTCTTGCCCACATGACTATTCCTGCTTGCTCACTACCTTTCTTCTGCTGTTACCCCGTATGAAAAAACTCTCCCCACTAGTGGCACGGTAGCTTTCCAGAAACATGCCTGACCTGCCATCGTTTGGGAGGTAGAAATATATCTGATCCATCACCATCAGGATATAAAAACAGGTCTGACCAGCATTGGAGCGACAGAGACACCCCACCCAACCCACTGCCATCAAAACCCCGTCATGAATACAATAAAGGTAATGTCCTTGTTGCCAGTTTCTTCCCATTATCTACTAGGCAGGGCATTACTCTTTCAGGACCTGAGTACCTTCATAACAGAGGTAACATCTCATTTTTTAATTTGCATTTCTTATAACGAGAGGTAGAATATCATTTCACATGTCTATTGTCCATCTGTATGTCTTCTTTGAGGAAGTGTTTATGATGATCTTCTTTATATTTTAACTGGATTGTTTGCTTATTTATTACTTAGTTATATAAACTCTTTATATGTTTTAGATATTGTCCTTGTTGGATATATGAATGAATGCCTCTCATATATACCCTTTCTGTCAAATAAATGTACTAATAAAGTCACAAATTTATTCAGTTGAGGGGGAAATTTCTAATGTACTTTTGCTCTAATTGTTGAATCTAAATGTCACCGAGAGATGGTTAAGCACTGCAGAAATTTTAGTCCAATCTTGTTGAAGGATTAAAAACTAAGTGTTAAGTTCTCTTGCCCTCCCCTTCACAAATTCCATCCTGATTCCACAAGGATTATGTACTGTATTTTTTTATAGTTGGCCTAATGGATTTGACCTGCCTTTTAAATCAGTAAGTCAGACAAATTATAGTTTTTTTTTTATTAAAAGACAAGAATATTATAGCATTCATAACACAGTAAGCAAATCCCAGGTTTATTCATTTGTTTAGCAACAACATATTTGCAAAATTCACAAAGCAATACTATTGATAAATAAAAATTCTACCACTGTAAAAATTTATTTCTTTACAAACAATGCATTCACAGCATCAGATATACTAATATCAGCTTATAATAATATATTTTGCATTTCTTGATCTGGTTTTAATATTTTTTTGATTTTTCAAATTTAGTATTCAACTGAAAAGCCTCTCAACAATGCCATGAGGTAAATAGCTGAATATCTCCTGATAGATGTCAAATATGAGTTAAAAGGTATTACATGATTCCTTTAACATCACTTAATATGACAGGTATCAACCTAAAAATAGAACATATAAATCAGGTTTTAAAAATTCACTCTTCTATTTCTCAGATTTACTCACTGTATTTAATACTCTCATTTGTGCTAAAAAGTTATTGAATTGAAGTTAGCAATGACATTTAAATCAGTATACGTAACTTCACAGACACTTGCAAAAAAGTTATCACACTCTTATGAAATATAAACAGTTATACAAAAGCACCTATTCATTGTTATAGGACTTGTTCTTAGCCTTAATATAAAAAAGTCTATCATCAGTCAACCATGACTTGAATAAGCTGAATATTCTCCAGAAAACCTTGAGAGTTCTCTGTATATTGAAGAATGTATAAAGATTTAAGCTTTCACTCAGCTTTTTTGTTGATATTTAGACATTAGTAAATTGGTGACATTTTCTTTATAAAAGAAAAATATGAATGCATGACACTTTGTGTTAATTATATATTGCTATTGAGATAGAAAAAATAACAACTAGGAGATGTTTTATATTTATCCTGTTTACATGTATAACATATAAACACACAAACATGTAAATTCATAAAATCTTTTAGTAATTAAACAGAGAGACTAAATTATTTTCTGACAAATCAGAGCAACAAATCTAACAGTTGACGGCTCACATTTGGTGCCAAAGTTGAATACAGTACATTTCAATAGCCACAACCCTGGTGACAGATAACCATAACTGCTTACCTATAAGCAGGTAAAGGTAAATCCATATTGACACAAGAGTGATCTTGAAAAACTAATAGTTTGTCTATTTTTTTACAATAAATTTAAAGCATTCTAGAATTAATTATGCAGTTTTAAAGAAGGGAGAGGTTTTTTTAAGTATTCTATTTTATTCAAAGTAGGTTACTAATAAATAACAACTGTCCATATTCAGAGTCTGCTGGTGCATACACCAAAATACAAGTGTTTTACTTCTATTAATGCATTTATTCCTCATAGTAACAGTATGAGGTAGACACAATTTTATTCCCATTGTAAAAATGAAAGCTATATGAACAGAGATTTCAAGAAACATGCACAGGACACACAGTTTATATGACAAAGTCAGTGCTCAAGCCTGAACAGTCTGCTTGCAAAGCGTGTGCTCCCCACCACTAAGTTTTGAGCTGTTTTATGTCCCAAAGTCATTCACTCACTTGACAAATTATCTTAAAACTCATAGAGTTATTTCTTTCTATTACAGCAGCACTATATAGTACTTAATATATGCCAGGCACTGTTTCAGTTCTCCCAACATGCCATTCTGATAGACTTCTGACCTGTCATGGAGATGAAGAGTTAAAAACATACAAGTTAAGCATCAAATGATGCTGATGCAGATGTTTCTAAATAAATAATTGGGGAGCTCATTCTACTTAAAATCTAAAGTGTACTGAAGTGTACTTGTACTGTTAATAATCATTTGAAACCATCTCTGCTAGCCTAGGTTCCATCAGTTCTGCTTATCCTCCTTGTACCCGTGGAAAAAATGCTCCTAAGAATTTTCCTTTTTCCTTCTTTATGACCTAAATCCAATAGATATATGATGGCAAGATTATGTTAAACAATAAATTAGAAAAGCTTCTTAACAATACAATAGTATCCTGAATCTAGTACTTGTATGTACAACTATGTTAGTAGCAAGTTCAGATACACTAAATATCTTTAAAATGACAAGTCTTGCTGTAAATGTGCTGTTTTATTATTTATAAATCCAAGTTAGAGTTCAAGTTATTTTGTAAAGACCTTTTCCATTGAAGCCACTGTATCCAGTTTAGTCTTAGAATATGGATGCTCTGAATCTTACGACTTGTTTAATATTTTTGCTAGAAGAGTCACAGATCATTCAGGTATTATATGAGGTATGTTCTGATATCCCTGTCAGCTCTCCACAGCCAGTGGAAAATGATGCTCCAGTCTTCACTGTGGAAAACCATTTATAAATATTCATTGTATTAATAAATATCACAAACAGTTTCACTTGTGAGTGAGGAATCAGTACTACTGTCATTTGCTGTGTCATCCTCCCTCAGGGTAGAGAGAAATTTTGTTCATACATACACGAAGTTCACCTTATGATATTAGAATGGTCTGAGTCTAAAGTACTTGACATTCAGCAAAATCACTGATCCAAACTGAATGAATATAAATAATATGCAATAAGCAAACATTTAAGTTCCATGTGTCATGGAATTAATTCATGGACAATTTGCACTAGATACCAGACTTTGCTGAGATCCAGTCTCTATACTGAGTCACTCTTGTGTAGACTCCAGGTTTTTTGGGGAGGGCACATGATTGTCCCCAACTTACTATACCAACAAGGTACCAGATGTCACGATTATCATAAACAAGAGGTCCACCAGAATCACCCTGGAGAAAAACCAAAAACATATTTAAATTGTTAAGTATAATTTAAATGAATAGGAAGGTCATTCCAATCATCTCTTTTCTACAGAAAAAAGAAAAAAGGAAACTGATAGATAGAGCAACCAGGCAGACTAAAGATAGATTATATATTTCTCTCAAATGAGTTGAAATTTTATGGTAAATTTTGAAGTGTATCACATTCTAGAAAGGATATCATTCACTCATATATAATGGTTACACTATTTCTGGTTCAGCATTCTTGGATTTTTAAAAATTTGTGAGTAGACACTGTATTCATGGCTGAGTAATCTTTATGTACAAAAGATGAAATATACAGTGAGTATCTGTGGGCTTAGGTGGGAAAATTTAATGATTCTTCATTTTGTTAACTTGACTGCATTTAATGGAGCTGCTCTTTTTCTCCTTTTCTTTTGCTCATCTAACTCTGCTTAATGCTTGCTTGTTGAATTCTATACAAGCTTCCTTAAATCTGTTTTGGAACTTAGGAAAATTGAATAACTAGTTATTCATTTAAAAGTCTTAGTAGTTGAACCATCAAGTTTTGGGCTAGCTTGATTAATTCTTGGCTATGTGAGTTGAGGTAAAATATTTAACATTTCTGTGCCTCTATCACTTGACTCATTTTGTTTTCTTTTGTCAGATATATATTCCAACTCTGTATCCTAGGCATTCTGGTGGGCACTGAAGCTAGAACAGTGATCAAAATGAGAAGACCTAATATCACAGAGCTTGGTGTTTATGTTAAAACACTATATTAAGCAATCCTACAAATAAATTCAAGCTTATAACAGTGATGAAGGCTACAGAAACAAAGAAGGAAGTTGACAGGTTGGGGAGGAAGGCTTCTCTTGATAATTGAGGTAATATCTGAAGGAAGAGAATTTAACCATGAGAGGAAGGTAGGAATGATATGTGTTCCAAGCAGAGGGGACAGTATTATAAATGCTCTGTGGCATAAAGGGTGAGTCATAAGCAAGGTTCCCTTAAAACCAGGGAGCTCAGAGAAAACAACAAATTGGGTAAGTGGTGTGTGACAGGTTGAAAAAATAAGGAGAGCTAGTGTATAAGGAACTCTGTGGGTCTTGTTTAGAAGTTTTTATTTGTTGTCTTAAGATAAGACTGAAGGTAAACCACTGGAGTGTTTTAAGGAAGTAGTTCACATGATTAGGTGAGCATCTTGTTAGAAATCATCCTAACTTTCACTTGACTAATCCACTAAAGAATCATAAGAGTGAATATAAGCAAATGACTAAATGGAAATGGCTGACATAGTTATGAATGGGTTGGAGAAAGCAGGAGGGAATGTGGGGACGGGGGGTGGAGGGAGAGAGAGAGAGAGAGAGAGAGAGAGAGAGAGAGAGAGAGAGAGAGAGAGAGAGAGATTGAATAATTGAATTCTTCCAGCTTTGGGTTTTATCAGACAGAAACATGGAAAAGAGAAAGCAGCAAGTGAGCTTGAAGCATTAACAAAAGGGTTTTAAAAAACGACTAATTGTGAAATCAAAGATGGACAAGTCTTAGAAGACAGCATAAGGAAAGGGTTAATGGATTGCGAAGAAGAAGAGAAGCAGTGATCTATAGGTCTCTATAAAGTTGGAGAAAGATGATATTTTATTTAATCAACAAATACTCATGCCAGGCACTAATTTAGGTGCTGGTAATAAAGCATTAAATAAAATAACCCCCTTATACAGACTTATATCCCTTCATGGAGTTATATTTAATTGGAAAAAAAAGACAAAAAAACCAAACAAACAGATAAATCATGTGTAGTGTGTGTTGGGTGGTATGAAGAACTAAATGGAAACACAAAACTGAGAAAAGACACACATAAAGAGCATATGTGTATGCTGTATATGTTGGAGGATGAGGGTTAGTAGGTTGGGGTTTAACAGAGAATTTGGCCAAAGGATGAGAGGCAGTAGAAAAGTATGCAGGAAAGATTAAGGGTTGCTGTTAAATAGAAAAATTTGGAGAATTAGTGTTTTTAGAGATGGGGCAGTTATTGGTGACAAGGTCAAGGGATGACCCTAGGTGACCAAGAGAATTGAAAATCACTAGAGGTTAGGAGATCTAGTAACTGGAAGTGGGCCAATATTGTTGAGCTTGGGATGGAGAAGAATCTGTTCTGTTGTTATGTCATCAAGGAATGAGAGAGATAAAGAAAACTCAAAGTCTGGGTGATGAGAACAAGAAGCCTGAGAGAGGATAATGGAGCTGAAGAAAGTGGTCTTCAGAACAGAGGTTTTCCTGGCTTCAGTTACCATTTTTTAAAAGAAAAGAAAAGAAAAACAGAGAATAAGATTAGGAATAATTCTGTGTGAACTAGAAATAGGGAGTAGCAATAGGCTTTAATTTCCTAATATGTTAAATAGGGATAATTATAGTACTCCGTTGAGCTCATCACATTAAACAAAATGTTGTGAAAAGTTCTTAGCACTTGGTTTGGCACACAGTAAACAATATTATTTGTTGTATGATTATGAAATAAATTGGTCCCTAGTGAAATATATGCCATATTTTCTTCCACATGAAATACATGACAACTATACAAATTGCTGCAGGAAACTCCTTCTTTAAAGTTTTCACCTTGACTTTGAACTTACTTTACATGCATCTATTTTTCCTTCCATGAACCCAGCACATAACATTCCTGAAGTTATCAGGCCGTCATAAACATCCTTTCTGTTACACACATCAGTGCTTATGGTTTCCACCCTGGCTTGACGAAGTTTATTCTGTGTAGGTCCTATTATATAAATAAACACACAAACAAACAATATATTAATTGACAATAACTATGCATGGAAGATGTGGAAGACATGAATTGAATATGCCTAGGAGCAAAAGCACAAGATTATTTTATTAAAATCATTGTTACCTAATTTTATCTTCTGCATCATAAATGTATGTATTCTAAGACCTATAAATATACATGCTAGATATATCATATTTGGGGAGGATCTTCAAGCTATTAGAAATTCTTATTAAATCCTCATTAAAATTAGGAAGGACTTAGACCAAAAAAAAAAGGAATGGAAAGAAGAAAAAAATCTGATTGTGATTGAAGTTTATAGTACCCAGGGTTATTTTCACCTAAGAAACAGATACACTTTTTTCAAAGGAAAGATGAAGGCAGGAATGAGGGTGAACAGAGGTAAGCAGGTAGAAAGACAGAAGAGGAAGAAGTACTTTATCTTAATTGTTCATCTTTGTGGGAATATATAATTAGAAATTATTTTATAATATTTTGAAACTATATGAAATAACAAAATACTTTTATCATGAGAGGTTCATTGCACTGATCTTGTACAACTGCCACATTTGTCAATATAAGCAATCAAGATTGGGGAAGTTCATTGATTTTCCAAAAGATACTCACGCAGAAACCAGGATAAAACCTGCACATTACTCTACTCTGCTGTAGTGTGTTATTTAGGGGTGTCTTGAAGCTTGGAAAGCAGAATAAATGCCCCCATTGCACCATCAGTCTAATACCACTGTCAGCAATTAATGGTTGGAAGGAGAGATCTAGCACAGGAAGGGAAGCAGAGTAGATGGTAGAGCCCTAGATGGAAGCCTGGGGAGTGGCCCTGAGTAGCCCTAGTGATAAGGGGAGAGAACAGAGAGGAGACTTAGAAAAAAGTCCAAGTGGAGATGCATAGGGCATTTGGGAAACTTTACATATAATAGAATTCTTTCATGAGAAAAGAGGTTACTTAAAATATATTGGTATTTGTCTCCAACTTTCTTCAGAAAATTCTTGATCGAGACAAATGTTTCTTATTTTCAATTTCAAAATATGTGATTTATTATCCCTCCTTTTAGAGCAAAATAGGCCTATATCTAGAAATCTTGAATTCTGGTCTTCAATTTAAAATATTTTGGAGCTGATACTTGTTTTAACCTCCTAGAAGGTGGGGCTTAGGAAAAGAAATCCACAAGCTTTAAACCAAGATGAAAATTCTCAAACAGCCACAAAGCTTTTAGCTTTACAATCATCAAAAATTATCTGCATTAAAATGAGGATTTATACAAAAGAAAAAAGAAAGCTATCATTTAGATTGTGGTTGAAGTACATATTTGTCAGGGATATAAAGTACATCTGAGAAACAAGCAATTCTGAATCATTGTATAGTATTTTCCCCCTTCTTATAGGAACTAAGATAGTCTGTTCTTTTCTTCTATATCAGTCTCTACCATTTCTCACCACTGCTGCAGCTGATTGTAAACTCCTCAAGGAGAACAACCAGATTGCTTTTATGATTTAACCCACAGTTAACAGTTCATCTCAGGGCCATATACAAGGAAGCATCAACTTATTTTCATGAAAAACCTGAGGCGGGATTTGCTAAGACAGCTTGTTAGATAGACTTCAAGACAATTTGTACTAAGTAGGGTTGAACCACGCACCATCATCTACAATGGATCCAAATCCTGTGACAAATACACTTGTTTTAGGTGGCAACTTTACAGATGAATCTGGGAGGCACACTCTCTGGACTATGTTTGAAAACTCAACTCGGGTAGTGAGCTGCACCAAAGCAATGTCATTTTCATTTGTTTTTTTATTATAATTTTCATGAAGGATAATTCTTCCCACATGGCGTTGTACTGTGGGTGGTGTTATAGTTGTGCCAAAGGTAACAATCCACTGACTTGGGTCTCTATTTCTGCAACAAACAAACAAACGAACAAATAAATAAACAAATAAAGGGTAACTGCATCCTTTAAAAAATGAAGAGATTGTATTCTCTTCAACTACTGAGATTATTCTCCTGAAGAGTCCCAATGGTGAGAAAATTTGCAGTTGACGGTCTCATTAAAAAAAAACAAAAAACAAAAAACAAGTGAAAAATATTGATGAGGTTCACCCTGGTGTCTTAGTAGTTAAGTCTGAAACCTTCTGCTGGAGTAGTTCACAAACATCCTAAGGACCTCAGTTCATGTCCTGGGGCAGGGTGTGGGGAGAACCAAGAGGAAGAACTGAATAAAATAAATAAATGCTTCTGTTTACTCTCTCTACCTGCTTACCTACTCTACTCACCTTCATTGCTGCCTAAAATTTTCCTTTTAGAAAAAACATAGTGATGATAGAAGTGTAAGAAAGACCTTAAAAACAGTACACCTTCTAAATTAAAATAGAAGACTACGACTAAAAGGAATCCCATGCTTTATTTTAGATTAATAAAAGAAATGGATACAATTAATTCCCTATCTTTTAATTTTTTGTGTTCTAGACACGCTTTAATTATTTTTTCTTATATAATTTCAATTAAATCTGTAGAAATTGATTTTTATCTATTTTTGATAATATGCATACTAAGGTTTATTTTCCTGTACTAACACACCATCCATTCTTTTATGACTCACTCTTTCACTCTTGTTTATTGACTTTATCTTGATCTTTAAAACAAAGTGTAATTTGTCTGCTTCACAAAACCTCATATGTACACAGAATCATTTCTCCACTCTTATGTTCATACTCTACCCCGATAGCAAGGACTTAGCAACCCTAACTCAACATTATGCTATTGGAACTTCCACTGTCTTTTGATGCGGTCTGGTCAGTCCCTTTTCCTATTTTTCAGGTTCTCTCATCACACAGATGTTTTGCTCTACACAAGGCTAATTCACAAATTCTATCAAATCCTTTCATCTCTTCTCCTCCCTATTCTTCCCCAAAGCACAGTTCACTCTTTTATTTAATTACCCCCATTAAGAATGACTAGAAGTATATAAAATTTTCAAATTCTCTGTATAAAGGACATCAGTGTAGAAGGAAATAACACAGACAAGAATTTGTAAAGAGGATTTCCTCATTCATACAGAATTAGATTGTTGCTGAATCATAAATTCTTAAGCGTAATGAAAAACCTTAAAGGTATTATGCACTGTCCCAGGGATGAGCAGGCAAAGTCCAGCAGTGGAGTGGGGTGAGGAACGGGCACTTAGGAGACAGGGAGGACTTCTCTCTCAATTGTTTTACTTTGTTAAACCTTAAAGGAAGATTTCATTTTAAACAAGAATATTAGAGCTGAAGCATTTATGTAAAAACTAGAATTCTAGGAGCTACAAAGACATGTAACTTCATTCCTTGAGTTTATAAATTAATTGAGTTGCCAAAACAGAAATATATCATCCCTTTATGCATTGTCAACCAGAAAGGAAATCTAATATAACAGATTCAGTTCAACATACTTTGTGAATAAGAAATTCAGAAGTTAAATGGCTTGCCCAGCTAACTGAAATATGTAGCTAGTTGGTATACGAGAGAGGTGAGTCTGGTCTCCGGATATTTTATCAGGAACTTTTTCCTCACCCACAATGTTTTACAAAAGCAGGTATCATTTTCATGAACATAAAGATACTCAGATTTGTTTTAAACATGATTTTTAAAACTCTATTATTTCCCTAGAAAAAAATAATTTCAAATTTTAAAACTTTTGTGTATAATTGTGATACTGTCTTCAAAGAACTTTCTCTGTTTTTTTGCTTCACAGTAGTATACCGCATTGTGCAATTACATTAAATTATAGTACCCTCAAAATCACACCCTTTCTTTCCAGGATCATTAACTTTCTCAAACTCTTTTGGATTATTACTACTGGCATAAAATATTCTATAACAGCTTTCTTTTAGTCTTTTCTTTTAATCTTCAACTGCCAAATTTCTCCATTCCACTCATAAAAGAACTCTTTGAAAGTGGTATCTACACTCACTGCATTCAATTTTTCTTATTCTCTCTGGAATTCATTCCTTTCCTTATCACATTACTAAAATTTCTCTTATGAGGGTCACCATTTATCACGATTATATGAAATTCAATGACCAATTCCCATGTAGATGTGTCAACACAGAGATTGTACTACACCTGCTAAAGCATGTATTTTAATTACTCTATCTTATCTATATCTTAATAATTTCATTAATCATTAACAAATTGACATTCTGAGTATATTTATGTTATTTTAGTTAATAAATTTTTAAGGAAAGGTACAGGCAGAAATGAAGGTGAAAAAGTAGGCAGTCAGGAAGAGAGGTGAGGGAGAAGCATTTTATTTCATTTATTCAGTTGTTCATAATTCATTGTTTCCCCGACCCCTGGGTCTTGAACAGCATCTAGTTTGATGCGTTAGGCCACCAGGGTGCACCAGTTTGTTTTTAACTTGCATAAACAGAGATTAGTTATATACTAAACAGATAACATTCCTCAAAACCAGTGTGAAGATTAGAGGACTACATAAAACTAAAAAAATCAGGCAGCCCCAATCAATTTGTGTACTTGATTTTCCCTAAAACATGATGCTAGGTACTTGAAGAGGTGTAAATACATATAAGCAAGTTCATTTTCTTTTTTCAGTAAAAGAGTGAAAATCATCTTAAATTCATTAGGTCATTCTCATTAGACCTCTACCCACGAAGAAAGGCGTAGGCATCTTGGATTCATTAATTTGGATGTTGCTTAGAAGGATGGTAAAGAGTATCCTAGTATTACCAAGGGTAGTTCCCCCTAAATTATTTCAGGCTATTGATTTTTGAGAGTATAAAAGAAGAAAAAGAGACTTTCTATACCCTGATGCTGGAACATCAGGGAGAAAAGATGCTATATCCTCGATCTCCAGGGGCATAGGTGCTGGTGTATTCCACATTTGTGAGCTAACACAGCTGACATTTAAGAGCTAGAGCTGTGAAAGCCCAAGCGAAGAACTCCTATCAGGTTGTGTACGATCAGTCTCTAGTGGGACAGGTTGGCAGTTCTCTCTCACCATCCACACACCTTTCTGAACCACATGTGCTCACAGAATTTCTTGGATAATGCCGTTTGAAAAGCAGAGCTTCAAGAGTAAACTTCTGATCTTTTTCTTATTTATAAAGCTAGTGAAGCTTTTGTAGTAGAAGAATAGATAGACTACTTAATGAATGATGAAACAGAACAGCTTAATTCTCTCCTTGAGTATATGGAACAGTTAAATTTATAACAGGCATAGCAGTCTGAGTGTATGGCAAAATAATTTATGAAATAGTAATAAAGATAACTCTATTCTCATGATAATACAGGAAAATAAATGGCAAAAAACCTTTAGAGAGATACAAACCAATCATGATAGATATTTGAAGGAGGGAGAGGGGAAAACATGATGGGGCATTAATGCACTTAGCAGACATAACAGGACCTATACTGAAAATAAAGGAAAAACTTCTGAGACTGGACTCTTGCCAAACACTGAATGAGTGACAATTTACAAATGGGAAAAGATAGTCATATCAGCCCATGTGAACTTACCTGTGGAAGCAGTGAGCTGCTGTGAGCAGCCATGTATTACTAATAAGGCTGGCTCCACACTGGTGGCCTGCGCCTATGAGCTGGAGGCTGGCTTGCCATGGCCACTCTCCTTCCATAGCTGTTTGAGTTCCCTGGACAATTCTTTCAGTAGAAGATGATGCTGGTAGTGGGATGTTTAAAGGTGTCATCCTTATTCCACAGCCTGTCACAGAAATATCATTAGCATATTTTTATGAAGGCAGAAATTACAATTTCATTCCATTGTGATTCATGAAGTGGGTGCAAATTCAGCAACCACAGTTGCCAGCACACCATCCTCTCTAGAGATATAAGATTAGAAATATTATGAAAATGTCACAATTCATGTGGTGGTCTGAATGACAACCTCTAAAATTTAGATATTGCAATTATAACTCTTGCAGGTGAAGCGCTCATGAATGGGACTAATGCCTTATAAAATAGTCTTCAACCCTGACCCCTCTGCAGCTTGGAACCAGTGCTTGCTGAGCCTCAGGTCCCATGGACAAAGAGATCCTTGACCCCTGGTGCCATTATAGCCAGGAACCAGTGCCCACCAGACCTCACGTATCATGGGCCTATGCTGCCTTGACCCAGACCCAGAGATCTGAAAACTTGGAAATGCAGCAAAGTGAAGAGGGAGCTTGGTCCTGGCAGAAGAGCTACAAGGAAGGAGATGCCTTACCAGTGGGAAGCTTTGGTCTCTCTATGCAGTAGACTGCACATGGGCTACCTGTGACTCTCCCTGCAAAGGAGAGGTGCACAGCTTGCAAGAACCACTGAAACAGCATTAGTGGCCCACAAAGGGACATCCCAGAAAATAGAACCAGTTCCACCCCCACTGAAGTCAAGGGGCTGGCACCTGCCACATCATCATACAGGTAGAAAGAAATCTAAAGTAAAAGAAACAGAAAGCTGCAGTGCAAAAATCAAGGCAGAGAAGAAAGCCATGACAAAATCTGTCACCAAAAACCCCAAAAATGATCCCCAAATAGAAAAATGCTCCCCAGAAACAAACTCCACTGATATCTAACAGATAAGGGGTTCAAAATAATAGTTATAAAAAAGCTGAATGCAGTGCAGGAAGCACACACAACTGCCCAAAGACCTCTGAAAAGAAGCGACAGACCAAAGAGAATAATACATCACCAAGGAGATTAAGGCCATGAAGAAAGTTCTAGTAGAAATGCTAAAGATGAAAGATGCAATGAAAGTATTGAAAGCAAACATGGAAATCTCCATAAATAGACTCAATCTCACAGAAGAATTAATATCAGAAATTGAAGACAAGATACAGAAGCAACCTCATGGAAGAGGAGAAAGAAAAAGGAAAAATGAAGAAACCCTATGAGAAATATTGAATACTATTAGAAAAACAATCATAAGGAAAATATGTGTCTTCAAAAGAAAGAAGAGAGACAAAGGAACAGAAAACATATTTTAAAAAGTAATAGAAACTTTTCCACATCTGTTACAAAAGTACCCATGGTGGCCCAAGAATCAGAGAATATGAATATTTCCTAATATTAAAAGACCTACTCCTATACACTTCATAGTAAATGTAACAAAAATCAATGATAAAGAAAAGCTAGTCAAGGCTGCTAGAGAAAAGAAAACGTAACCTACAAAGACATGCCCATAAAACTATCATCAGATTTCCAACAGAGAGAGTCAGATGACATATTAAAAAAACTAAAAGACAAAAACCACCAGCCAAGAATTCCCTACTCTGAAAAATTATTATTCAACTATGATTGCTAATAAAGTCCTTAAATGACAAAAAAAAATTAGTGGATTTTTCTGTCACTAAGCCTCTATTCAAGAAATCTTGAAAGGGCCCTACAACAGGGAAAATGAAAACAGATTTGATAAACCTCAAGAGTGGTGAAAAACAGGAAAGCAAAAGCAGAAATAAAGGTGAGACTAACAGCAGAAAACAAACAAAATATCACTAAAGGGAGAAAGAAAAACATGGAATCTGTACAAACATATAAGTATGATGAGACATTAGTTCTTAAAAGACTATTATTGAACATTAGAAACAATCCACATAATAGCCACAATATCCAATCCTATTATAGTTGGGAATTAGATGAAATGGGTAGAATAAACAACGAACACCATCCAAAAACAAAGGCAAACATAAACAAATAGGAAATTAAGCAATGGGCAGAGAAAACCAACAGAAACCAAAGGCTCAAATGATAGTAATAAAGCTGAGTATTTACATTATAACTCTAAATGTAAGTGGACTGAAAGAATGAGTCAAAAGACAGAGTAATTGGATAGGTCAAAAAACAGTGCCCATCAATATTATGCCTACAAGAAACATATCAGATGCAAAGAAAAACATAGGTTAAAAGTCAAGGACTATGGGAAAATATATCAAGACAACAGTGAAAGGAAATCAGGAACTGCAATAGTAATATCAGAAAAAAACAAAGTTCCAGCTAAAAAGGGTACCAGGAAGCAAGGATGGATGACACTACAATATGATCAAAGGGATAATCCAACAAGAAAAAATAACTATTGCTAACATATATGTACCCAAAGCAGAACCACCTACATATCTTAAACAAATACTGACAGAGTCAAAGCAGACATGGTCAGTAGCAGAATAATAAAAGGGTTCTTCAATACTCCACTTACATCAATAGATAGATCATCAAAGCAGAAAATTAGCAAAGAAATAAGGACCCTAATTGATAGCAGATAATCTAGACCTAACAAACACATGCAGGGTGTTCTACCCCAATAAAAATAATATACATTCTTCTCAGAGTACAGGGAACATTCTCAAGAATGGAGCATAACCTGGGACACAAAAAATTTCAGCAATTTAAGTGAGATTAAAATTACAGAAAACATCTTTTCTGAACACAAGGGGGTGAAATCACAAATGAACCAAAAGAACAAAAGTGGAAGAAATACAAAGATACGAAAAAAAAAATTGAAAAATATGCTTCTGAACTACTCTTAGATCTTTGGTGAAATTAAAGACAAAATTAAGACTTATCAGGACAAAAATGAAAATGAAGAGATGAGCTACCAGATCATGTGAAATGTGGCAAAAACAGTTCTGAGAGGAAAGTTTATATAACTATACAAGTGCACAACAAAAACCAAGAGACAGTTTAAATTAAAGATCTATTCCCACACAACTGAGCAAACTAGAAAGGAAACAACAATCAAAACCAAAAATAAGCAGAAGAAAGGAAATAATACCATTATACAAGAAATGAATAAATTGAAAAGGAAACGATCATCCAAATGGTAAATGAATTAAAGAGTTGGTTCTTTGAAAAAATAAACAAAAATTGTTACATCCCCAGCTAGACTCACTAAAACAATAATAAAATCAACAAAAAAGAAAGAAAATCATAACAGCAAATATCAGAAATGAAAGAAGTGAGATTACTACTGACATCACAGAAACACAAAGGATCTGAAAGACAATTATGAACACCTATATGCTAACAAATTCATCAATCATGAGGAAATAGACAGTTTTCTATATCTGAAAACCTCTCAAACCTGAACCAGGAGGACACAGACAACTTGAACAGACCAATCACACACACAGAAATTAAGCAGCAATAAAGTTCTTCAAAAAAAAAAAAAAAAAAAAAAAGGCCCAGATGGCTTTACTACCAAATTCTACTGAACAACAAAGAAGACCTAATTTTCATCCTCCTTAACTCTTCTACAAAATTCAAGAGGAAGAAAAACTCATAAAATCTTTCTATGAGGCTATTTCCCTCATTCAAAAATTAGACAAAGACAATACCTGAAAAAACTACAGACCAATATGATGAATATAGATACAAAACTCCGCAATATATCCTGGCACTGAATTCAACAGCACATCAAAAAAAAATATATACACTACTATTAAGTGAGATTTACTCCAGGAGTGCAAGACTGCCTCAACATATGCAGATAAATCAATGTAATACACTACATAAACGAAGTAAAAATCAATGACCATAAGATCATCTCAATAGATGCACAAAAAGCATTTTCAATATTTAATACCCATTCATGATATAAAAAAACACCTTTCCAAAACAGGAATGGAATGCACACATCTCAACATAATATAAGCAATATGTAACAAACACGCAACCAACATCATAGTCAATGGTGAAAACTTAGATCCTTTTACCTAATATCTAGAAGAAGACAACGGTGCCTGCTATCGCCACTACTATTCAACACAGTTCTGAAAGTCTTGGTCAGAGTAATAAGGCACAAAAAACACATTAAATTAATCCACATTGGAAAACAAGACATGAAACTATTATTATTTGCAGATGACATAATATTGCACAAACCTAGAAAATCCTAAAGTTTCCACCAAAAAAACCTGTTAGAAGTAATAAATCAACTTCAAAGAGGCATGATATAAACGTCAATATACAAAAGTCAGTAGCATTCTTATATGCTAACAATGAAGTAGAGGAAAAATAAATTTAATAGGAAATTGCATCCACAATAGCATCAAAATCAAATACCTGGGAATAAACTTAACAAAGGAGGTGAAAGACCTCTACAATGAAAACTAAAGAAACTTAACAAAAGAAAATAGAAAACACAGAGATGGAAAAATATTCTGTGTAGTATAGTTTTAAGTAAGAAAGTGTGATTCCTCTACTATTCATTTTTATCTTAGAATAGCTTTATCTATCCAAGGCCTTATGTGGTCTCACACAAACTTTAGTATTGTTTGCTCAATTTCATTAAAAAATTTCCCTGGGATTTTGACGAGTTGTATTAAATATATATTGATTTGGGTACAATGACCATTTATACTGCCCATCAGCAGAAAAGAAGCAATGGTATATATACTCAATGGAATTCTAGGCAGCTGTTTAATGAGAAGGAATTGTGTTCTTTGCAAAAATCTGGATGAAACTGGAGGGTGCATGTTAAGTCAGAAAGAAAAAGAGAAATACAGTGTGGTTTCACTCATGTGTGGAATATAATGAAACAAAACAAATGTACACAGAAATATTAACATAACTAACCATAACTAACAGGACATAAGACGGTGGCTACCTGGGGTGTGGGTTGGTGGAGGGAGGAAATAAAAGGAAAAGTGATCACGTAAGATACTAGAACTATGATAGAAGGTGCAGTGTGAAATAGAGGCTGAGATGAAATTTTAATATCCTAAAATGAATATAAGTTCACAAACAAAAGAAATAATAAATATTACTATTTAGAAAAAATAATATCCATAGAGATTCCTAGCTTTTTCTGCCATGTGCCAGTACAAGATGCCTCCGAATAGGAAGAGGGGTCTCATTTGACCATGCTGGCACCCTGGTCTTGGACTTTCAGCCTCTATACATGTAAACAATACATTTCTGCTGTTAATAAACTCCCCAGTCTATGGTATTTTGTTATAACATCAAAATGGGTTAAGATATCTCATGGAAAGGAGTTTATACCTCATGGAAAGGAATTTATACAGAGAAAGGAAGAACACTGATATCAGTGAATGCTGTGGTTGGTGGTGCCAAAGGGGACACTTATACAGATATACAAAAAAGCAAGAACTTCATGGAAAAACAGTAGCCAACCATAAAGAGAAAATATGTTGTTGTAAGAGCATATATAGCAGAAATAAATTTATCTATGTATACAAAAAGTATATATACAGATAGCTGTTGTGAATAAAGTTCAGCAAATCATACAATTTTCACAACAGATATAAAATTCATATGGAAGAAGAAAGTAAAGAAGTGGTGTTAGACAAAGAAGATAAGTGGTTTTCAGGAATATAGACTCAATGGCTTTTCTCAGAAAGCAGTGTAAAGTAACCTGAACTGGAACTAGAAATTGTGACTGATATGGAGGACAGAAAATGGAATTCAAATAATAAATCACTTGTGTTTTACTTTTCAAGGGAGGAAATAATAGACAAATCGAAATAGAATAAATCATCGGTATATAATGGAAGAAGAGTTTACCAGAACAAAAAGAAAAATATGTGCAGATTGAAGCCACTCAGAATATCCAAGTCAAAAATCTATGCAAAAAATTATATCTAGATCTCTGGACAAAAGTTATAGGATAAACATTTCCTACATTCATCTAGAAATAACAAAGATAATCTACATAAGAATAAAATCATACCAGATTTAGATTTCTAATCTGTAACGAAAACTAGAAGCATACATAATAATATAAGCAAAATTGATAGGAAAAGGTGTATCACCCATTAATCCTATAAAAACTGAGATACAGAAATGGGAGGAGGAAGGCAGAAAAGGCCCATGACAGATATTTCAACAAAACTCAAGGAAAACAGAATTCAAAGGGAAAAAGTCTAACTAGTTACCTTTTAAAATACCTTGAATTATGCAAGAAAATTAAAAGATAAATATTTAGAGTACCATATGCTATACAAATACTTACATATATATGAAGAATGTGATACACTTTTGCCATGTTCCTTAAATCATAAATATTAAAATTGTATTTAGTGTAAATTTAAATATTTTAAATATCAAAAATAGCAAACAATAATGCAATAAGTGGTTTCCAAACATAAAATGATAAAAAAAATCTTCTTAAGTTCTACTTCTGACTTTTCTGTGGCATTTATTCATTATCTTTGCTACGAAATAGTTAATTGTGGAATTCAGAACTTACGGTTGTTGAGAAGATTCCTCATTTTTTTTCCGTCAATAGCTAAAATAAACAAAACATGAGTTAGTTGTTAGAATATGTTCCAAATCAATGTGATTTTGCTTAAGTGGTCGTAATAAGACGTGCTTACTATCTAAAGCATCCGTATTTCAAGGGGGCAAGGGATTTTTCATAAATAATAGACACATAATTCTCAACTCTGATTTGAATTGGTCCAAAATGTATTTTGATTTAATATAGAGTATATAAAATTTTGCTACAAAACTAGAAAAATAAATTAGAAAATTTGGAAAGAATGGTAAAGATTAATGTCCTTGATTACTTTCTTTGGAGTACTGGTATAACAATGAAGCAGCCTCCAAATCCCATCATAAATGGTTCACTAGACTGTGTACCGGTATATGTGAGTTAGGTGTATGCCCAACAACAGTGTGAAAGGACAGTTCCAGGGCATTAAAAGCATCACAGACCCCTTAGCATAATCCACATGACTTGCTCTACATAGTCTACATAGGACAGGAATTCAGTAATGCAGATAAATTGTCTTCTTCACTAAGAATTCGCCTCATGGTAAATATGGTGAAAGATTATAATTCAGACAGCAGACACTAGAGGCATGAAGCTCTTTCACAAAGTGCCTGGGACCACTTCCAGACCACAATCTCTTCTTCCACTTTATGCTTCCCTCTGTGACAGTTTAGTTCCTTTAAATAGTGTATTTAAAAAAAAAGGGAAAGGTGCATGCAGGAATGAAGGCAAGTAGGGAGGCAGACAGGAAGAGAGGTGGAAGAACACTTTATTTATTTAGTTGTTTGACTTGGTTGTTTCTCCAGCCCTGGGTCTTGAACTGAAGACCTTGGGATGTATGTAAACTGGTTCCAGAGTGTGCTGTCTTAATATATTTTTAAGCTCAATTTCACTGAATTTTTACAGATCTGATGCTTATTTGTTTTGCTGTGTTTTGCTTTGTTTTGTTAGAGAGAAAATAGAGAAGCATATGATGATTTCCTCAGAAACACTGACTTCCCTAAAAGAGGAATCTGAGCTGTACTAGGGGTTTTCTGGACATTTCACTTCTCTTTAATTAATGAGAAATATGCATGTGGCAGAAGAAAATACATGTAGTAGAATTTTGACTATTGAATGTGGTCATAGATATAGCTATTTTGATAATAAAACCAATTTTACAATAAAAAGTCAGTGTTCATGACCAAGAATACTGAGACATTTTTTTTTTAAATTATAAAATGAGAAACTACAGCTTCATATCTTTTATCATGGATATTTTACTTTAGCCTATAGGATCGTCATCATGATCAATTATCAGGAATTGAGAGTTGAGATTGCCATTTATAGAATGTTGGAAAATATGCTGTTTTACTTTAGAATAAGATTGACTAATAATAAAAATAGATACCATACCCTTCATTCTTTCTAATCACTTCACAAAAAAATTAACCTTAATATATATGAAGACTCTATTGCAAAGGTGTTTGAAAGATTTTCCTGATTTCTAACAGAGAAATTAACTTTAGATAATCTGTTTTAAAATTCAGGGATGCTAAAAAGGGAAGAAAGTTTTTGGTACAAAGGGCAAATCTTAGATTTTGTATTGAAGTCAGAATGTTACTGCACCTGAAAATAAACATTAGCAATGAGCAAAGCTACAACAACTACTTCATGTGAAACAGAAGCTAGAGTTTGAAGGAGAAAGATAAGAAAATAGAGACACAGTCTCTGATTTTAGCACTTATAATCTTATTTGAAACTCACTATCTTACTATATCTCATTATATATTAGTATAGAAAAAAACAAATACCTCTCAATATGGATTCTAACTAGCTGTATGGTAGTTTAAATTTTAGTTTCTAAACCATTTTAAAATTCATCCACTTTTTGAGGAAAGCAAAATAATTTTCCTGATTTTGTTTTGTGAGGTATAAATGAGTAAATGAATCAAAAACTGTTGTAAGTTGAAAATAAGCTAGAGAACTTCTTCACTGACTAAGTCAATGTTTTTTCTATAGGGGTCAATCTTCACAAAATGTTTGTTTTTTGATACTATAGAAGTTGACCTCAGATTTGCCCTGGAAAGACCACTGAAAGTCAGAATACCTATGCTTTAATGTAGCCTCCAGAGTTACTAGTTCCATCTTATTTTAATCTTAGCTTCTTTAAATGCTGAAAATGGTAGCTTTTCATGCATTTGAGGAGATCCATCATGAAAGTATATGGGGAAAATTAGAAATCTTAGATAAAGCTCTAATCGAATAATGAAACAATATTCATAAAGCTGAGATTTTCCTCATAGTGATTTTTTTTATTTTAGCTTTATTCCACACTAATATATGTTTATCAGTGTTAATTCTTAACATGGGACAAAGTATTAAACTAAATGCTTATGAAAAATAAAGATTGTGAAGAAACCACAAAGATAGTGATGAGACTTACGTGTAAGTGTAAACGATGGTTGGTTTATAGCCAAAGGCAGCTGTTCTTTCTTCAGACTTTGGTATAAAATCCTTTCAGCTTTTTTCTTGATTAGCTCAGCACTACTGGTAGAAGGGAATCGGAACATGAGCACCATAAGGATGTTCACACCATATTCATCAGGACTGAAAAGCAAAAAAGCATATAAATAGAGATAATATCAATAAAGCCAGGTAGGTCTCATAACTTTTTACCTATTACGATTCATACTAGATTTAAATATAAATTTCTTTATGTGTCTGGAGAGTATACATATATAACAGATTTCATAATTATCTTTAGAAATACTAAGATGCATAGCTGAAAATGATTTTTTCCTTTTACTTAGTTCATAGTCTACTGGGGGTGGTGAGAGGAGAGGTTCATGAAATCGTGCTTTTAGGTGCACTTAAGCTATTTGCTTTTTAAAGGCATTCCGAGTCAAAGCTGTAACACTGTCACTATTCTCCAGTGGCTTGGCAGAGATGATGCTTTGTGTTCACCAAACTCAGTTGCCTTTGCCTCCTAAGTACAGGGCTAAACCTCATTTTTCTAGGCTTCCTTGCAGTTTACTGAAACTCTCTAGTGAATTCCAAGCAATGCAATGTGGGCAGAAATGATGGACCTCACTTAAAGGCCCAATCCCTGACAGCCTCCTATACCATCTTCCAGGCTTCACTCTTCTTTGCCAACTAGAAGAGAAGTAGAATATGTGGTATACAGTTAGTCCCATTCCATTCTATCCTCACCACCACCCACATCCCGGATGTCAAATAAAACAAATTTTAATAATGCTAAGCTATTGATATTTTGAGTTTTGGTAGTCACTTGATATGTATTTAAAAAGTGAGTGGTTAGAGAAAGAGTTATAAAATAACTTGATAAGCATATAAATTTATACTGTAATGTTTAGGTCTAGAAAGACTCTAGTTGGCTCTTGAGAATTATTTTAATTTGAAATATGAAGAGGAAGGAAGGAAGGAAATAATGGAGGAAGGAAAGAAAGAAGGAAGGAAGGAAGGAGAGAGGCAAGGAAGGAGGGACAGAGGGAGGAGAAGGAGGAAGAAATTAAAGTAGGAAGGGAGAGAGGGAAAGAAAAGTCATGCTGTCTTTAATCATCAGAATGTGAAGCAGACATTTAAGTATTACAAATACGTGTATAGATGATAGAGATATAGATAGATATGTATATATACTGATATCTACAGAAGTTTAAAAACTTTTATAAAAATAGGTAAAAGACAAGATTTATTCTAGTAAATGCCAAGTCACTTGTATATCATAAAAAGCAGGTTTAGAATGAATTTCAGTAATTTAATATCTGACAAATATAAGCACGTTTATCAGTACTTAAAAATGAAAAAGTAGTAAAAATAAAAATAAAGTGCAATGGCATTAAATAAAAACCTTATTGCAGAGAAAACCACAGTCTGTTTGTTGGATAGAGTTACAACGAGGAAAATCAAAAAGAACTGACCTAAATTCTACTTAGCTTAAGGAGCTGGATGTCTCAGCAGCACTCAATCCCTGTTCTTTATATGTATTTTTTCTCTGGAGCATATATAAAAAAAAAAAGCAGGCACACCCTGGCGACTTTGCAGTTAAATCTGCAGCCTCCAGCAACACAGTCCACATGCTGGTCCAAGGACCTGGGTTCATGTCAGCAAACTGAAGGGAACAACCAAGATAGACACCTAAATAAATAAGTAAATTCTTTCTCCTTTCTCTTCTTACTTACCTGCCTGCCAGCTCGCCTTCAATCCTGACTGTACTTTTCCTTTTAAAAAAGTACGAGACTGACATTGTCTCATGTCTTAGAGTACTTGACATCTTTCTGTTTTATTTGGGACATAGCTAGACAGTATGAGCTGTGTAGCTCAGGAGTTATGAAATCCGTGTTCCTGTGTTGATTTGTGCAGGCTTGCTAAGCACTCACAGTGATCAAATGTTTCTTAAGAGTATGAGTTTGAAGGTGCAAACCAAGTTTACATACCTTATTTTGATAACATGAGATTTGATAAAACGACCCCCTCCAGAATAACGTCGAAATATCTTAGACATCTGATTAAGAAAAAAAAAATTATTAGTCTTAAGAAAAATGTTGCTTATCATCTTATCTAGAAAATTGAAGAAAAAAAAAAAAGATTGTGGCTTATTCCAGATATATGAACTGGTTTATTCACAGAGGTAAAACTAAACTGAGTTCTTATCCTTATAGAACTGAACAGCCTTAACAAATTGTTCAACTTTGCTAAACCTCTGTAAAATATGTATTTCAGATAAAACAGTATCTAACTTATTGAAACTTGTTTTCATGATTAAATGAGATAATACGTATCATACATTTCATACCTTCAGTGGCATATAATAAACTATTGATAAAGCTCAATTTGACTATAGCCAAATGAGTTAAAAGTATCTGTACTATTTTTAAAAAGCATCTCCCCTTTTAAGAAAACTCACCTTCTATTTGCTTTATTCTTAAAAATTACATATAGTCTACTATGATACCTATTTGCTCATTTTGTGATCACCCCATTATTAGAGCATTCATCATTATACACAGCAATGGCTGTCTTGTGACTCTGACACCCTTGTTTGTTAGTCAGCTTTCTGTGTTTTGTACTCAGTTTCACCACACTCCATACCATACGTGACTCTATACCATCAGCATTTTATTATTCAGCTTTTCTAGTCTGAGCCATTGAAGGATTCTGGATGTTCAGTGAACTGATTTAGTAAAGAGATCTCCTATAAGTCTTTTCAGGCACTGAATGAGAGTCAAAAAGGCACTGGACTGAAAGTCCGAGGTCAGAAATTAGTCTATGTAAATTTACAGAAGGCTTCCAAGATTAATCTTACCCCACACTGTTTCTTCTGGGAAAAGAGAATATTGTCTCTCTCACACGATATTCCCCATTTTCCCTAATTCTACTAAACTAGTAAGAATGTCAGTTGATTTTATCTCTGAAATGTTGAATCTACTTCTTTGTTGAATCTACTGGTCTGAAATTAACTCTTTCAAAGCTCATGCTGGGACCTTTACACCAGTTCCCTCCCTGGCATATTTATGTAGTTATATTCTATCTTTCCTCCTCTCATATCAATAAGGATAATGTCCTAAAGTTCAAATCTGAATATACCATACTCCTGCTTCAAGTCCAATGTCTACTTCAGTGTGAACTCCACAGTCTTCTTTCATTCTGGCGTTTACCCCACCTCAACCTTCAAAGCTTATTTTTCTTATCTACTCAATTACCTGCTATTTCTACTCCCACTAAAATAGTTCACACCTCTATGACTTTGCACATTTATCTTCCTCTTCTTACTATACAGTTTTCCTCGGGCAAATTTCTTTAAAGACAACAATATCATTCCTCAGAAATTTCAGTGACAGATAAGTTATCTTTAATTTGCCCTCTTCAAACAAAAGTTGAACACTCCTTTATTTGGGTTGGCACCTTGCACACAAATCTATTATAGCAATTATCACACTGGTTTGCAGCTGTGTTTTTCCCACTCAGGTCTGTGAGGTGTGTGACAACAGGAAGTGTGACTGATTCATCTCTGTATCTTCAGTGTTTGGCATGTTGCCTGGACCATAATAAACATTCAATGCATATTTGATAGATAAATCCATGAATGAATAAATGAATAAATGTATTAAGAATCAACAATATAGTAAAGTGAAGAGGATAACACAGTGTTTTGTTTTATTGACAAAGCATTTTGACAAGTGTGGGTAGAAATTCCTGGGAATCTAAAACAAGATGGGAATCAGGAAATCCTCACGGTGACACCCCCCAATTCCAGATGGTCATTCCAAGGGTTTGGATCCTTATGTCATTAAGATTGACTTCACTAAATTTATTTGAGCTCCTTTTATTTCCCTCTTTCAAGGAACAGGGAGAAAATAAGATTTTAAGGTCTCCAGAACTTTACATAAATGTTCTCTGAATTTTTAACTGTGTACAAACATGGCACTTTGGGAAAGGATAGGGATTCCATCATATCAGAGTATAAGAAAATATGAAGAATCTATCTAAATTAAAAGGTGATATTAACAAGATCATAGTCCCTTGAGGAGACAACCTCTATTTTAGAAATGTGTGGACTCTGGTATCGTTAGTATTGCTTGATCACTAATAATAGCTTAAATGTATTAAGTCCATGCTACATGATAGGCATTGAACTGCTTTTTTTGTCTAAATGCCATATCTCATTATGAGGGAATTATTTTATTTCTTTTTAGCATCCTCATTGTATAGATGAAGAGAATGGAACTCAGGACACTTAAGTAAACTTATCTAAGGTAGTATAGGAAGTGATGGTTCTGGATATGAACCTAGGGAATCTGACTTTAGAACTTGTGTTCATAAGTACCTTAAGTGATCTTGATGATCCTGAGTTATAAAAATTATGACAATTGTTCAGGTTGGTAGAGAAAACCTGGGACGTGACACTCATAAACATCTTAAATACATTATCTTCTTCCCTAAGTCATGAAAAATAACCTGTGGGAAGAGGGTGCTTTTTTTCTGATTCTAAATTTAATAAGGTTAAATAAACTTATCCTCTTCAGATACCAAATCATTGTATCTAATTTCTGAAGAAATTTAACTTATGCTTATATTTTTATTGGAACTAAGTAATATTGTATTTAGTCGAAGTTACAAGAAAAATTGTCTTTCCCCTTTGATAACTCAAATCCATGAAAAGATAATTTTTTCAGACTGTTTCATTTAAATAAGCTAACATCTAAGTTCATATTAACTAAGGAAAAAAGGTTCACCTTAAAATCATACTGTAGTCCTTGGTTTGAACTCCAGCATTAAAGAAAAAATGTTTGAAACAATATGTGTGGCCATGACTAATAGCACATCTAGCTACTGTCTTCTGCAAGCTTGAACATGTGCCTTCCTTCTGGCTGGGAATTGCATGCACTTTAAGTACACATGAAAATAAGTAGTTACTGGATGCCAGCTAGGGAATCCTTTTTCAGATCCGCCCATGAAAATAAATCAGCAAGTTATGTAGTTATGTAGATTTCCTGCTACAGTCAAGGGACTGCACCAGCAAAAGGGAAATACACCAACAAAATGAATTCCTTTTCCTTTTCTCCTCCAAGGAAGTATACTGCTAGCTATAAGCAAATTTTCCTTCCTCTAATTTAAAATATTGATCATTTGAGTGATATATTTGATAGTTATATGCAGTACAATGGAAGCTCTTATATTGTCATATAATATTGTGATTTAAATTTTTAGCTTATATTCTTTTTCATGTTTAAACCTCCACACATAAATCATATTATAAGTCCCAACAAGGAAGAACCTGTATTGTATAGACATGGGTATTTTTCATAGCCTTGAATAAAATAGGTGCATAATCACACATTAATTAGTTGATTAATTCATAAACAATAGTGTGAATTAAACAAAAGCTGAAATTTTTGCATACATTATGACTTTCCTTATATACCCATCTCCTTGCCTTTTTTTTCTCTCATTTTTTCATTCAACACAGGTTGATTAGGAGTGTCCTGTGTTTCAGGCTCTGTGACATATTTGTAGAGTGTGGTGAACAAAAAATTGTGATCCTTCGACTCTAGAATGTAAGGACAGATAATAATAAACAAAATGAAATCAATCACAGAAGACAACTACTAAAGTAATATGAGACTGGCTTAGAGCCTATAATAGAGAAAGGTTCTCAAGAGGTGACATTTAAATGACATCTGAAGGGTCAGAAGGAGTAAGCAACAAAAAGAGCTTGGGATCATGGATAATCTTCAGGGTAGAAGGGACAGAATGAGATGAGAATTCAAAAGACCAGTATGGGTAGAAAACTGAGCAAGGAAGAGAGCGTAGACATTGGTAGAATAATCAAGGACAAAGCATCCAGATTCCTGGTATCTTCAAGACAAGCTTACATTTTATTCTAAATGTATTTGGAATCCACTTCTGAAATAGTAAGCAAAATAAGATAATAACATTTTTTAACAAGATTATGCTGACAGCTTTGTAGACAAGATATTAGAGGGAGCCAGAAAGGGAAACAGTGATTACTGTGAATCAGCCTGAATGAAAGGACATATGAGGCGTAGGATGGACATAATGAATTAGAAGTGGAGATATTACTTGTGTCTGGATTAAACATCAGGATAAAGGAAAAGTAGGTCTTCTAGCAACCAGATAAAGATTGATGCCATCTGTTGATTGAAAAACAAAAAAAATATGAGAAAGAGAGCGACTTTCAAAAATAGGGTTTAGACTTGATAACTGAAATATCTAGAAAAGATCCAAGTGGAATTTTCAAATAGACCACTAAGTGAATAGCTGAGGCTCAGAAAAATCTGTGTTAGAGCATAAAATTCAGGAGTTAGAGTTATTGTATACTCATTAATATTTCCCACATTTTCTGCTAAGGGAACGCCTCTTTCTTATGGTATAAATGAAGTTAACTTGTTCTTCCAGTCTTCCACAAGGGTGGAAAAGTTTTATTCTTTTAATCATAGACATTAGTGTAAGTTTGAGAAAAGATTCCAAAATTGACCAATAAGATTTGTTCTTCTAACTTTCCTTTAAAGGCCTACTATGGAAAAGGGTCCTTTCCTGCTAGGTTCAAAATCTAGAAAAGTATGACTATAGGGTCATTATTATATATCTTATCAGCCATGTGAAAAATAAATAAAAAGAAAGCTTGAGGACATTAATTGAGCCTGTGAGTCCAAATCCAGTCATATAGGAAGCAAGATCAACCTCTAAATTTCCCCCACTATCTTCTTTCTTCCTTTCCCTTTATTTACCTCTCTTTTCCCTCTTTCCTCTGCTCCCTTTCTCAGTCTTCTCCCTTCTCTCACTCTCTCTCTCTCTCTCTTTCCTCCCTCCTTCCTTCTTTTCTTTATGATTTGTTAATTGAGTTTTTGTTATTTTATACCAAAAGTGTCTATTTATAATGGAAATATATGAGAATATTTACAGAACAAAAGAAGAAAAGAAAGGTATAATCATACTTTGGGTGATCTAGAGTTAAGCCAATGGGAATTTTATTGTCTATAATCACTAATAAAATCAGATATTTGCTTTTAAGAAATATCTTAAATGATCATGAATTGTGATGAAAGAATTGCAACAGTTATTTGTTCCTTGCCCAAATTGTATTTACTAAGCAAATGTACCCATGTTGACTGGTAATAGCTCACACCTGCACTTCTCTAGAGGTCTGCCCTTGTCTGAACTGAGCACCTTAACCAGTGATATCTGCAAGCTTATGCTTCACCTTCTCTGAGCAGCCCTTGTTGGTATAATACAATGAACCCAGTCCTCTTACCTCTGGGCAGAACCACCTCTGTGATGTAATTTAGGATCTATATCTCCTAGAGAAATCAGGCTGAGACTGTACTTCTGAAAGCACACTATTGTCTCTGTCCTTTCCTATTTCTTTCACACACTTACAAAATTTTCCTGAAAGTTCTTTGTTAATAAGTCATGCAACCAAGAACTCCTGTCAGACTCTGATTCTTGGAGCTAGAGAATACATTGCTATACATTTATTTCTAGTGTAATTTCCCTGAAATAGAAAAACAAATTTAAAGATAGTCTTTCAAACTCAATTGTAGTTTTAGAACACAAGGAGCACAGTTGTGATGGGAAGCTACTATTAAAACATAAAGTTAGATAGGTATAGCGCCAATAGCTGTAGTCTTTCAATACTAAAAATACTGCATGATGAGCAGGAGTCATAAGAATTTCTCAGTTTTCATTTTGAAAATCATTTTTCTATCCAATAATAGTCAATTATAGCATTAATTTTTTTGGATTATTCTGAGCATTGATTTCCAAAGTAAATCCAGTGTATCATAGAGGATGTGGAAAAATATCAGAAATGTTATTTCTATTTACCTTTATGTAAACAATCAAGTATTTAAAGCACTGCCCCTGAGGTTTGAAATCCTATCCTAAGGACATTAATTACTTGATACTTGAAAAGTAAAATTCAGTCTGTTAGACTGATATCTAGCTCAGTGATAGTTCATAATAATTTCTTTCTGTGTTGCATTTAGTCATACTTCATTAATTAACATAATTAAGCTAGAAACTCAGTATGAAAGCAATTGAATTTTGTCATAACTACTTTGTTAGTATTTTTAAACTCTGCCAAACATATGGAGAACATAATATAAATTACAAATGGAGTTTTTAAATAAGACAATTCTGTGGGAAACTCTACCATAAATCTCCTTCTAAGATTTTAGATGGTCTTTGGAGCAGAGAAGGATGCTAGAGACTGATTATCTTTATAAGCAAATCACTGAACCCAACATTAGAGAATGTAAGCATGTAAAACAAATATTAACAGAAATGTGGGGAGAAATAGAACAGTAGAGGATTTCAGTATCCCATTTTCAGTAATAAACAGATCATCCAGACAATCAATAAAGAAACAGTGAGCTAGAGCAATATTATAGACTAAGTGAACCTAACAGACATATTCAGAACACTCCATCAAAAACAGTTGAATATACATTATTTTCAAGTACACATGGAACAGCCTCTAGGATAGACCATATGTTCAGCCACAAAATAAGTCCTAACAAATATAATAAAATGAAATCATTTTAAGACTCTTTCCCAGAAATAATGGGATGAAGTTATAACTCAATAACAGGAGAGAAATGTAAAAATTCAAAATTATGTAGTAATAAAAGAATATATTCCGGCACACCAGAGTCAAAAAGAGCTAAAAAAAAAAAATTGGAACAAATGAATTTGTAAATACAGCATATCAAAACTTAAGTAGTCAAATAAAGCAGTTCTAAAACTGACAATATGTAATAAATTGCATTAAGAAAAAAGAAGAAAATCTCAAATAAAAAAACCTTACTTTACACTTTGAAGACTAGAAAAAGAGAAAAACCTAAGCCCAAATTAGTAGAAGGAAGAAGCAGCAGAAATTAAATAAAAATGACAAAATAAATTTTAAAAAATAGAAATAAAAATAATAAAATTTTATTGAAATAAAAATATTTGTTTAGAAAAGCAATAGAAATGATTAATAAAACTCAGAATTGGTTTTCTGAAAAGTGAAACAAAATTGACAAATCTTTAGTTAGACTAATTAAGAAAACAGAAATGACTCAAAATCATAAGTGAAAAAGGAGACATTGTAAGTGCTGCAATAGAAATAATAAGGATGAATTGCACACTGTAAAAGAAGTGAACTACATATTGAAAAATGTGTAAGAAGTGGATACATGTCTAGAAATATGCAACCTACCAAAATTAAGTTATGAGCAATTAAAAATATGAACAGTACCAGTAACATACTGCAGGTATCAATAATAAATAGCTTTACACTGAAGAAAAGTTGAGGGCACACCTTGATGGCTTAGCAGATAACTCAGTGATCACTGGCTGGCACAGTTCACAAAGACCCAGGTTTGCAACCCACCACTGGGGGAACAACCAAGATAAACAACTAAATAAAGTGGAATAAATGCTTCTTCCTCTCTCTTACTGCTTGCCTGCCTTCTTGCCTTCATTCCTATCTGAACTTTTCCTTTAAAAAAAAAAAAAAGAAAAATTCAGGAAAATATGATCCTCTGGTGAACTTTACCAAACATTAAAAAGAATTAATACCAATCCTCTCAAAGTCTTCAAAGAATTGAAGAGGAAGGAATATCTGCAAATTTACTTTATGATTCAGCAGGCTTATTCTGGGTATTTGTTCAAAAAATTTGAAATTTGTATGAGATACCTGTACTCCTATGTTCATTGTAGCATTATACAGAAAAGTTAAACTATTGAAACAATTTAAGTATTCATTGATGGATGCATGGATAAAATGTGATATGAACATACAATGGAATATTTGTTTGATTTTAAGAAAGAATGAAATCCTGACATGTGCAACATGATTGGATCTGTTAGACATTACGCTTAGTCAAGTAAACCAGACACAGAGAGACAAAACTATGTGATCTAGGTTATACATTGAATCTAAAATGATCAAACTCAGCTCAAGTATAGAGTGGTGGTTGCCATGGCCTAGTGGGAGGCAGAAATGTGGAGGTGATATTTAGTGGTTATAAAATTTTAGAACTTACAATATTAGTAAGTTCTGGATAACTACACATATCTTTGTGCCCATAGCTAATAACACTATATTTTATAATTAAAATTTGCTAAAAATTTAACTTATGTTAAATGTTCCTAACACACATAATCATCATCATCATCATAAAGGGGGCAGGAAACAACGCTAGGTGGTGATAAATATGTTTATAGCTTCAATGGTGGTGTTGGTTTCACAGGCATATATTTTTTCCCAAAATTCATTCCATTGTATACATTTAATATGTACAGCTTATTACATAAGAATTATACTCTATAAGTGGTTTAAAATTTTTTCTGATGAACCATTTTTCCACTATCAGTAATTTAAAATGTTAGTACATCATTAAATGTGGTTAGAATGCTTTATTTACAATTCTGTTGCCCACCAATTAAAAAAGGATCCTGTTTTCTATCATGTCCAGCATTTTACAGAATCCTGAAATATGGAAAGCACTAAATATTCATTGAAAAAACTGAATGGACAAATTAATTGGTGTATTAGTGGTTTAATGGGGAGATAGTGAGTAAACAAGAGCCTATGCCTTTTCATCATCTTCCTTAGTCATGAAAGTCAAATCCATATTTATTTGGGGAGACATTGATAAAAGTTGGAAGAAGTTCAAAGAATTTTGTTTTTAAGTAAGAAAACTGGCTATAAAAATGAAAGGGAAAGGAAAAGGAAAGAAAAATATAGCAGTTAAAATGGAAAAAAAAATCAGAAAAATCTTCTATATTTCCTATAGGTTATTAACCTAATAGTCTCTGTTGATGTAAAGTCACTAAATTGCTGTTGTCCTAAGTGATATTGGAATCAATCAGAAAATTCTTGCTAATTTATTATGCTCAGATACACACTAAATAAGCATTTCAATTCTGTTCATTATCCTTTGATAATTTTGTAGAGTGAAAATGGTAAAAAAAAAAAAAAAAAAAGAAAAATAAGATATTCAGTTATATGAAGACACTATTGTTAAAGAACTGATTACAAATAAAGCAGGAAAATTTTGAAATAGTAAATTTTAATGACATGTAAACAAGGAGATTTTTGTTTAAGATGGCAGACTTGCTATATATTTGTAAAACACTTTTCTCCACTACTTCTCTTTTTTTTGATGACCCTATTAAAGTTATGTTAATGATACAAAATGGCTTAAATTCAGAAATAGTGACAAAAATCAAAGAGATTTATTTAGTACATGAGTTTCAACTCTTTTCCTTGGCTAAGCAAATGAAGAAAAAAATAACTGGTAAAATAAGGTAAGGGAAGCTATAGACTAGTACAAGATTATTCACCCTCAGCTCTATTAACATTTGGACCAAATAATTTTATGTTGTGGGGAACTGCCCTGTAAATTGTAGGGTGTTTGGCAGTATTCCTGGCCTCTAGATAATAAATGCCAGTAGTACTTCTTCTCCCAGTGTGACAACCAAAAAATGTCTCCAGACGTTGCTAAATGTCCTTTGGGGCATAAAATGGTCTTTGGCTGAGAACAACTACAGATCAAGCAAACTAGAGCAACAAAGAATGCCATCTTCTTTAAAATCTCCAGGAAATACAAAATTTATAAATAAAAGAGGGGAGGGTGATTGAAGAAATTCACATTTCTACAGACTAGTAAAAACTTGAAAGAAAATATACTTTAAAAATATACTAATTATTAATTTTTTTGGAATTATACTCAGACATATCTAATATATCTGAGGTACAATTTAGGGAAATGAGAAAGAGAAGAATCACCTGAAAAACTGTGAGCTATTAATTTGCATTGTACTCAGTGAGGATACGCACCATGTTGAGTAAAACAAAGAGCATGTCAACATTCTCTCACTCAGTCTCAGACTCCTTCCTTATTCCTTCATGTGGCAATTGTCTTCACTGAATGTGAAGCTAATGTTTAAGGATATATTTTTTACTTCATTCCCATAAAAAAACAATGCCTCTGGTGTATTCCCAATGAAGCAGCAGTTTGATCCAAAAGGAAACTGAAAATGTTGGACTAATTCAGAAATGGTGAGCGAGCTCATCACTAGTGAGGTAGACAGAGCCTAGAGCAGTAGCTGCTGGCAGTTACACCCAAACTCCCTATCTGCTCACTCAACAAACCACACCTGTCATGGTGCAGAATATGGCCATATTCAAACTAGGCCATTAACATGCAAGAGAGAGAATATAAAACATACCAATTAACAATAAAAAATATCTGAGTATCTAGAATTAAATATAACAAAAGTGGTTAATGCCTTTAAGAAAACCATTTAAAACTGTGTTGAGATACATTAAATAAATCTAAATATATCAATTATCTCTCTAGATAAGTATATATGAAGAAAATTAAATAAAAATCACAATAAAAAGGTATGTTGGGTTGTGTGTGTGTGTTATTTGATATGAAAAAAGAGAGCAAAAATATAGCCGAGATATACTTGGAAAAGATGATGACAAATCCAGGTGTCCTAGGTTGAACAGTGTGCCCACCGCCAACAAAGCTTAAATTTGAGACTATGTGGCAAAAGTTCTTTGCAAATCCTAAATAAGGTTATCAAGTTAAGACCATTGTAGGTATTCTAGAAACATTTATCAGAGTAGAAAAATACAGACACAATAAAGAGAAAGGTGGGGAAGAGATAGATATTAGAGTTATATAACCACATGTCAAAAGAGTCAGAGAAACCACCAGAAACTGGAAAGAACAAAGAAGTATTCTTCCCTAGAGTTTTTCAATGGAACCATATCTGCTGATACTTTGATTTCTTATTTATGGACTCCATGACTGTAAGAATAAATTTCTGCTGCTTCACTCACTAGTTTTTGATCATTTGGTACAGTAACTCTAGGAAACCACTACAATAAGTATCATTGCTTGAGGTCAAACTGTAATGGTTAAAACATTATAGTATTGACAAAATGGAAAATTATATGTCCAATGGGACAGACTAGATCATTCAGCAATATCCCAATGAAGATATGGAAGAGATTTGTGGCAGAGATATCATGACAGGTAAGCCAGGAAAGAACCAACTATTCAAACAGTGATGTTAAGAGAACTGCTTATTTATATAGGAGAAAAATGAAAGTAAATTCCTAAATCAAACACATATGCAAATGTCAATTACATATAGAACAAAGAGTTAAATTTAAAAAGGAGAAATCCAAATTTTTCAGGACAATGAATCAGGATCAGAAAGCATTTCTTATATCAACAGAAAGGGAACTAATAATACACTAAAGGAATGACATATTCATTCTATATGAAAATTCAGAACCCCTATTGAAATATAAAGAAAACAAAAAGGTAAGCCACAAAATGGGAAAAAAAAAATTCAATGCATGTAATGAACTGAGGATTCATTTCCCAAAGACATATTTCTAAGGACAAATTAAAAGAAGACAAAAATACAATGTTAAAAAAATATCATGAGTAGGCATTTATAAAGCAAAAAATATGAATGGTTGTATTTGCATTGTTCATTGATGAACATCCTTAATAATCAGGTGAATCCAAATTAAATCGTGATCACCAGATTTGTGAGTTAATTTGAATAAAATGCTGATGAGCATCAAAGGCAACATAAGATCTCATCTTTTGCTGGCAGTAGGGCAAATTTCTAAATACCCCATGGAAAACCATTGGCTAAAATGTGTTCATGTTGAGTCTGACCATGACCTATGACCCAGAGAGGATCTTGCACATGTATTAGCAGCAAATGACTTACTAATTAAGAATGATAATTACTGCATTGTTAATAATTTATGAAGTGAAAATGGCCCAAATATTTGTTAAAAATAAAATGTATTAATAGATAACAGTGCATTTTTTCCAGAGGAACCCCCTTGCACACTGTTGGTGGGGATGTAAATTGGTACAGCCTTTTTGGAAAATTGTATGGAGGTTCCTCAAACATTAAAAAAGAACTACCACATGATCCAATAATTCCACTTCTATGTATCTATCTGAAGAATGTAAAGAAAATTAATTCAAAAAGATATATACACCCTATATTCATTGGAGCACTATTTACATTAACCTCAAAATGGAAATAACCCAAGTGCTCATTGACAGATAAATTAATAAAAATGATGTGGTATATAATACTACTAATCTGTATAAAATATGAAATCTTGTAATTTGCAACAATATGCATGAAATGAGAAGAAATTATGCTGTGTGCAATAAGTCAAGAGAAAGACAAATTCTAGGTTCATATGTAGAATATAAAGAAACAAAGCAATGAACAGACAAAGAAAAACAAAAACTACCCCTTGTACACGTACACTACAATAGAACTGAAATTACCAAAGGGGAAGAGGTGGCAGTGGGATCAGAGGGTCATGGGAATTTCATGGACCATGTAGAAAGACTATTAGAAATTTGGTGGCAGATATAGTGTGTCATATATTTGATGAAGAGTGAACCAGCACATATAAAATTTACATTGTGTTGCAAATCAAAGTTACTTCTTTAAAAAAATTTAAAAAATAAAATAGATTTTAGAAAAAATACAACATTGACATACATTTATAAGTATTTTAGGGTGACCCTGGTGGCCTAGTGGTCTAGTACATCTTGGAGCAGTCCTACATCTATCTCAAGATTCAGGGTTCAAGACCCAGGGCTAGAGTGAACAACAAATGTGAACAACAAATGAAAAAAATAAATAAAGCTCTTTTTCCTCTTCCTTCTTCCTTCCTGTTTGCCTCCTCACCTTCATTCCTACTTGTACCTTTTCTTTAAAAAAAAAAAAATGTATTTTAATATCAAAAAAAATACATGAAAGAAAAAATGTCAAAAAGCATTATTATAGCCCTTCGGAAAACTAAAAATATTACAGTACAAAAGCTTCTAGAGGAAGAAGAGATCATCTAAAAAGAAATATGTTCTTATGGGACATTGTTTTTTCAAGTTATAGTTTTCCATTCAACCTATCAATTGAATGGAAAATGTTAAGAGTTTAAAAAAACTACCACATGATCCGACAATTGCACTTTGAGGTATCTATCTGAAGAATGTAAAAAAAAAAACTTATTCAAAAAGATATATAATAATTTAATAATTTTCAGCATAAAATTTTTCAGAAATTTTACCTCTCAAGTCCTATTTTCTTAAGGAAGTAATTGAGGATATAACCTACCATATTAAGGATAACATGGAATGGAAAAACCAGGAGATCTCACACACTATAACCATCCTGTTCTTACACAGGCTGCTTTTCTGTAGCGGACTTAGGCAGCAACCAGTTCAGACTGAAGCAGGATGCATAAAGTTTGAGCCTCCCTGAATTTAAAATATTGAGACCTTGGACACACCTAAAGATGTGGTTGCGGGCTTAAGGAAAATAAGAGCAAGTCTATTCAAGTTTGTTTCTGGAGCATTCCTTGAATGGTATATGAATTCTGGCAACATAATTATAAAAATCACTGCTTTGATAAATGAAAACAATATTTAAATAGCTCTGTAAATGAAAATACTATTTATTGGCTCTCAACATTTAAAATCAACCTATATAAAGATCAATAACTGAGTAAAATGTAAATATTTCTCATTTGTTAAAATTTAGAGAAAGGCGAATACAGTGAATGATAGATTGGAGTACTATATCCACATCTTTTAATTAAGACATAGTGTCTATAACTAATCATAAATAATCATACCAATTCAAGACCCTTTCTATGAAGAGCCACTATTTGCTCCAGAATAACCTTCAAGCTTTAAAGAGTCCACTCCAGGCTAATATACTGAGTTTTGTTAGACAAATTTATTATCTCACTAGATGAGCTTCTCATCGCGAAAAAAAAATTGATTTTCTGCTATGGTAGGTAAAGATTTCACTTGCTTAATATATTTTTTAAAAATTATAAATACCCTGATAAATGCATAAATTTTCAAGAGAAACCAAAATAGCTGAGGATCATAATCAAATTTGACATATATATCAAAAACTATAGGTAAACATCCTGTATGATGCCCTTTGCATGCTTTTAGAAGCAAAAACAAAACAAAACAAAATAAAGTGATAAAACAAGCATGCTAAACGTGGAAACTTTATATTTTTATGTCTAAAAAGTTAAGGAAAATTAACCAACACAGAAAAATCAGTAGTTTAAAGCAGGGAGAAGAGCTGTTTCAACCAATGATTTCCCCAAGAGCAAATTATTTGACTACTGTAATCTACATATATTTCATTGCACAAGACATTAGTGTAAATATCACAACCATATAAACTAGATACATATTATTCTCACTCATAGAAGAAAAAACTGAAGTATGGAGAGACTAAGTTCCTATAACAACCACATTCAAAGTGGGGAAGAAAAATATTTTAAAATTTCTATTGGACTTACCATTCTCTCAAGCTGATGACTCCTTTCTATAAACTCTCTTGAGGTTCTCACTCCATAATTTTCTTTGTATTTTATATTTGTGATTTTATAAGAGGCGAGGTAGAAGAATGACTTATCATCTGAAAGGTCAAAAATAAAGACTCATGCTTAAACACAGCTACTTTTATGCCATGCTCAGAATATAGGCTTTCTATAAGGCAGTTTATTTCTTCTCAGTGTAAACATTATTGTAGATATTTTTCAAGCATTTTGTGGTTTCATCACTACACCTAGATAAATAAAAAATTCAGGTCTCAAAACATATTTTTAGGACACCCCATTAACATTACTTATACATAGCAGAATTTCATACAATGGGACATGCAACATACAATGAAAAATAAATTGAAAGCAATTGCTGAAAGTCATATAAATGATCAATTATCTCAAAGAACTGTGATAAAAGTATATCATAGTTAAGCTCTATTATGAGGATTCATTGACCAACCTATCAATTTTTTCTAACTGCTAATAAACTTACTAAATAAAATAATTTATTAGTTTCATTTTATTTTTGCACATTTACTTTTTAATTTCCTTTAATCTATTTTCATACCACTGTAACAGTCATTGTGAAAGACATTTGTAATATTTAATGGATGCTGTACTTTTTATTTTTTTAATGTTGATTTCTTTTCAGATTTAATCATGTTCCTTGACACTCCAGCTTTGATTTTATGAAGTCTTCTAATTTTCTTCCTTACTCACTAGCTACTTCTGTTACCTTTTAATATAAGAACTCTATTTTGCTTGTATCCCTATTTCCTTGGCCTGATGATGTTAAATAACTCCTTTTGGGTGAAACTAACTGAGAGCCTCAACCCTAAGCTATTTATTAAAAGATAGACTGAGGATTTCCAAGAGTTTTTTTTGAGTAAACATTCATTCAAAGCTGACAGCACCAAATCAAAAGTGATTAGAAACCCTTTTATAAAGATAAAGAAGCAAAGAGGAAATTATTTGATTAGTTGTAGCTTAAACAGTGGACTTATGTGGAAAAGAACAATATTTGAAATTTTCTATTTACTATTTCATGTGAATGGTAAGGGTAATAATCTTACTATTATTAAAAAGGAGTAAATTATATGGTGAAGGATAGAATTGGCCTATTAGTAGTAAATTTAATGCATTATATACAGATAGTTATTTATGATGATGTACAACTTAAAGCTATATTATGTTATGATGCAATTTTCCTTCAATAACATTTTTCAAAAAGATAAAATATCTTCACATAATTTTGAAGCTATATTGACATGTTTCATATTTTTATTGATATTTGATATTTTTCATTGACAAGATATTTTAAACATATACAACTGACAATAGAGAGAATATAGAAAGAACTATATAAATAAGTTAATAAGAAAAGGTAGATGAATCAGTTAAAAAAGGAAAAAGGACTTAAACAAGTACTTTACAAATATAGGAAACCTAAATTATCAATGAATATATAGATAAGTGCAGGGAAATGCACATTAAAATTGCAACAATGCAATATTCTAAAATTAAATTGGCAAATATGTCAAGGAGTAGAAATAAGAAATGTTGAGTATAGGGTCCAATGGGATCTCCCATACAATGATGATAGAAAATAACTTGAATTTATCCATAAAATTTTAAAAAAGTACATGACCACTGACACAAAATTTTGCTTCTGCATATGTTTGCTATACAAACCATTGTGCATGTGTGCCCCTACCCCACAAAAATATATATGGAAGATATATGGCAGTATTATTTAATGTCTAAAGCCTGGAACCACTCAAATGTCTATGAACATTTGAATGGATAAATAAATAATAAGATATTTAAGGCAATGTACTATTAGTTAATATTGTAAACAAAGTTACTAAAGCTAACTACAATGTGGATCATTTTTGCAACAATATCAAATAGGCAGAAATCTCAAAAATATGCATTTCATACTTATTAAATATTCAAATATGATTTTATTTCTAAATATTTTATTCAGTATTGATTATATATAAAAGGATGATCCAAATGAAAATCCTAAGGCTGAATCCAACAATTCATCAATCTTTTCATCATGAGTAACAAAAGTAAAAGATATTAATTCTGTCACAGTTTGTACTTAACTGATATTAGTAATTACATTTTTTTATTAAATCAAATCATTTATAAAACTTTCAATATTAAACCTGAGAAAGAACTGACCTCTAACAATTGGACCTGTTAATATCATCTAGGCCTGGATATTCTTCAGTTGAACATAACACATTCTTTGAACATCAGCATTAGACAAGGTCACTCAGTGATGAGACAAATGAAGACAAAACAAGACTGCCCGTAAATAGTTTGAATTTAAAAAAAAAAAAAAAATCCAGATAAACAAGACAGAACCTTTTCCTATTATGGTGATTATGAGTGACTGCTTTTCATCAATTAAAGCTTTAGGCTCACTTCATTGCTTTTACCTTCCAGGTGAGATTTATTAAGATATCAAATCACAGCACTACTCCAGCTTCCCGGCAGCATCAAATCCAAAGAGAAAAGACCCATTTCCTGGAGCACTCCCCAAGCCAAAATTTTATAATAATTCTGTCTAACAACCTTTGATTCCTTGTGGTATGTTCTTTCCTCCCCTGCAACAAGTAATAAACCCAATTTGTTCAGTTACAGGTGTGTTCCTGGTAGTCTTTGAAGGATACTGACAATTTATATTCTAAAAGTTATTGAATTATTTTATGATCCTATTTGAAAATGTTCTCTATATTAATGGCGAGATAAGTGATCAGAATTATGATACAGTGAAGACTGATGGTAATTACTGATATCCTTAGGCTACAAATAACCCCATGAAATATTCTCCAGTCCTAGGGATATAAATACTGATATCAAGTCTACTAAAATCTTTATTTTTGTTTTGATTATTTCATTACTTTTCCTGCCTTATCAGATCCATTTAATTTTACTCTAAAATTAGCATCCTTAAAAAATTTCTTATGGTGTTACTCTAGCTACTACAATGTGATTTCTTTCACTGACTTATTGATTTCTTTATGCTAGAAAAATTTACAATACATTTTCAAAATACATCATCTTAGATGCATCAGTCTTGTTCCCTTCCACTTATTTATGCTTTGCTATATATTGTCTTCTCCCTTTTCTTTAACTAAATTTTCACCAAGAATCAGATAACTCCCAATAGTGTGCAAGATCCATATGATATATTTCTCAAGTTCTTGAGTGTTAACCTCTGTCTTAATTTTCTATTGTATTGCTGTAATAATAAATTATAATAAATTCAGTGGCTTAAAACAGCACAAATGTATTATTTCGAATTTCTGGGGGTCAAAAGTCTGAAATGAATTTTATAGGTCTAATATCAAGATGTTAACAGAACTGGGTCTTTCTAGAGTCTCTAAGGGAATAATTTATGTCCTTGCTTTTCTGGCTTCTAGAGGCTATTTTCATGCCCTGATTTGGGTTTTGCATCACATTGTTTCCTTCTCTCTTGCTTCTGTCATCATATAGACTTCTTTATCCTTTGATTATCTTTCATCTCTTTTATAAATATCTTGGAACTATATTTACTGCCCATCTGGAAAAGGCAGAATAATATGTTCTCAAAATTCTTAATTTAGTCATATCTTGAAAGTCTCTTTTGCCCTAAAAAATATCACTCACAGGTTCCAAAAATTAGGACGTGGTGCTTTGGATAAATGGGGCAGAGGGGAGCGCATTAGTCATCCTACTACAACTGCTATGCTTTTAAAATACTTTTAGCCCTTTTTTTAACTACCCCATTTCTTTTCCTTTTTTTTTTTTTTTTTTTTAGCAATTGAATTATTGGAGATAGAGGGAATTTTAAACACAAAACTGCTTCGCTATCTTTTATCTTGAGGATGTTAACAAGATAAAACACAATTACAAAGGAAAACTTTGAATATTACCAATCTCTCAATACAGTGGGTGGGAAGCTAAATTGAACTTTTTGGGTGATATTTCATCTCTTATTGGGAGGTCTTTCAAGTATGCTTTATTAATGTGAATCATACGATTCTGTAAAATTTTAAGTCGTTTCAGTCACATGTGATTATAAATACACATACCAAAGCAAAAGTAAGTGAATAATGTTTGGATTAAAATTTGACTTGTGTGCTGTCCACACAATTCTAATTTCCTTTCTCAGTCATGAAATAATTTTTTTTTCCTTCAAAAAATAATGTTTGATCTTTAGCCCTTTAAAATTCTTTTAGGCAATTTTTCTCATCTTGGCTTTTTTTGAAACAATTCATTAATATTATGTTTACACTCAGCACATGGTGTGACTTGTCTTTGATATGAAGATAACTGTTTTAATATTTTTTTATTATTTTAGATGTGTCTATCCATATAATAATGTATATTGAGCATTTCACTGGCTGGAAAGAGGTAGCATAGAGTTCAATAATAGAACAGACTATATAAATTAGCATCAAGAAGAGACTAGTAATTAAAATATTAATATTATGCAAATGAAATTTTTACACAATAGATATTCAAGATATTAAGTCATTGAGTACTTAGGCAATAAAAATGTGACCTGGAAATACTCACCCTCAACAACGAAATGAGTAACAATACCAATTGCAATTCCTATGATTGCTAAAATTGCCAACGTGAAAAGAGCTAGGCGTATAGGGTCCCAAAATTGTTGTCTTCTTTGGTATTCAACACGGGGGAAATCAACTGCTGAAAAATCAACTGGTCTGTAATAATAGAAATTAACAGTAAGACAACAGTAATTTTATTATTATCGTTCTACTTTATGTCCTTTTGCAATGTTTCTTAAGGGAGTAATTTAAGCTGCTAAACAATAACAGAATACTTAGATCTTGAAAATAAGTCAAGGATTTAATTGACATATCCTCTGCCAAAACTCCATCACTTTGGATTAAAGTTCTATTGTTGTTCAAATGAGGATATCTTCCCACTGCATTTTGTATGGCATATTGGCAATTTGAAATTTGGCTGAAAATACAAACACTCACGTAATAGAAGGGTAATCCATAAATAATATTTTCATATTTAAATAAGGGAGTGTTTTAGAAAGTTATATAAGGATCTCATAATTTTATATGTTAAAAGTAAAAATCTTTAATATGAATGCATTTTAAGAATGCATTTAAAAAGGCCCACTGTGTTGTTGTGGCATTTAAAATGATAAAGCTGTTTGTGTATTTTCATAAGAAAATTTCTTTGGATTTGACAAGAATTTCAAAGAGTACAAATGCAAATCAAAGTACTTTGGCAAAGAATGTTCTTGGGTTTGTACTAAAGGCAGAAGAGAGCATACTCTAGAAATATGATAATAAATGATTGCAGAAGCATAAAGAGCTAGCAAAGTGATGGGAAACGGGAAATTTTAAGTATGAGTTAGTCATCAAAATTAGCTTCCCTATCAGCTAGACATGTCTGGTTTGGCAGACAATGGATAAGGGTGAAATTGCAGAACGTGGGATAGAAGTTGCCTATCATCTGGTTTCTTTACTGGAATGTATAATAATAGCTCTATACATTGAGGGAGGGAATGTTAATCCTATTAAATTCTAATTATGTGGTACAATGTAAGTATAATGCTTATAAGACATTACAAGATATTGGTGATATAAATCTGTTTTTATACTAATGAATTCTAGATCCAGCACAAGACCTATCTTTTTTCATAGTCTGTCTTTGAAATCATGATTGCCATCTTGTTCAGTCTCAGAAGAAACCTCTGCCTGTGTTATGTCAGCAAGCAAGGTCACTCCAACTCTGAAGGCCACTCCATGAGCAACATTGTTGAGTAATTTAACTTTACTTCTTACAAGTGTGAATAACATTTTATAGCTTTTGGGAGTCTTGCATAAACATAACAGATTCTTAAAACTCTTTTATTTTCTGGATGACTGCAAAGATTGCACTAGATTGCTCACATTTTTTGCCTCACAAAGATTTTATGGTAGCAATGATTGCCAAGCATATTGTTAATCATACACCTTTGATTCCCTTCATTCATTCATTCAATGTATATTCACCAAACAGCTACTTTTTTAAAACACTGTTTTAGGTGGTAGAGATACAACATGTAAGGCTATATTTTCTTTTTTCATGTCTCCAGGTGGGGAAGAGAGACAGAAAGCAGTAAATCAATCTATCCACAAATGTAAAGTGTCGCATAAGAAGATAATGAATGAATGGGGTTAATTTTCCATATACCCTTAAAGAACTGAGAAATTATTAACAGTTATTACATAGCAGATTAATACAAATGATGAAAGCACAATTCCCTGGGAACTTAAGTATGCTTTTTTAAATTCATATTTAAGGTTTTGTTTTAAAATCGACCAAGTGATTGATGCCTTTCAAAATTAGAGAGAGCCAAGAGTTCATGTTGAGTAGTATATTAGTTTGACTCAGCAGCACAAAGGAGAGAGGATCAGTTGACAAAAAGCTTAAGTGATAAAGAGAAGCTATTTTGTGAGGATTCATAAATATCCTTTGATGATATGTGACCAATATTCTAATCTTTATGATCACTCTCGCATGACTACCTTATTGGTCATATTTCTGATTTCTCTTAATGTTACAAGGAATCCCTACACAATTAATTTGAAGCGAATGAAGTGAATCCATCAGATAGCTAATGCCTTCAAGATGAGAATTTAGATACCTGACTATTTTTGGTACTAAGGAAAAGTAAATACCAAGCTTAAGGTAAATGAGGTACAATCCTTCATGCACAGCATAAATATTTATGTGGTAATTGGGTGTTTTCAAGGTAGCAGGCCCGAGGGGAAATTCTTTGTATGTCTTACACATGTCTTAACAAATTTATATTCAGCCTGATGCACAGATACATATAAGATACTGTTTGGGCACAGTTCTCTAGACTGTTGCCAAAAAAGCTCTTATTTCTGGTAGTGTCCATGGCTAGTAATACCTCTTTAATTACAAGTTCTAGCCGAAGTTAATGGTCTTCATTAACACACACACATATAGTGATATACACACTAATGAAGCGAAGCAGCGACAGAAAATATATTTTAATGTAATTTTGAATGCGCAAAGAAATTTTTGAAAATCAGCAGTATCCATAGACCCTTCATCTTCCTCTCCAGTGTTTAGCCATGGATTTAGAAATATTGTGAAATTCAATCAACAAAAAATGGGCTGTCTTTCATTATGATCTGCTTTATGTCAGTTAAAAGGCAACAAGTTTGTTTGTTTTGAATGATTTAATATATTGTATAATATAGTATAGGATAGAAACAACCTCTGGAGTCCAGCTGACCCTTTTAAATCCCAACTTTAATTAACTGTAATTGTATGATTTTAGACAATATACTTAATTTTCTTCTCTGTTTTAGTTATCAGAAAACATAGGTATAAAATAATATCTAGTTCATAAGTTTCTTGCGAAAACAAAATGAACATAGATTTTAAATACATGAGTATATAGATTTTTTGCTGTTATAAAATACCACTAACTTTCTGGTCTTTATGAAAAAAACAATGTATTTTTCCAGTTATAATTGACTCCAAACATATTTCCTCCCTTTTAGTATGGAAATTTTTGTTTGAAATTTGGTATGAAATACTTTTCTTTATTCTTACCTGACTTTCTATCTTTGAAAAATAAAATAGCTCTACTAGGTGTCCCAATGTGGGAATGGAGAGTAACAACTTCATTTGTCAAAGATGCAGTTTTAAGTGTCCTCAAAATAAGCAAGACCGTCATGCATTTTGATTCCATTTTTATATTTTATGTCTTATTTAGGTTGAAGCTCACTACTTAGAGGAAATTTCATTGAATCTCCTCATAAATATATTTGCTTTGCAAAAATTGTACGCTCTATGAAAACTCAGACATTTATTTTTGCTGTATTAAGAAATTATAAAACATACAACCCCAAACTTAGTTAAATTTTTGATAAACTTCAGTTATTGATCAGTAAAATTGGTTCTAATTTTATTCTAAATAAATGGTTCTAATTTTCAGGACTGTATTAAGAAATAATATAAATTAAGTGCTAAGTATGGTGCCTGATGGATAATAGTAAATGAAAGATAAATACTATTGATTATTATCAAATTGAAACTACAATTCATTCAATTGTATCTCCAAATGCCATCTTGAGGGAGACAGATTTGTATTGTTTCCACTTTGGAAACTCTCCTCTTTGTCAATCATATTTTATTTCAGATTTGCTTAACAATTCTTTCTGGTAGTTATTAATAGCTTCATTTAACGATGAAACAGATTAGTGTGGTCAAGATGAGCTAGGCAAGAATTGGGATAAGGATTTAAAGACTATGATTCTAGGTCTCAAATTATTTCTGTATTCTAAAAATCTACTTTTGATAATTAAACCCACAAAAATTTTAATCCTAAGATTTGAGTTAAAGTGTGTCTTTTTACATCCTTATTCAAAGATCATAATGGAGTCTATGCTGTTCTATTCGCCTTTTGTCTCCTGCAATTAATTCAGCACTCTGTAAGATGACATGTTTTGGCAAATCAGTTCTGGTGGCATTTCCCCTCATTACATGTCTTTCCCAGATGCTGTTTACTGAATCGAACTCAAATGATGTAAAGCAAACATTTTAATTCAGACTACATTTTCAGACATTTGGTTACCATTTTCATTAAAGTTCCTAGAAGCTTGCCAGTTAGACTATGATCCCTTGAGTAATTGACTAATTGAGTATGCCCCACACTTTAATAAATCAGCTTAAGCTGTAACTTCCATCTGTATTGCTCTTTTCTTTTTCTTTCCAACCCCCAAATTCTACCCACATTGAAAGATCCAGCTCAAACACTATGCTTCTCTGGAGTTTCTTTAAATTCCTAAAATGAATTTATTTCTTCTTAACTCCAAATGTCTTTGGGGTATTTAATATTATTCTGTTATATTTTGTATTCTTCCTATTATGTGTATGTTTCTATAATGTCCTATCTCTCCAATCTTAAATTAATAAAAATAGCTCAACATTATAATTTTTATGATTATAGTGATTCTTTTTCCCCCAGATAAGCTACAAATTCCATAGGGTATGGATAGTTACCTATTTTGCTCATTACTGTATCTCCAATGTGTAGCACAGACACTGGTATATAATAATTGTTCAATAAATTTTTTTTAGTTCATACACTCTACTTTCATCTACTTTATCTGTTATCCTAATAATTTCTTATATCCTTTCCTAGGTTATGATATCTTGAAGGCAGAATCTGTAATGTTTTTTACATAGCTCACAGTTCATAAATATGCTTTAGGTTTATTAATAAATATTCTATTTATAGTATTTACCCTATAGGAAATTAAATTTTATAACATTTATATTTCTAATATTATTAATCAAATTAAATGCTATGTAGCTACATGTTTACTTAAAAAGTATCCTGGATAACTGCTTCTAGATCATAAACTAGGGTTTCACTGGTCAACATTTTATGAAATATTATTTGTTACTAATCAGAAATGTCGTGAGGTATGATCTATAATCTCAAGAACTTTACTGTAGTGGAATAAAGGTTTTCAGTTTAGTAAATCTGACGAATTTGTATAAGAAAAACAACTCAAGGAAGCCTCAGTATGATTTTTCCAATTCTGCTAAACTTTTCCTTAGATAACCTAATAATACTTTTTTACAAAGAAATTCATTTCCTTAAATACTTCAGAAGTAACATTTAGTCTCAAATTCTATGCTACATAGAAAGCATTCATATTACCAATTACCAAATTAAATGTTCATGCATAGAAGCTATCTTGGTGGCCTAATTCTAGATATAATAATTTATACATAGATTACATTATCATATAGATTATAATTAAAATATTTTATCTTTGAGTTATTCTGGCTCAGGAATATTTTTCTCTGAATCATGAAAAAATTTTAAATCTGCATGTTTGCACTGAAAAACTTTTTTTCTTAAAATATTCCTTCCCCAGAGATCTATGTGTCTCGCTCCTTCATTTCATTCAGACCATTCAACAATAATTTCAGAGAAGATTTCTCTGATTATCTTAAATTACTCCATATCACTTTCTATACCTTTATTCTTTTTTATTTTTCTCTCTTGTACTTATCATTACAAAAATTATGACCTATATTTGTTTATTTTTTGATTATTCATTAAAATTAATTAACTTAATGTTAGTCATATGGAAAATATAAGTAAATAACTGATAAATAAATAAAATTAATTATTATTAACAGTTTCTTTATTATATAGGATGATTATTATGATGATCATGGCTGTTTTAGTGTTTTATAAAATAAACCTCATTATTAGGTTGAAGATCTATTCAGTTTTTTTACATTATTTTAGATATGCATATAGGTAACAATAGACACAATTGCAGTGTGAATTTCTCAAGAGAAAATGTGCCTTGTATTGATTTAAAATAATGATCAATATTTTTCTTGTTCAACACATTGAATCATCATCCAACAGAAATAACTGTTCTTCTAAATTCATTAAAACAGATTGGTTTTTAACTATAAAAATGTAACTGAAGATAGTGAATGGAGTACCTGCAAAAACAATTTTATGAAAAGATCTCCCTCATGAAGCTCCTTTCAAAGAAGACCTTCCCAGCATAGCTTTAGGTTCCCTTAGTGTGTGTATTTAAATATTTTAAAAAACTAGTGCAAAGAATCAAAAGACTGGTAACAAAACATCAAGGAACATGTTAGTAAAAAAAATTATGTAATAAATGATTCATTTGAGTTTTACTTTATGAAACTACTGATGGAAATAGGTTAGTCATAGTCATAATATTGAAAACTTATTTTTTCACAACTGATTCTATAGGCATAATAATAATTAAAAGGGTACTGTAGTCTCTTCTAGGTACACCTACATTTCATTACTGAAAACAGAGCCATGGCAATGTAACAGCCAGATGATATTTAAAAGAAGTCTGTGCTCCGTTGAAGGAGCTCATCCTAGCATCCACCTTTGATGGATTTTTGAAGGAAACCATACTAACCAATCTATTCTGCTTTCTCCCTATTTTAATCCTATTCAGGACTGATTAAATCCGGTGTAAAATTCGGATTCCTTATTTTATATAAAAGTCAAAAGGAGTGTCCTAGTCGCAGATTTATGCGGTGCATACGTCCCAAGGATCTGGATTCATGTCCAGAGAGCAAGTAAATACTTCCTCTCCCTGTCTGCACCTTTGGGGAGGACTTTCTGTCAACAGTATCATGCAAAGTCCAAAGTCCCTGGGTCCTCAGTGGGTGGTGGTGGTTGGGGAGGATAAAGTATTATATTTTAAATGTTACTTGCTCTTTAAATAAAAATAAAGTTCAAATCTAATGTTGAAAATAAAAATAAGCCTATGTAATTGAAAATTAAATATTTAACCTAGAATACACACATTTGAATATTGACCAATAATCAAGTAATGAAAAAGTAAATGAGTTCTTACTGCTAACTTAATGTTTACTTGCATTCATTCATCATTCATTTTTTTCACTGAACATTTTTTTTTCACTTTCTGTGTTCTCTCAGTCTAAGGATATGTCAGTAAAGAAAACTGATTAAAAACCTCACCCTCATAACTTTTGCAATGGAAATTCTAGTAGAGTCATATAGACAATTAAAAAATGAGCAAAATATATATAGCATATCAAATACCACAATTCCTAGTGGGGAAAATAAAGCAGATCCAGCATAACAGGAAAGCAGGGTGCAGGGATGAAATATTGAACAAGGTGGTCAAAAGAACTCTCACTGAAAAGCTGACATTTGAACACGACCACAATGGAATGAAAAAGTAGTACAGACAGATGAATAGAGAAAGATTAAGGCAGAGGCAACGTCTTTCTCATTGGCTCTAAAACAAATGTGCATTTAAGAAATACCAAGTGGGAGAAATAAAAGACAAGTTTATTATTTTCAATTGATGCAAAAGATAATTATCTAAAGCAAATTTAGTAACTGGATGTTATGGTATTTACATACTATGGGATTGACAAGAAAAAAAGTAAAATGTATGATGGGGATAGCCCAAAAGATGGGAGAAAGAAACTGGAAGCATACAACATAAATCTCTTATACTACATAAAGCATGAATAATTGAAAGTAAATTGCAATAATTTAAAGTTGTATATTGCAAATTAGAGAAAGGTTATTTAACAATTTTAAGAAAATAACTAAAAAGCCAATAGTACAGGTGAGATGGAAAAATGGACTAATTCAGAAGACAGAAAAAGTAACGGGAAAAAGAACAAATAAATACAAGTAACAACATGGCTAGACTTAAATCCAACTACATCCAAGTTTACCTTAAATTTAAATTGTTTAAAAAAATTCCAGTTAAAAAGCAGATAAATTCTCAAGTTAGGTATAAAAACAAAACAACTATATACTGTCAACAAAAAAATACACTAGAAATAGATTAAAAGTATATTATAGGAAAATTAATACAATGAAAGCTAGAGTAACTATATTAATATTAGAAAAAATTGACTACAAATCAAGGAACAGACTAAGAATTAAACATTGATCATGCATAAGGATAAAGGGAATCAATTCATCAACACAACAATGATTTAACAACTAATAAAAGAGCACCGATGTACCTGAAGCAAATACTATTATAATGAAGAGGAGAAATAGACATATCCACGCATATAGCTGGAGTTATCAACACTCCTGAGTAATCGATAGGGTAAGTAAACTGAATAGAGTAATAAAAAAGAATATCTCAGCAACATTATCAGACTTCTCGACCCAGTTGACATTTATAGCACACTCCAGTCAACAACAGCCTAATACGCATTATCTTCTACTGCATACGAAACATTCACCAAGAAAGAGCAAAATCTAGTCCACAGCTCAAAATTAAAAATGAATTTAATCTTTCAAATCATATTCTTTGACAATAAAATATTAATTTATGAACTGATAACAGAAAGATATTTGGAAAATTTACCAAATACTGAGAAATTAAATAATAAGCTTCTCAATGATATATGAGTTAAAAAGAAGTCACAAAAGATTTAGAAACATTTTGAATTGAATGACACTATTTCTTTTTTTTTAATTAAGCTTTTTTTAGTTGCTCACACTAGTTGTCCCCCCTGGGACCTACTCAAACTCGCGATATTCAGTATGTGTTCCTTCAGGGGCAATTGACCTAATTGCTACTCTTCTAAGGCAAGCCAAAACATATCTTATAGAGGCATGTACAGATAAAATTTTTACGGCTTTTAGCTATTTTATTAGAAAATAAGAAAACAAGAAAAAAAAATCTAGACTTATCTCAAAACACTAGAAGATGAACAAAGCAAATCGAGGAGATGCAGAAGAAAGGAAATAGAGAGCAAAAGATCACGAAACTGTAAATAGAAAAATGGCAGAGAACAACAAAAAACAAAAACTGATTCTTTATAAAGGTGTATAAACTTGATAAACCTCAAACATATTTATCAAGAAAAAATACAGAAGAGAAATTTTCAACGCCAGGAATAAAAGGGGTGATATTACAGATCCTAAAAACATTAAAAAAAAATAAAAGAATAATCTGGACATTAAATCAGGAATTTGTTCATGCAAATGGAATAAATAAAAATATGTTTGAATGTACAAACTATCAAAGGCCATTCAAGAAGATACATATAATCTAGTTAGTACCACCCCCCACATAATTTCAATTTTAACAAGATTGGACAGAAAAAAAATAGAAAGGGAAGGAACATTTCTCCCATCTTTTTATAAATTCAGCCTTGCCCAGATTCCAAAACTAGAAAAAGACATTTACATATATATAGTAGCTATAGTGTATATCTATCTATAGATAGACAGATAGATAGAGAGAGAGAGATTTTTGATTTGCAAATCAACTTTATTCAAAGTTGTCCAAAACTCCAATAAATATATATATATTTAAAAATATATACATATTTAAAAATATATACGTATATTTAAAAATCAGGCCAAAATCTCTCTAAACAAAGATGCAGAAATCTCAATGAAACATTAGTTAATGCATAAAGCATAACACATATGGACATAAGAACAAGCGGGGTTTGTCCTGGAATGAACTGTTAGTTTGAAAATTATTATATATATCTTACCCTATTTAAAGACCAAGCCAATCAAGATTAGACAGAATAGTTCTAGTACCTCAAAAAATTCCCTCTGCCCATTGATAGACACTCTTCTAGTTCAGCCCCTGATGACCACTGGTATGATTTTGTCCCTAAACTTTCATCCTTTTCAGATATATAAAGACAATCAAACAGCACTTATACATTTGTGTTTAACTTCTTTTATATAATACCACTGATACTGGTCCATGCATTTGCACGTAAAATAATGTGTTGATTTTGTTTGCTGAAGAGGAGTGGGTTGCATGGCTCTGCCACAATTCATTCATTTGTCTAGGAGTTGATGACTATTTGGAGTTTTGGACAACTTTGAATAAAGTTGCTCTAAATATTCTTAAATTATCCTTTGTACGGCAATAGTTTTTCCTTTCTCATAGGTAAAAGTCTAGGACTGGCCATAGATCCTGAACAATTCTGGATCATATTATATGTTTTGCTTTATTACAAACTGCCAAACTCTTTCTTAAACTGGTGGTACCATTTTGCAATCCCAACACCAGCGTGTGTGGATATTCCAGTTATTTTCCATAAAAAACTTAGAGTCATTCTAATACACACATGCACACACACACACACACACACACACACACACACATATCTGTCCTCTATAAGAAATACTTTCCTACTCCAAGATTTCAAATGTTTTCTTCTAAGTTTTCATTTATATTTCATTTTTAGAAACAAAAAACAATTCAAATTTTTTACTTGGAAAAGTAAGTGAAGAGAATAGAATATTCTGAAAAAGAATAATAAAGCTGAAGGACTCATTTTATGATTTATAGTTGCTTCCAGCTGGAAATCTATGTTTCAATTTGTAGAGAAATCAATTAACAATAATAAGACTCTGAATCAAGAAACACAATATATATGTTAAAACATATAACTACAGCTAGTGTAATAAATGTACTGTAAAGGAAAATTAGGTAGAAAAACTTCAAGAGTATTAGAAACTAAACAATCCCCTGGAATACTGTAAGCAATTATAACAAAAGCACCTGAGGAGAGTCCTTATAGATACAAAAAAGGTCCAAAGAAAACATCAAAATCATCAAGTGTCTCCTAGAGTTTCCATATGAATTTAGAGTACAAATATTAGACTCTAATGTGAATAGACTATGGTATCATTATCAAAAACAGTATATTGAATACTAAAATATTTTTAAACGAGTGACCATTCTTTTGAGCTAGAATTAGGTCAAATATAAGTTAGATTGGCTGAAAATAATCAGTAATGACACTCATTCCAAGATGTGATAAATAATTATTTTTCTTACTGTTTAAACTAGTGTCAAGATGGGTTTTTAATCAATTGTAATGAAAACATCCAAAGTAATGCACAGAATTAAATTTTAATTCTATAGCTTCAAGTATCTTCCATTATCTGAAAGAAACTTTTTTGGAACTTCAAGAATGATTTAATTCATGCTTTCTTATAACTCAATTTTTGACAGTTCAAATAAGGGCTTTTGTATTACATGCAAACCAAAGCACTTACAAATGAAATACTACAGCAAGGGAAACAAAAATTAAAGCAAACAAATGACACTATTGCATACTAAAAGGCTTCTGTACAGTGAAAGAAACCATTATAATAATGAAAAGATATTCAATCTGGAGAATATATTTCTACATCATATGTCCAACAAGGGGTTAATACCAAATATATATAAGGAACTGTAAACCTCAAAAAACCCACAAAAAAGTCATTCTAAAAAATGGGCAAAAGATCTGAATAGGTAGCCACTAAAGAACACACACAGATGACTGAGAAGCATATGGAAAAAAATGCTCATAATTTAACATTGGAGAAATGCAAATCAAAGCCACAATGTGATATCCCTTACACCTATGAGAATAGCCTAAAATAGAATTCAGCTGTTAATGGTGATCTTAGTGTAGTGTATACAGATGTTGATTTACAATGATGTATACCTTAATGTTACAATACAAAGTAAATTCAATAAAATTATAGAAGAATACTGAAAACAAGTGTGGGTCAGGGTTTGGAGAAAAAAAGGAACTCCCACACACTGTGGAGAACAGTATGGACATTTCTCAAAATAATTTAAAATAGAACTACATATGATTCGGCAATTGCACTTCTGGGTATTTATCCAAACAATATGAAAATACTAATTTGAAAAGGTATGTGCACCCCTATGTGGATAACAGCACACTTCACAATAGTCAGACATGGAAACAACCTAAATGTCCATGAATGGAAGACTGGAAAAAGAAAATGTGATATATATATTCAACGGAATACTACTCAGTTATTAAAAAAAGCAAAACAAAACTTGAAAGAGTCTTTAACAACTTAGGTGGTACTTGAGGTGATTATTCTAAGTGAAATAGAAAGAGGAAAAGATTGATGTTTGGAATATAAAAAAGCAAAGCAAATGAAGTAAAAGAACACAACAAAAATATTCTAGACTCTGAAGTCAAAATGGTGAGGTGGGGAGAAGGAATGGAAAAGAGGGAACTCCAGTTACAAGGTGTCATCAAATTGATATTGGTGGAAGTCAGTAAAACTCTTGTGGCAAGGGCAGTATGACATACACACGGATCTAAGTGTGCATCTATTTTCTTCAGGTTTATATTGCATTATAAACTAATGATATATTAATAAAAGAAAAAAATAAAATATAAAGGAAATAATATAACCTACTGAAGAGAAAATTTTCTACATTTTATGCAATAGATTGCATATGCTTTATATGCTAACTATAAAACATTTTAAGCAATTCTTTGAAATCAGCTCTTTCATTTTATCCTTGGGAAATGATTCTGACATTCATATTCATTTAAAAATTAATATTAAAAAATTGGACTGGTTGAGCTTGGAAAGATTAACCGAGCACACTCAGAATATACAGCCAAGGAGCAGTGCAGACATTTAAAAATATTCTAGGAATAATTATGATGATGAAATATGCTAAGGGAAATGCAAGGTAATTTTCTACACATGTAACAGAGAAATCTTTAGGGAAGGCTTTTCTGAGGACTTTTAAACTCAACCCTGAAGGTCTATTTCTTGTAGAGAGAAGAGCATCACTGCCAAGGGAATAGCACGTTTCAGGTGACTAGACGTTGGGTGAGTTCGTATACTGAAACCCGTGTATATAAAAGATAATGAGTGAGAAAGAGAATGAGCTAAAGTCATTGCAAAGATACGTGCAAAATGATTCCACAAACAATGTGTAACTTTATATACTGGGGCAACTTTCAAATACATGAGGTTCATTGAAAAAGAACAATTGCAGTTCATTAAAGGACTCTAAATATTTAAAAAATAATCATTGCAAATAATGTTAGAAATTTCAGTATTAGCAAGGATACTAAATAGACAAAAGGTATAAATAGGCTCATCTCTGCAGAGGCTGTGCTTCAAGATCCCCAGTGCTTGTCTGAAACCACAGATAGTACTGAACCCTTTATTTACTGTTTTTTTCTTGTAGTTATTCATCTATGATACAGTTTAACATATACATCAGGCACAGTAAGAGATTATCAACAATAATAATTTAAAAAGAACAAATACAGCAATATACAGTAATACAAATTTTGTGAATATGCTTGTTCGAGTCCTCTCACTTTCTCCCCCCAAACTACCTTATTATAGGTCATATTTTCAATTGAAGTTGACTACAGGTAATGAAAACTCAAATGCCATACCATAGATAAGATAACGGGAGGCCGGACTATTTCATGTAAATGATAGAAAAACTGTGATCCTGTGTTGATTATACACAAACATTTTGTCTATTATTAATATTTTTGTGTCCTTTCCACCTGTATTTTATAGTCTATTTCATTGTTCTACCCTGATTGCATGCTTGTTTATTATTTTTACTTAAATCTGTAATGTTTACTTCTCCAAGCAAAGTGCAGAGGGACCCTGCATAGCAGTTACTTAGAAAAACTTGTTGACTTGTAAAATTTCAGTTATGACTATAAATCACAACAAGATTCACAGCTTGTCAGTATTTTCTAAAGACAAAGAAAATATAAACCAATGTTTAACATCCAATAATTAAGACAATCATAATGATTTCCCAGTATCAAATAAAAATCCCTGGTCAGCGGTTTTATTTTGTTCCCTGAGATAGTAGACAAATAATAACACATGCCAGCTAGCAGTGAAATGATTTTCCATTATGTTTTTGAACTACAGATCAGGTAACAGGCAGGATATGTTCCTTCCTTCCTTCCTTCCCTCTTTATTATTCAAAATAACTCAATGACCTCTTAATTACATTCTTTCTATAACTCAAGTTCATTGCTTCCAACTAAAATAATTTTACCTGTCTTCATGCAACACAGTATAAAATAATTCTTAAAAAATCATTCTGCTACTTGTGACTGAGTGTGGGGGAATACCTTAGAGGACAAAAACAAGATTAAAATAGTTAGGTGATTAAAAAAAGTCATAAACTGTTAAGCACATACTCTCATGAGAAACATTTCGTAGAGTTGTTAATGTTGAACATTTCTGGTATGCCACACTAAAAATATATTCACCATTTTGTTTATTATTCAGAGACCAAATAGTAATACAAAGTGCTATTATAATAAATCTGCAATAAATACTAACTTTATGACACACACACATACACACACACACACACACACACACACCATATTTCTTCAATTTTAAGCTGCCATCAATTCTAAGCCGCATCTCTATTTCTCAAGAAGTTTTCATGAAAGAATAAAAAAATAGTAAGATAAATTTACAAAGACGCTAAGGATGTAAGCCACACCTGATTTTCAGGTACATTAAAATGGTAAAAAAGTGCAGCTTAAAATCAACTAGATATAATATACATACATCATAAATACCAGACAGAATATGCTACTGCCATGCAGTTTATAGAAAAATAAAGTGCATAGATATGTATACACAATTGCTTTCAACAGTGGCCAATATTCTTCACTTAAGTTCCTGCATGACTGGCATAAAGCTTTGTATTTCAGTGATATTTAGCAATCCATCTCAGAGGGAGGAGCTGTGATTGAGATATCAACGTCCCAACTAAAGGAGATCAACAGTGTTCTCATCTGCAACTAACATAATCTGCATATTAAATAAACAAAATTAACATGTCCCAGAATCTTTCTGTCACATTTCTGAAAGGCCATGTGTGAGCGAGGTAATGAGTAGGGTATAGTACTGCATACAAAATAGTTTAAGAGTTTCTCATTCTTGGAATTTTCCCCTCAAATGCTGAGTTGCCTTGTCATTGATGATTTGAATAAAATATTATACAATTGTTATTTTTATTAGATTTGTATTTTTAAATATCCACTTTTTTATTTTTTCAGCCTGAGGATATACTGAATGGTTCATTGAAAATTAATTGCCATAATAAAACCATCTAATTCCCAGTAATTTTAAATATAATATGTAGCCAAGAAATCACATAGGGTCATAGAATTTTAACATTTGATCTTTGAAAGAAAATCTCAAATTATATAATTTAAACAATGTACATATTAAATGTTGTCTTTGTTAAGAATGCTTTGGATTCTATTATTGAATTTCATATTCTGATTCTATAAATCAATGAACAGAAATTTACTTTGTATGAAAAAGATCCGTTGCTCAACTTCTTAGAGTATTCATTCTGGCTATAGGTAAAATTCTGAAAATGAATTATAGCCAGATAAAAAGCTTATTTCATCCTTATATAAATGTTAATAGCCATAACTCATAGGTATACTACAGAATTTGAAATATAGTATCCATGTATTTTCTCCTATGTTGTTAAATGGTTAAATATTATAAGTGCAACATTAGCATATGCATAAAAGAAAATGAAGTTCTAATAGGTGAATTCTAGTCAAAATAATATTTATTTCATTTACTCTAATGGATAAATAACCTAGAATTAAAGTATATAATCCAGTTCCAGACACCTTGAACACCTCTTAATTCATAGTCTATTGAATGGAAGTATATCTTATTTAAAATTTATTAAATCTCTTTAAGAAAGACAGTCATGAATATAGCACACTTTATCCTCATTAGTTTAAAGATTTACACATTGGGCATTCCTGATTCACTCAGACATTTTTTTTTTAAGGTAGGTATTTCAATCCTTGAAATCTGAGCTCTGGTTTACGAACACAGTTGTAGCACCTAATCCAACATATTTGAGCTGGTAGTAAGGTAAGAATAAAGTAGGGTTGACTTTAATATGTTCTTTGATAACAAAATGCAACTCTACCTCACCCATCCAACTATCCAACTAATGGAGGGCCCTGAGAGAGTAAGGACACCACACAAATAGATGTATTCAACACTACAAAAGATGTCTGTTTGAAGGACTCCTGTGATTCAGTGGCTAAGGTTCAGTATATGAAAATCCCAAGGCCTTGGGTTTGAGACCCAGGATGAGAGGGAAAAAAATTGCCATTCATTAGGTGAGATCTGTGGCTCAGGCATGTTAGGGGCATAGACAATGTAAAGCCCGAGGACCTGGGTTTGCTATCTGGAGGTGGGGGACAACCAAAAATAAATAACTAAATAAATAAAAGTGCTTCCTCCTCTTCTTTCCTTCCTTAAAAAAATCTTTCTTCTTCCTCTCTATTCTATCCTCTCTTAAAAATAAGCTATTCAAAATCTAAAATTTAAGTTCTCTGGCTATTAAGACATATCTTTCATGTTGGTACAGCTTAGTCATAAATAAAGTTTAATCTTTTTCTAAGATCTGTTTTCAGCGAGAGAGGTGGCAGCTGACCAACTAAATAAATTAAAGCAAAGAGAAATGAATAGTTTTGTAAATTTTAAAGTAATAAATACTGAGCAAATTCTTGCTCTCTTGTTGGGACAAGTAGTAAGCAACAAAGGAACAATCTTAGATAAGAAGTAGTTGTCCAGCTCCCTCAATCCCCCACCCCCCAAAAAAAATCAGCATGAGCAGTTAGGATCCTAAGTCTGCATTTTGCTCTACAAAAGATAAAATTTTAAGTTAACTTTACTGAAAATTAAAAAAAAGAAAAAATTGAAGGGACTTGTTTCATTTGATTTAATAATATCCCAAATACCCAATCACAGTAGCCCATGAATTAACATTTTCTTAAAAGTGACAGGATAAAATAGCAATGAAAATATGAAATGCTCTTTCTTCTGTCTTACCAATAGTAAAAATAATGACCAGCACCATCTAAAGCAACTGAATTTGAGATGGAGAATGAAAGTGTATAATCAGTGACTAGGTAAAAAGGTAAAAAAAGCAGAGAGAAGAATGAATGATAAGAGGAAGGGGAAGGTAGGTAGCAGAGTCATAATGAGGCAGAAAATGCCTTATTGACTTAATAGAGAATAGAGCTTAAATGATAATATTGATATTATTTTGAGATATTTTTTGTATTGATGTTAAACCCAACCTTTAACAACCCTCTAGAACTTAACACAAGTCTAGAACTATGACCAAACCTGAGTTCCATGTGAAAGATGGTAGCAACCTAAGCGATGTGATTTTTAATCTGTTTTTAAAACTTTCATTAAGACAAAACTATAGATTCTTACTTTGTATAGTTGCTTGTGATTTTGTACTGCTGTATTGTACTAAAGATTTTTTTTTTTTTAATGTACTGCCTGGTCAGAATTATTGGCTGATGATGAAAAGAAGCAGGACAGAACATACAGAATATGTCAATGGGTGTAAAGCGGGAAGATACAAGAGTTAAGGCAGCTGTTTGACACCTTGCAGACAACTTGTTCAATAGTGTCTAGACACATCCTACAATCTTGTTCTATTGGATTATTTTTTCTGTTTTCAGGAATTAATTCTTGCCAACTTGCTCTGTCTTATCTCATCTGTCAGAATGTGTGTTCAAGATTGTCTGACATTCTGCTATTTTTGTAGGTAGTACAGTTTTTCAAATGTTGCCTTGATATCTTTTAATCATGTAATTTTAAATTTCTGGCATTATCATATTTAAGCTACAAAAAGAGCGATTTCATTTGATTCCTATTATTAGATCATAGTACTGTATACTTTCTATAATAAAGTTTTAAATTTATCTATTTTTATTTTTCATATAATACCTAGGATTTGGGCTGCTCTCTACACCCAATAATAATATTATATAAATTATTGAATATCTCAAAGTAGATTTTTTAAATATTGAACAATGCTTAGAAATTAATTATAAAATCTTAAAACTTTACAAAGTGACTTAAGGACAAGTCAATTTAAATATTTAAAAGTTAAACATTTGAAAATTGGCAACTATGGTAAATCAATAAAAGCTTAATTTAGACACCATACTCTATTGGAAAAAAATACATTGTAAAAACTCTAAAAAAGCAAATACAAATATCTCTGTTTTGTCTTTTTAATTAGCTGTTGAACCTAAACTTTGAAATGAGTGTGGTCTTGAAATGTTGCAAGAACATTCAGGGTTCAATACTTCATAATGAAGAATGAAGCCATCAATGATTCTCTGATTCAAGAGTATGAAATCTTTCTTGTTACTTGTTCCCACATACACATAGATATCTTTATAGTGATTTCCATGCTATTATCCTACGTGGGTTGAATGGTGTTGAGATTCTATTTAGATCATCAAAAGACTTCTTTTAAACACAGTAAGAAATATTTTCACTATTTAATCTTTTAATAATGCATTTCACAAATTTAACTTTCATTTATCTTCATATAAACAAAAGTTAAGATGTAAAGCATTATATACAAAGTGTAACACTTTTTAAAAGCTAGCAGTTATCACTACTAGTATATCACAAAATTCATGAATTATAAAAGAAGTGAATTACAAATATTTTGTATAAAAAATTCAAAACTTAACTCATTCTTATCATATTTATTGTACATATTCATTTATTTATGTGTCTTCATGTTCTCTTTTTTAGATTATGAGCACAGTAAGGTGGAGAATGCTTGCTTTTTTCATGTTTGTGTCTGTGTATATTTATTTATGCGCATGTATATGTGTAGATACATATGATAAATATAAAACATATGCATATGTAATATACATAACTAAGTACATAATCTATGTGTATATGGTATGCTACAATTATACTGTATGCTAATACGCATTTGGTGAATTAATGAATAAATCACATTTTAAAATCAACTCTAGGTGTGCCTAGTGTCTTAATGGTTAAGTCTGCAGGGCCCTGGCTGTCATAGTCACATATATCCTGAGGACCTGAGTTCACTATCTGGGGGCAAGGTCTGGGTGTATGTGTGGGGTGGATGGGCATGTGTGTGGAAACAATCAAGATGAACAACTAAATGGAATAAATAAATGCTTCTTCTTCCTATCTCTTCCTACCTGCCTGCCTGCTCCCCTTCATTCCTACCTGCAACTTTCTTAAAAAAAAAATCTTTAAACATTTATCTAATGCTCTCAGCTCTTCTGTGATAAATCCACATCAGTACAACCAAACTTACTTCAGATGAATCCTCTCCACTGTTCAGTTTTTCATTTACATTCGGAATTATTTTATATCAACTGACTCAGGCCTTCTTGAATAGATATGCAATGAAAAGTTAACTTGAAATTTTCACTTACTCCTAACCTTTCCCTCTTTTTCAATATCTGTTCTTTAGCATTAAGCGTATGTTATCCTTAGTCAACACACGAATGTTAAGAAATTCGTTGGTCATTGAGAATACAGAATGCTCTCTGTTTATCAGGGGAGACATCATTGCAAACAAATTAACATACAAAGAAGTGTCAACAGAAGTTTATAAAATATACTATGCAAATTTGAATAGGATGGTTGTGCTTTAGGAGTAATTAAGATGTAAGATGTGAGAGTAAGAAAAATTTCATAGTAAATTTGATTAGAATCTTGAAGGCAGACTATGTGGTGTCAGTGAGGTAGAGTGGAGGAACATTAATTGTAGGCAAAAGAAGCAACTTATTCATAGACGGACATAGACTTTTCCGGCCACTTTCTTCATATAGTTCTGCAACTGTACCCAGAAGAAAATAGAACTATTGAGCTGCTCTGGTTTACCCTAAGGGTTCTACATTTTAAATCTTAACATTTCTTCCTCTTGTTTAAATTTTTTCTCAATTTTCATGATGAAGTTCAGATATTTCAGTGTGATATAAAAGACCACTCATAGTCTGATTGTTCATTTCAGTTTTATCTGATAATTTCCAACATCTTTATGAATATATCTATCATTTCATGACTTGTAGGACTTTGTTCTATTAGTCCAGAGTTCCTTTTTCTCCCGCAATCCCTGTTAGTTTTTAAAGATTAAGCTCAATCTCTAGATTTTCAAAGAAAACTTTGTGAAATTGTGTGGGCACTCCAATTGTGTCCTTTTTATACTTCTTTTTCAGATTTATCAAATTGTGCTATCAGGGTGTGACCTTGGTCACTTCAGTCTCTACTGGCTGGTAACTATATCTCTTATCTCTGACTCATTTGTGGAAGGCACCAGATATAGGGACTAGTAAAAATAATCTATGCTACGGAAGAATGTTGACGATTCCTCAGTGTCTTAAGAAAGTTAATGTTCTCCAGATTGATTAACTAGCTAGTAACCCTTTTGAAATCACAGAATTTATGGTGCTCTCTGATGGGCTAGTGGGTTAGTCCACTGCAACATAGTCCACATATATCCTAAGGTCTCTGGTTCAAGATTTGGCGCCAGGGAAAAACCAAGATGAACAACTAAATGAAATAAAGTACTTCCTCCTCTTTCTTCCTGCCTGCTAGCCTTCATTCTTGCCTGCAACTTTCCAAGGATAGCAAGAAAGCAAACAAGTAAAAGACCAAAATTAACCAAATAAAAATAAATAAAACAAAAAAATTTCAATTCCCATTAATGATGACAACTCCTCCTCCATTTTTTTGAGTGCAAATTCTCATATTTTACAGATGAAAGAAGTTTTACTAAGAAATTTAATGACTCTACTGCCTGACCTTCTAATCTCATCTTTATGAATCAACCCATGTATTTTTTTATAGCTCTATTAAAAATAATACTGATAGAATCTAATTAAAAATGATAAAATCCTCAGACCTATAACTCTGGATCACAGCTAGTGAGGTTTCAACACAAAAATCTCATGTCTATCATGATATTTTCACAATGGAAAAGTGAGTAAATGGAGATGATGACTTAAGCTGGGAAGATGAGAATCAAGTTGATAGAAAAGCCATGTCATGTAATTATAAACAAAATGAGAATGTGAGAACTTCAAGTATTTACTAAATTTTTAAAACTGAAATTTTTAGCTAACTTATTTATGTTTAACATAAAAGTAAGTTTTTTTCTATGGCACATTTTGACTTACTCTGCCATTGTAATAAATAATAAATAACACTTTCTTATATTTATAAAGAAGTACAGATACTGCATTATATTATCCTGTTGTGAAAGGGCCATAAGGATAAGATTTATGCTTGAAATGAAGTCTTTCTCAGGCCCATTCTATTATCTGAGATTAAAATAAGGAAGGTAAGAATATTCACCATTTAAGAGTGCCAGAATCTATATGCTTACATTATTTTACTTAACTGTAGATAAAATCAAACAACTGTGAAATATGATCACAAAATTATAATTAATTTGGAAACATCTGTTAGTACAGAACATGTGTCAAACTAGCCTCTGTTGAGAGATCAAGAAACTCTTTGAGAAACAAAGTTAGACTAAGCAGGTGTTTGAATGAAATCAATCATCCAATGTCAGTTATTCATTTCTGAGTCTGTAAATCTATACCCTGAAATTACCTAAATATAAACATATATATGCATTTATTTACCTTAAATTCGTTAATTGATCAACCATGACAAATGTCACACTATGTTTTGCCAATTCAATAATTATTCAGAGATGACTACTAAACATATATTTCATTCAGATAATATATGCACTAATTGTATTGCTACTATATTTTCTACTATTAAGAGTTAAGAAAAAAATTCTCATAGATATTCTCTTTATTTCAAACTTTCCTAAAATATACGTCAGTAAAGATATAAGACAAAAACTTATACCAAGCTCTTGACCATACTAAAGAAGTTGAATAACTATGTTATAAATATTTTTGAAGCATAGGTTTTTCTAAATGCTTAAATATAATATATTTATATTAAAACACTGTATACATTTCTCTATTATTTGGAAAGAAAAGACCACATTGAACCCCATTATTTCAAAAACTTCTTACATTTAAAAGCAACACAATGAAAATTTAACACGAAATAAATACGCACATGAACAATTCAGTCTTAAAGCACTCTACCAGTCAATGTCTGTCCTGCCTGTCTCCAGAGCTGAAAATCTCTGTCCCCAGTGACAACCTTGACTGAGAAAAGCTGAGTACTTACGCATACATCATGGACCCAGGACTGGGGCAGCTTCTATTCAGTCACCATCTAATCTGTATCAGCCAGGTCAGGGCTAAGAGGCTGAAAAACAATGAGAGTCACTGGCAACAATAAGGGAAACAAGTCTTACAAGTTTAGTGACTGAGGTTTGCAGTCTTGATATAGCCTGAAAGCATGATCAATTCTGTACCAGCTGGTTCCACATAGTGAAGTAAGTGTCAATACCTGCAGAGAGAAATTCCAAGCTGTGGAGGGCATACAACATGCAAATGGTGATGATTCAGAAGGCTACACTTTTCCAGTTGGGGAGGTATGATCAGCATTGAGGTGTGGCCCCAATGTGTTTAAAAAACAAAACACTAGAGTGAAACAATGGCGCTTCCTACTTCTTCATTAGAATTATCTATCTCTTTCATTTGAGAATGCTACAGGGTTTGGTAGTTTGAAAAAGACCTGAGCTATAGAACCCAGATGCTTGTGTCTGCTGCCTAGGTGTTGTGGCTCTGGGTAAACTGCTTAGTTCATTAAAATTTCTTTTCCTCACATGTAAAATGACAGGACTCTGTTCAATTTATCTAATACTGCTCATGTTAGTTCTAAAGATAGCAGTTTATTAAAATAATTTATTTACCCCCCAAAAGGCAAATAAAATAAAAATTCTTTTTCATCATTAGAAATATCTTAGACCGCCTTAATGTGTGCAAATTTCCCAGTGTTTATAGTTACTTTATATAATTGCATTCACCCACAGACATTTTGATTTGAATATATAAACTTCTAATGGAGATGAATAAAACTGAAATTTTCAGAGTTGCTTTTAACTGCTCAAATCTAGGTTATAGCAAATATACATCACTTTTATCCAAAATACTACAGATACAATATGAGTAATATAATCTTAATTTCATTATAATATTCCAATAAAGAATTAATGTAAAATATATTTTCTGAGACATTTTATAAATGGAAAAACTGAGGAAGAATATCAGTTTGTGCGATGATCAAATATACTACAAAAAGACATGTGACAATTCATTTTAAGAAAGAATAAAAATTTCTGAATAAGTAGCTCACAAAACTTAATTTAGCAAAAGTAACTGTTATTGGGAGATTTGACATTTTTAAAGTAAGAACTTTAAAAATCTAACAGCAAACACAAAAGAGAAATTAATTTTAATATGTGACTATAGCGTTATTTTGATATTCTATATAGTAGTACTTGTGCTAATTCAAAATTTATAATGTGTAAATATGCTTCAAAATGGTTTTAATTAGTTTACATTAAATTTCTCATTAATGAATTACTAGTCTCATAATTGCTATTTGTTCAAATTCACAAAAATGCCTCAACTCTTGAATAATAATACAGTAGAAAATAAAATCCATGGCTTAAGTGGAGGAAATTGTGTTATCCAAGAAGAATGTCCAAGTAAGTACAAGAACCACTATTGAGGATTCTAGAATGAAGGTGTGATATGTAAATATTCTCAGTTAAGACAATCACTTTTTTCATATTTAATCATAGGACTTGGAAAATGAATTGAGATACAGACTTTAGCCACAATTAAATGAAGATTACAGTAGAAGCGATCTTATTTTTTAAAAGATCAAAACTGAACGTTCAAAGGGGCACTCAGGAACTTTTCCTACTATGCCATTCTCTCGTTATCTTCTATTTGATCCTAAAAGTACCATTTATTTTTGTTGTTGCTTTATGTCCTTTTATTTTCAGGGAAAATGTGAAATAACTTATTTTTATTTTCAAGGTGATGTGTTTACCACCATGGGATGATAAGTACTCCGGGCTCCTGAATAAGTTGTCTGGGCTTAGTTCCCGGCACTGTCATCAATTAACTGTGAATTTGGGAATGTTCTTAAACTTTCTGCGTCAGTTTCTCCCTCTGGAAAATGAGAGGATACCTGTACAGATTAAGTGACATAATAAAAGTAAAAGACTTAAAATATTGCCTGGTCCATAACAAAGCCCTCAAAAGTGTTAGCTACTTTATTCTCTCAATGGTTTTTCCCCACGAGAATTAGCATTATATTACCAATTGTTTTCATAGACTTCTAAAATGGTGTTTTCCAAGCTTCTGCTTATAATGTTCTCTTAAGCAATGTTTTGTTTCAAATAATAAAGAAGTGCAATAAAGTATAATAAACAAGTATAATACATGGATGTAATAAGCTCTAATTAATGAAGCCTATAAATATTTTAAACAAGTGCTCCTTATCAGGCTGAATAGTTCTATCAGCTAATTCTGAGGACTGGAAGACCTTAGCAACTTATATTATAGAAGTCAAATTACCACATGTGAATGTTATTTCATTTGTTCTCATCTCTCAGCACCGTTAGCATATATTGCCACATGCAGGCAGGCATTATACAGCTTTTCATTGCTGCATAGTTGATTGGTTTATTATCAGTCAATAGACAATGAGCATATTATATTATGTAAAATGTCAATAGGGAAAAGTCAACATTAAGGTGACTACACCCAGGTGTCAAGGGGAAAGTTAAGATTCTCACAAATTTATCATAATTCTTCAATATCTAAAATAAAAGAAAGAACTAGAGAAAACTGATTCAGAGTAGTCTATCAAAGGATTGTGTGTATTTATCTATATTTGCATATTTTATAACAATTATATTTATATACTTAGTTGAGTCATCATTAAAGGTATAATTTAAACTCATACTGCTAATAGTCTAAAGTTTGAGAGCTGACCCTAAGTTTTACTTAGTACTTAATTAAGATAGTATACTGTTTTTCCACTGAAAAATCTAAAGGGGTTTAATGAAGCATTGTGTCTTTCCAAGTGTGAGCACTAGGGTAATAGCTTGAAAAGAAGAGGAAATCTTTAAGGGAAACCGTGAGCTCCATGTATTAGAATAGATGCATTGTTAACCTAATGGAAAACCAGACAACATTTTGTGAAATTTCTTTCATATATTATAAAAATTAGTAGATGCTATTTGTCCATAAAATGGAGACAACAAAAAATGGGGATCGATTCATCTTAATGGATCATTTCTATGTACTCAGTAAATTCTGGAAATGAGAAGATCACAACAAAATATTTGCATTTTTTAATCTCAAGGAATAGATCTCAGAATTTTTCAAATTAATAATTTTTTCCTCAGATCCTATTTTTTTAAAAACATAACTTGAAACAATATATATATATATGTCACATACAGGAAAACTTATTATATTTCAATATAAACAGTTTATTTACTTTATTGCAACCATCTCCAAAGTTGTGGACATTCCATTATCATTCAAATATAAAATAATAAAATTATATCCTTTCTAATAAATATCTGTAATTGTAGCAAAACTAATTTCTTAATTTTAACTAACAAGAACAGGGAATAAGTTTCACAGCATTTTTTGGAAGGTATCCTAGTTTTGGAGGTTTCTATTTTCTAACTATGTAATAGTATAATCAAATAAATGTCACAAATGAAGAAAATAGCAATATTTTATATCCTAAACATCTTAAAACTATAAAATCCTAATTTTTTTCAGTTTTTATTCTTCATAAGCTTTTTCTGTATTTAGAAATATCTGCTACTTATTTTTCAGGTAATTATAAAATGCATTTCTCTATTCTTATATGTAGAATTCACTTTCACTTTATGATAATCTATGAAATATTGAAACAGTAGACTGTATGCTATACTGAAGTATTTTGACTAATATTAGTAGTAGTAGTAATTGATTCCTTTTAATGTTATTGCAGACAAATTACATTATAACATATAGGTTTATGGTGTCATTATAAATCAACATGTGTACATAATATATTGAATTGATAACAATCCAATTTTATCTTTCACTATATAATCGATCCCTTTTGTCTGATTTGCCCACTCTCCCCCTTTTATAACAAGAATTTATTTCTATTAATCAAGCAGCCATTTATTTTCATTCTTTGAGTGACATTGTTGGGAAATATTTTATGTACAAATTGTTTAACTCAAGAAATATTAATTTGTTCTATTCTAATAGAACAATACATCAACTTCGAGTCAAATTTTTGTACAGTCTCCTGTTATAGTATATTTATAGTTTGAAATATATCTTCTTTCCTGATGTTTTCAAGTCTGGTTCTTTATGAAAAATAAGTCTTGTAGACAATGGTTTAAGGACATTTATGTTAACATTTTTCACATGCTTCAGGACATCTAAGAATATGTGTTCTTGAAATGATGTTGTAGTAACCCAGATCTACTCATTGGCTAACACTTGTCATCATTAAAAACTTGAGCCTAATCTCCAACTTGGTAAGTAACTGGAATGGTAGATGGTAGGAAGATTATCAAAGAAAAATTTGAGTGATAAAGTTTTCTTAATGTCAAGAATCCTTCCACCATGAGAGCACATCTTTAAAAGTTGTCCTCTGAGCATAATGATAGTATCAAATCAATGATGAAAGTAGCAAGTGGGTTCAGGAAATTGTGACTCAGGTGAATAAGATGCTGGCATGGGGAACACGTTAAGTCTAAGGACCGCGGTTCAAGTCCCAGGACCTGGGTAAAAAACAAACAAACAAACAAATGAACAACTAATTACATTTCTTTCTTTCTCGTCTACTTCCTTCTTTCCTCTAATAAAAAAGCCACAAATGGCCAAAGAATGATACAATAAAGCCTTTCTCTGGTCCTTCAAAGACAATGTGTGCGCTTCTCTGACATGAGAAAAAAAACAACAAACAAAACAGATAATTAACTTCCTGAATCACTGAAATGGACAATCAAGGAATTGCCAAATTCATGAACAGCAATGACAATAAATTCAATATTGAAATGCTTTCTGGATCTCTGAAATTAAAATGTAAAACTATGAAGGGTATGTATATATGAAATTGCATTTCTTACATACTCATTTCCCTGAGAACTGAGAATTCCACGTCTAGGTTTTTGTTTCATTTCCCACCTATATACATCCAATTATCTAGTAATATTCCTCCCCAAAATCTGATACATTTGCTGGACTAAAGGAGTCATCATTGTTTTTTATTCTCTTTATTGGTATTAATTCTTTCTTAGGGCCACAGTACATTTTCAAGTCATATTTTACTGTGCATTGTTAACTTGCTGGACCATAAGAATTTTTGTCCTGTGTATTGCCAAGATAATCTGTTTATTTCCCGGAACAAGTTATTTTTAAACTTCAGTACTAGTGCAACGCTATTGACTTGGTTGTTTAGAGTATTTTCTTAGTTAACATGATGAGGTCATTAATTGAAAATGGAGCAGCTGAAAATATTTCCTCTAGGAGAATCAGCAAAGGTAAGGGAAGAACCATAAGAAATAACCACAGGGATCTTACTGTACTTATCCAGTACATCGGCTAATTTCTTCACTATGCGTGTGAACTGGAAGCAATATTTTACAGGCATATAACTAGGTTCATTTTTAGAATAGAAATAAATAGCCTTTTAAAAATAATATTTATGAGAATGCCAGAGATGTGTGCCCAAATTCTCTTTTTCCTCTATGATCTCCTTTTCAAGATGCAAAATGGAAGGAAGCATTGTCAGGAAGGACCCTAGTGACATAACTGACAGCCACCATACACACATAGTGAGTTTCTGAACAATGCAGATAACATCTCTAGATCTAATGTTATAAATAGATAAATGGAAGAATGGATAGGTAGGTAGGTATATAGGTATATGATGATGGTGGATAGACAGATGATAGATTAATGATGATGGTAGAGGATAGAAGATGACAAATAGATTGAAAGACATTGGGGTTTGGTCTAGATCCAAATTCCATGGTATGTTTCAGTTGGATTTACTGAAATTAGTATAAAATTTGTATGTATATTTGCATATTTTTCCAAGGAAAAATACTGTTCCCACAAGATTCACTATCAATTCTTGTGATAAGAACTGTTGTGATCATCAGTTATATTCTATTATCATATGTGTAGGAGTCAACTTAGTAATAAGATGATGGTTAGATTCTTTTTTGATTTATTTGTTATTTTTTGCTTGATAGTTTATTCTTCTCTGGAAGCCTTAGGAAAAAGTACCTAGGAAAGAATGTTTTACGATCTGGAAAAATGTTATTTCTAAGTTTTCAGTCATGATTATGTATGTAAACTTATATAATGTTTTCTTCATTATTTTTCTTTCTTTATTTCTATGGATACAACTATAATGTATTATTTTGATAAAAATTGATGCCCAAACTCTAGAAGAAAAAGCAAGAGAAAGAAAAGGTAAAGGAAGGAAGCAAGAAAGAATAGGACACAGGAGAAAGAAGAATAAGAAGAAAAGCAAAATCTAATAAGAATCCAATAACTAGAATAGATATGTTAAATTGGACATAGTTAAGAACATCCTTGAGATAATTAATAAGAATAAAATGGAAAATTTTCATTAATATTTTGTTGCATATCTTAAATGATTACACTTTTAGTTTTTAACTTATTGAATTGTTATATCTGAATAGATCTCATTCCAAAATATGTGTTGCTCCAAAGTAATGAAACCACATTGTCATCTTTACAAATTCCCAAATTAAGACTCTTTCTAGGAAATCCTTATATATTTTGGTAGGAGAATAAATAAGTGCAACAATAATGAAAGCAATATGGAGAGTTCTCAGAAAATTAAAAACAAAAATTTTGCATGATCCATAAGTTATCAATTCTAAGTATTTATCTAAACAACAAAAAACCCCACTAATTCAGTGATAAAGACACTCTCATATTTATTGCAGTGCTATTTACAATAGCCACAATTTGGAAACAACCTAAATGTTCATTGAAAGATGAGTAGATAAAGGAAATGTGATATATATGTACATATATACATATATGCATACTAAACCACTGCTCAGCTTTTAAAAAGAATGAAATCTTGCCATTTGCAACAATATGGTTGGGGTGTGGGCAAATAGGGTAAAAGGGGTCAGTTTTATGGTAAACGATAGAATTTGACTGTTAACAATGAACTTGATGTAATATAGATTGATTTATAATGATGCACATGTGAAATTCTTACGTTAAAATGCAAGGTTACTTCAATAAAATTATTTTACAAATACTCCTAGAAATTGAACTCAAATATTCACTTATTCATACATACAATACTTCTTGAATAGCTAAAACAAGAGGACGCTAACTTCTGAATAAGCAAGATTTTCTGTTTTCAAAGATCTTATAATTTGAACAAAGAAAGCAAACGTCAAAGAAATAATATAATGTATATTATATTTAATATATATAACATAATATATAACATAATATAATATGATATATAGATATGAAATATGCTGTGATAGCATAAGATGCTATCATAGGGATGCTAGAGTAGCATCCCTAACTACCACAGTGAAGATTCCAGAATTCAGAGAAAAACAAGCAACACTGGTTAGTAAATATTCACACAGCTTTATTTCATTCTATATTTGAGTTAGGTAAAGTATTCTTACCTTGCATTTTATATTGCACCAAGTAAGATAATTTTTTAATTCTATTGAAGGAACAATGCATCATTAGATAACATAGTAGTGTAAGTGTGCAATCATCATAAATCAAATGCAATACATTAAGTATTTAATCTCGGTAAAACTCCTGTGAAATAGAGATACATATGAATTCATAGAACATTTTATAGATTTATTTAACTTATTCACATATTATTGAACTCATTCCTAGGCCCCAATTTATTTAAGACAGTAGTATGAGAAAAAAAAGTATGAAGACATTTTAACCCAATGTTTTGTTTTATATATTGAAAACAAAATGGCTGAAGGATTCTTAACAGGTTCTGGAAACAGAAGCATAATTTTCTAGTGTCAAACCGTGTTTATAGTTACAAGTTTGACATTGTCCCCAAAGCATTCTTTCAGTTCATGATTATATCTAATGTCCTTTCAGGTATTATAAGACCTAATTTCAATAACTTTTAGTAACTATGATGAAAATTTATCATTTAAATTCAAATTTTAACTTTCTAATCTTTGATATGTTTTATAGCTTTGATTTTGATTTTGTTTTTCTCTGAAAAATATAGTTTTGAGGGAAAAGAAATGTGTCACTATGAAATTTTAGCAATTTTTAGTCTACGCAGAGTTTATAAAAAGACAGTGGTAGACAGTGTAAATTTGGTAGAAAGGTTGATCCTTCTGATCTTTCACAAGTAATATTGAATCAAAACATTTCTCTAAACATTTGCCATTGTATTCTACAAAATTGTTATGACCGTATGTTTTTTACTTCCAGAATTGTTAGGTATTTTTTTTCAAATATGAATTAAGTGCATTCCCACATTTTCCAAGTGATGTATATAAGGACTCTATCATGTCTCATTCACATTTTTATGTGATTTGTTTCTTAGATACCTTCACTACTAGTTTACAGTGTAAACACTGACTAATAATTTGGATAACCTTATTTAATGCATTCACAAACTAATAGACTTGAATAGAATGCTGTATTTTTTCATAGAAAATGAAGTTTTAAATGATGTGAATAAATAATTTTCTGGGGGTTTACTTTACTTCTGCTATTAAGGCAATATTGGAAGTAAAATTTGAAAGATTTTTGAAGGTCTTTTTTAACTTTTTTATTACTCAGAAAAAAAAAAGAAACCCACCATAGTCCTGTTTGTTGAATTTGAGATAATATATAGGAAATATCTTCTTCCAAGAGCAAGCTTTGATTTTTGCAAATCTATCTCCACTTACTGACATTTATAGTGAATCTAGATTATTTTATTTCAATGTCTTCAAAGAGAGGGGTTCACACTTTATGAGGTGGAGTGGACAGAAATCCATTAGCAGAAAGAAGCATGAGAAGAAACTACTGGAACTTATTTTACAGGTATTCTTTTTATTTAAATGATGTTAATTATATAGTGAAGGAAAAAATAAGTAGTGAACGATCTGCTGTATTAATACACATGTGAATTTTCTGTCATGTATGTCTCAAACCTAATTAATGTTAAAAAGCAATATTTCTTCAATAACATCAATTAATATAGAAAAATAAAAAAGAATGTTCTTAAAGAATAGAGAATTACTAATGTTTTATTCCTGATTCAGATGACATCTTCATTCAGCCTCAAATGTCCTGTTATTAGCACATATGACAACCTAGACGCTCTGAATACAGACTAAGGTGCAGTTGACAATTGACACATTGATTCAGTTTCTTATCATTTTTGGTGTATTTAAATGTATGTGTACTTGATTAGGTAGATTACTTTTGAATACAGTTGTCATATATTAACTAATTTATCCTCAAAAACTAGAAAAAAATGAATATAAATAAACAAAAATGATATATTGGGAAATATTCTCTTTCAGAGAAACGTGGATAAGTATGTAAGTTTTTGTTTTTTCATATCTTTAAAGAATCATATATCCAGACTCATTTCAAAATATAAACAGACATTGAAGGTATGATTAAAGTCTCCTTGGATTAATACCCTCTCTTCTAGTCTTTTCTCTCTCCCCATACCACTCAGTTACCATTGTCACTGTTGACAGAATGGTGTGTTCCATGCTGAAATTAGAAGACATGTGATGTGAACATGATCTACTAACATTTTCCAGTACATACTTTATAAAAAATACTCTTTCTCATATGAAATCAAGAGGATTGAGATATTTTCTTCTTCAAGTAATATTGAATCTGAGAAGAATAACATTGAATCCTTTTTACATTCTTATGTATTAGATATCTCAGTGATTTTGATGGGGGAAAAAAGTGTATAAATTGATCAACACTATTAACTCCCCAGACATAATTAAATCCGAAGAGACTATTCAGTAACATAAGCACTAAGAAATCATTTATTTTTCCTCATTATTTTTAAATTGAAGGTAGTTCTTTAATGCCTCAAGTATGAGGTTTCTATCTGTATTCAATGTTTTGGGAATTTTTTCAAAACTTAGTTAATCCACTATGATAATTTCTTATAATTTTCATCTGTTTAGACAATTTCAGAATCAGTATACACATGTTATTCCCCCACTGAAACTATAGATACCTATGGAGTTTTTTTTCATTATCTTGTTATGATCATATTAATCATATATGTTTAAAATATTTTTTATTTTCTTGATCAGCCACTAAGTGCTAGGCATATGCCTGTAATATTACTACGGTGAAAATGGTAAATATCATACTTTTTTTCCAGAGACTTTTGCAGTCTAGTTAGGTATCTTAAATCCAACAAATCTTAGCACCTGTAAGCTTCACTGTCTTTATTAGTGGTACCACTCAATGGCCCACTCACCAGTTTTAAAGATATTCTTGACCCAGGACTCAAATTCATTCTCTGTATCCATTCAATGATTTCGATCATTATTCTTTAAATTATTTATTTTGTTCTCACAAACATTTCTCTTCCTAATTTTGTTTAGACTATTATAGCAGCTTTGTAGCTGAACTCCATTATTTTTATTCTTTTCTTCTTCCAATTTATCTTGCTGCTCGTTAGAGAATACTTGTCCATAAAAATTAATTTCATGACATAACTATTAAAAAATTCCATTAATGATTTTGCTATTTTATATCTAAGAATGTGCTCAATAAAATTCAAAATTCTGTAAGAATTGAGGGTTTAGTTCAATGTGATGGCATAGGAAGAACTTGAAATAACTTCTTCCCATGGATGCTACAAATATACAACTGCTTATGGAAAATAATCCTTGAAAACAATACAAATAGAGCTTCCTCAACAAAGTATGAAGAGTGAATATCACAATAGGTAGAACAGATAGATATGCACTCGTTCCAAGGAACAAGTATGAGTTGCTTATTACATAGAAGAAAATACAGAGATTCATACAAAATGTCTGGACAAAGGAATATATCCTAGTTGAGAAATCCACACAAAAACTTAAAGAACTGAAATAAGGAAATTCTAGATGAAGATTTCAAAACAGTGGTTATAAAGGGGCACATGAAACTTGAGAATAGAATGTATAAGCAGAAAGGTTTAAGAAAGATCCAAAAAGAAGTTAAAAAGGTGAAGAATACAATGATAGAACTAAAAATCCATTAATGACATCCAATAGTAAACTAAATAAAGCAGAAGAACAAATAAGTGTGCTGGAATACAAAGCAATTGAACTCACAAATACAGTAACATAATGAAAAACATAAAAGAATTTTGAAAAGTGAAGGTAACCTAAAGGAACTCTGGAACAACAAGAGAAATAATATTCACATTATAATGTTCCCAGAAGGAAGAATGAGAGAGAAAATAACTGAAAAATGTTCTTAGAAAATAATGACTAAAGACATAACTAAATTGGTGAGGAAAATGATATCCTGGTACAGGAAGAACTGAAAGTCCCAAATAAAAGAAAATTCATACCAAGAAACATAAATAAAATGATAAAAGTTAAAGTGAGAATATTGAGTGGAGCAAGAACAAAATCATTCATCATATAGAAGGGAATTTCCATAAGGCTCACAGTGGACTTTTCATGAGAAAATTTCCTGACTAGAAGACAGTGGCATAACATATTCAACATACTGGAAGGAAAATCTGCCAGCAAAAATTCATACCTACCAAAATTATCACTCAGAACCGAATGAAGATTAAGAACTTGCCAGCTAAACAAAAAATAAGAATAAAAGAGCTCATTACTGCTTAACTGGCATGGCAAGAAATGTTAAAGAAACTTCTCAAACACCCAAAAATCTTTAACAACAATTAAATACACAAAAGAAAAAAATCATTTAAAAGGCAAATATGCAGTAAGTGCAGTAAACCAATTACTTATAAAGCAAGCATGAAGATTGAGGCAATAATAATGAAACAAAGTTAAAATAGCTAAGGGATACACATGTTACAAATATGCAAAATGAGACATCAAAACATAAAATGTGGAAAAAATGTAAGGTTTTGGAATGTGTTCAAATATAAGTAGCTATTAACTTAAAGCAGAATGTTATAGTATATCTAGACTACATAGTTGACACAGGGAAAGACATAGTATATAAACAAAATAAATGGATTTTAAACCTACCTTTGAAGAAATCTGTCATATATTAAGGGAGGAGAAAAAATAGGGATAAAAGGAAACAGAGAGGTTCCATGAAAACAGACAGGAGATATTTAATGTATAGTTATCAATAATAACCTTAACTATAAATGGAGTAAGTTCTTCTGTTAAAATATATAGAATGGTTAAATGAATAAAAAATTAATAGAAGTAAAAATCTTTAAAAAGCTCAAATAAACTGAATACAAGAGACTCACATCAGGGTTAAATATACATATAAACTGAAAGTGAAGGAATGGAAAAATTATTCAATGCAAATGGGATAAAAAACAAACTGGCACAGCTATACTCATCAGACAAAATAGACTTTAAAACCAAGACCAATAAAAAGTCAAAATCATTATATTTATATAATTATTAAAGGATCAATCTATCAAGAAGCTATAATAGTCATTAATATATTTGAAACAAATGTATAGCATCAAATATATATAAAGCAAATATTAATAGCTATAAAGGAAGACAATGACAGCCCAAAATAATAGAAGACTTTAAAACTCCACTTACATTACTGCATAGATCTTCCATACAGAAAATGAACAAGCAAACATTAGTCTTAAATGATGCATTAGGTCAGATGGAGTTAATAAATCTACACAGAACATTCCATTCAAAAGTAGCAGAATGTACATTCTTCTCAATTATACATGAAATACTCTCTAGAACAAATAATATGTTAGGACACAAAACAAAGTTCAATAAATTTAAAATTACAGAAATATATATCCCATCTATTTTGACAACATGGTTTAAAGGCAGAAATACACTACAAGAAAAAAAATGTGGCAATTGAACAACATGCTAATGAACAACTATCTGCTAGACAAAAAATTAGAGTCTAAATTTTAGAATGCCTGTAAGGCAAATAAAAGTGAAAATTGTTTTTCATGTGTGGTACTGAAGTAAAACGTTTTTCAATCTGGAGTCCCAGATCTTAAAAGTCTATCTGCTGCTGCTATACTTAACTGCATGAGTACAGATCCTAAGGGGTAGAGAGGAGTGTAGTCTAGAGCACTTTATTCTAATTCATAGAGTCTTAGTCACTCTGGAGAATTCTAGATCCTCCATTTTTTACATTTTCCTAAGCCAATAGTTTGTTCTCCACTTGCATTGCCATCTCCGACAATCCAACCCACTGCAGCTGCTTCTGCACACTTCTCTCCACCACATTTCATCACACCAATGCATGGATCTCTGTAATATCCCTTCTAATGAAGTTTTTGTTGGTCTATTATGTTCAGGGGATGTTTCAGTACCAAGATATGTTATGTTCATGTTCCATTCCTGGCTAATTGTTAATTATTCATCCTGAGAGTAAATAGAAAAAGTCCTTGTCACCTTTTTGGTTCAAATCCCTGTCCCAGATCAGAATTAATGTTGAAATGAACATTCTATCTAAAGCAATCCATAGAGTCAATGTAATCTCTATCAAAATTCCAGAAATAATCTTCACCAAAATAGATTAAAAAAATCTTAAAACTATTTGGGATCAAAAAACAACTTGAATAGTCAAAGCAATCTTGAAAGAGAAAAACAAAAGAAGAGAATTGTAGTAACATGCTCCCTGACTACAAACCATGTTATAAAGATATAATCACTAAACTGTGGTCTCTAATAAAAACAGATGCACAGATCAATGGAACTGAACTGAGTTCCAACAAATGAACGTGTGTGTGTGTGTGTGTGCTGTGGACAATTAATTAACAACAAAGTTGTCAAGGACATATGCTGGCAAAGACAGTCTTTTCAATAAGTAGTTTTGGGGAAACTGGACAACTACACGCAAAAGAATAAGTAAGGCATTATTTTTAGCATACACGAAAATGAATATAAAAAGTATTAAAGATCTGACTTAAGACCTGATGCCATGATACCTAGAAGAAAACATAGATGGTATGCTATTTGACATTGACCATAGCAATGTCTTTGTGGACTAGTTTCCAACAGTAAAGAAATCAAACACAAAAACAAACAAATGGTACTACATCAAACAAAAGCGTTGTCAGAATGAAAAAGATAACCTACTGAAAGGGAGATATTTGTAAATCATGTATCATGTATCTGACAAAGGGTTGGTATCAAAATATATAAAGAATGCATACAACTGAAAGGCAAACAAAAACAGTGTGCTCAATAATAAATAGAAGGGTTAAATAGATACTTTACTAAAGAAAAAAATAGCCAATAAGCACATGAAAATGTTTTCATTTTTAGGGAAATGCAAATCAAAATCACAAAGAGATAAATCAATACACATGTTAGAATGGCAATTACAGAAAGAAATAAGAAGTGTTGGCAAGGATATGGATTAAATTAATTGCTCCTGCACTGAGAATGCAAAATGATGTCTCCACTACAGAAAACAGTATGGAAATTCCTTAATAACTTAGAAACAGAAGTACCATGTGATCCAGCTATTCCACTCTGGGCATTTTTCTAGAGAATATAAAAACACTAATTAAAAAAAACACTAATTCAACTAATTCATCTTTATGTTCATTGCAGCATCATTTATAATAACCAAGACATGGAATCAATTGCCCATCAATGGATGATTACATAAAAAAGATGTGATATATATCCACAATAAAATAGTACTTAGTTATAAAGAATAGATAAATTATTGTCCTTTACAACGATGTGGATGGAATTTGAGAGGATATTAAGTGAAATAAGTTAGACAATGCAAGATAAATACAGTAGATTCACTCATTTGTGAACAATATAAAAATAGAACACAAAATGGTGATTACCAGAAGGAAAGAGAGGAGTGTTTAAAATCAGTAAAGGGGTTCAATTTATGATGGTGGATGGAAGCTATACTTTCTGATGATGATCATAATGTAGCATATACAGATGTTGATGAATAAATATGTACACCTGAATTCGTGTAATATTATAAGTCAATTTTATGTTAACTTAAAAAATAAAGCCTCCAAGAATTATTTCATCCCAATTTCATTTCACATACTATATCTCATAATAACTTTATGCCTAATTAAAACTTGTCATCATTAAAATACGTAATATTTACTCTGACTTTATAATTTGTCTTGTAAACACACTCCTACTAAAGTGTTCTTCCTATTTTTACTCACTTAAATATGACACTGCAAGAGTCTAACCCAGGTGCCATCTCAGTGAAATTGACAACTGAGGTAGCATTTTAAAGAACAGTCCCTGTATACAGACTGATTTTATTAAAATTCTCGTTCTGCCACTAAATTCGTGAGTTTAATTAAGTCATTTAATCTCTCTGGGCCTTAATTTTTTCATCTGTAAAAGAATATGAAAATATCATATGTGTTTTTGAGTAAGAGAGAATAACAGATGAATGAATAAATGGAGATGAATAGGAACAGTAACAAGAGAGATCAATAGATATTAGAGCATCATTGATAATTTAGCAGTGGTGGTATATTATTCTAGAACTCAGCATCTTCTACTCTGGTAGATTTTTCTTACACTTAAAATCAGTAATGCACAATCTAGCTCATATGAAATGTAATTGTGTTATTGGATATTATCTTATATATTCTAGTTTCATTTCTTCAACTACATTTAAAATCCTAAAGACCAGAAACTTTTTTTCTGCGATAGATCCATAGTGGTACCCATTCACTGGCTGATTTGTCTTATTCCATTCTAAACTACAAATAATATTTACCCTATCTATAATTGATGAAAGCTGGAAATGTGGTCTTTTTATTCTTTACTTGAATCTGGAAGTAAGTAAATAAAAATCTATATGTAAAAGTAACATCGTTAGCTTTCCAGGACTCTTTTATGAACTCTTGTTTTCCTTAACTAATAAAAGAAATCTAATAAACTTTAAGAAGATAAAATCAAGAAGCCATTTCCTCTGCACACTTTCCTTTTTCTTGGTGGCTAATTTAGGTTTTCCAGTGGCTTATAATCTTTATTAATAACCTGACAAAAAAAGATTGATGTATATTTAACAACTTGGAACTTGCATTGCTGCTCTAAAGCAAGGGCACGCCCAGGTTGGATTTGAGGGTTGTAGAAGCCCTTTATTCTTCATAAGGGAGAAAATAAGGGATGTGGGGTTTATTTTTCATAAAGAATTTAAAAACAAAAGGAAGCTGATTATTCTGGTGTGGTTATTACTGCCACTACAAAGTAGCAATCCTAAACAACATTGATAAAAGTTTTATTCCTACCGTGGGTGGACAGCTCCCACTAATGTCCCACCTCCACCTTATCACCTATAATATGCTTTAAATTTACACTTGAGAGCATTAGATTTTCCCAGGTCAATCTTGGGAATTCTGACACATTTCAGTGTGATTTTTTAATGCTCCAAAATTTTTACTGCTTTACAGTAAAATTACATTTATTTCATAGCACAGGACACACAGAAATACACATTTATGCTTCACAAAGGCAGTCATATTTGCTATTAACAAGTAATGGTGATTATTTTGAAAAATATTTTTCTAATTTACTTTCTAGCCATCCAGATAAGAACTAAGAAACAGTTCTTGAGTGAGCTAAGTAATAACTTTGGGGTTTGCTGAATTCAATATAATTCAAAGTTGGAAGGAAACGAGACTTCTGATATTGAAGAGTGAAATAGAAATTTTAAAAAGTGATTTACTTTCATTGGGCTCTACTCTGATAGCATGTTTACAGATATAAAAGTATATCTAATTCAATATCCAGATGGAGGGATGGCTATCACTCAAAGACTCTACACATTTGCTTTTCGGAGCTTCTGTTCCCAGGTTTGGCCCTGATCTGAGTGTCATATCTTAATTTTTGTCCAAACCATGCTTCTTATGTAAAAACATGGTTATTATCCTCACCAAAACTCACTGTCTTCATTGAAACTCTGTCCAGTTTCTGATTTCATTTCAAATTCACGTTGCAATGAAGTTCATGAATCGCCAATCCTTTTTAAACAATGTGTTTTGTTTCATTCATCTCCAGTGAGTGTACTAATTCCTTAGCTATCTCTGTCAATATCTATGCATAATTCAAGTACTTCTCACTGGAGGAGTTACTATAATGCCTGTAATTTATGAATGAAACCAGTCATGATGCAATATTTGGTGGCCAGAATTTCCTCATGGAAGTTATAGTTAGATGTCTAATTAATAACAAGATGAGAAGTTTATGATTGATAACACATCTCAAATATTGTAAATTATTCTCTTGTATACTCTCTGGTTTCAGATAGAGACCAGTTGTAAACAGAGATTTAATCATCACTGTACAATTTCTAAAAAGTATTGTAAACAAACTACAGTTTTCTCAAATACACTAGGCAAATTTTTTAATGACTTTTTCTTAGTTCTACCTGCATAAGTATTTAGTTTTATTATATCATGTGAGATGATCTGTTTTAACAGGGATTGTAGAAACCAATTGAAAATTAGTATGCATATTTTTTACTGACAAGTTTTCATATACATTGTGGTTTCCTCTGAGCTATGTTTTTTCCTCATTGCTAAAATAAATGATTTAAATGTTATTTAGCATTTTCTGTATGTTCATGATAATATTACATATCTGGAATTGTAAAAGGATGTTGCCCTATTGAAATGTTGTCAGGTAATAATGCCGTTTTCATTGGAGAAGTATCTACTCAGATTCTCTGTCCATTTTTTAATTGGATTGTTTTTTTGTTTTTTTATGAATTCTTTACATATTTTGGATAATAACTATTTGTTGGAGATGATGTACAGGATGTATTTACTTTTAGATGATAATTTCCTTTGCTGTGCAGAAGCTTTTTATTTTGATGTAGTCCTGTTTGTTTATTTTGGCTTTTGTTTCCCTAGACGTGGTGCCAAGCTCACAAAAACATCTCTTTTGCTAATAACCAGTGTTTTGCTTATGTGTTCTTCTATGTATTTTGTGGTTAGCTCTTACATTCAAGTCTTCAATTGATTTTCAATTATTTTGTTTTATGGTGCTAGATAGAGATCTAGTTTTGTTTTGTTTTGTTTTGTTTTGCATGTGGCTGTCCAGTTTTCTTGACACAATTTATTAACGAGATTATCCTTACTCCATTGTATACCATTGACGCCTTTGTCATAAATTATTTGTTCATGTATATGTGGATTTATTTCTGGGCTCATAAATATGTTCCATTGGTATCTATGTCAATTTTTATTTCAATACCATGTTGATTTTATTACCACTCATTTTGTAGTATAGCTTAAAGTGGGAATATGATACCTACATTTTTGTCCCAGTCTCCCCAGGATACTTTGGCTATCTGGGATCTTTTGTATTTCCAAATGTATTTCCTGATATTTTTTGTACTTCTGTCAAGAATGCCATTGGGGTTTTGATGGAGATTCTGCTAAAAATGTATATTGCTTTAGGTAACATTACCATTTTAACATTCTTAATTTTCAGTCTCTAAGTATGAATAGCTTTTCATCTTTTGTGCCTTATTTATTTCTTTCAAAAATGTCTTATAATTGTCTGTGTACAGGTCTTTCACTTTGATTAAAATTATTCCAAGGTATTTCCTTCTTTTTTGATGTAGATGGGGTTGTTTTCCTGAGTTCTGTTTCTGTTGGTGTTTTATTTGCATGTAAAAGACATACAGATGGTTAATAGACACATGAAAACATGTTCCAAATTTCTTGTTGTTAGAGAAATACAAATAAAATGAAATATCACCTCACATCTGTAAGAATTGTTATTTTCTAAAAGACTGGAAACAGTGTTCATCAAGAAAAGCAAACCCTATGCAGTATTGTTGGGAGTAGAAATTGGTGGAGACTTCATGGAAAGCAGCACAGAGATTCTTCAGAAAATAGAAATTCTATGTGGTTTTTATCCCATCTGGTTATTTACTCAAGAAACACTAACTCACAGAGACATATGCACCTCTATGCTTACTGCAACATTATTTATAATAGCCAAAAGTTTGAAATGACCCTAATACCTATTGACAGGTGAGCAGATAAAGAAGATATTCCATACACAATAGAATACTATTCAGCTATAAAAAATATGAAAGCTTGCCATTTACAATAACATGGATGGACCTAGAGGAAATTAAACTTAATGAGAATAAGTCAGAAGGGAAAAAAAGCCGTATGATCTCACTCCTGTGGTGTATAGAGAAACCAACCAAATGAATGAACCAAGTTAAATGAAAATTTTAATCTATAGAAACAAACAAGTGGATCCCAGAAGGGAAGTGAAAAAGTTGTGGAAAAAGCAGGTTAAAAATGGTTAATTATATGGAAAAGAATAGAGTTGGATTATTAAAAGTAAAACAATGTATATATTATTAAATGTTGATTCTTGATAATGTGTATCTTAAACTTATCTAATATTATAATCCAATGTTCCTTCAATAAAATTGAAAATAAAAATAAAAAGAAGTGCTGATAACAAAACCTAGTCAAAAATTACTCTTATCAGGCAATGTGATTTTCTACATAGACAATCCAAGTGAATCAGGATCAATTAGACAAACTAATAAAAGATTCAAAGTGACTCAAAGTGAAGAGAAACCATTGCAAATACATGTACAAAAATTACAAGAGAGATACATTTATTATAAAGGATGATGTCTACAAGTGAAATCTAGCAACATACAATTACTAAATAAATCAGTATTGTTATTGTAAAAATTTTATTAGGTGTGAGAATGGGGAATAGAAGTATTAGAGGAAAGATGAAAACATGGGCATAAAATAAAAATATGAAAGAAGGAAAAGGAACATCAGAAATTGAAGATTATAGTGTTCAAATGTTACTGAAGGTATAAACTTAAGCATGTTCTTAGATCATGGCTTTTCGAACATTTTTTAAAAGTTTAATTTATTTTTTAAATCTCTTTTAATCTTGTTTTAACAATGAAAGTATGGTATAAGGACAGTACTATCTGGAAAATTAGACTGAAATTCCAAATTAGATTTCAATATATAATCTTCCTAACTTTATTTTAATATCTTAAAAATAATAACAATAAAATTGAGACCTTCCTAGGGAACTTGAAAGTTTCAAGTCACCAAAGTTAAAGTCTATGAAATGGCTCTAACATTGTGACTCAGTGTTTTATACCCAAGATCAAAGATTACACACTAAAAAAAATTAGAGTTTGAGACTCACAAATAGCATTATAATGATGTGAATATTCAATTAGGAAACCAGATTTCAGTATCAGATTAAGTCACATACTGACTTCTGCATGTTATTTACCTGTTTTTAGAATTCTCTTCACCCCACCCCAACAAAAAACCCAAGCTCCCCCCAAAAAAAAACAAAAAAAAATATATTCCATTATCTTTGATGTCTTTGTTTATCTAAGTATATCTTCATGACTTTAACAATGTGATTAGGGCAAACCTAAGATTATTTTCAGTAGGTTAAAGCTCTAATCATCAAAAATATATGGAGATCCGCAATGTGATTGTGAAAATTACTGTGCTAAATGCCTGAGAGCAAGAGATAAGCATTAATCAAACAAACAAAAAATCGCCCAGGACACTGGTTTTTCTGGCTTCTATCTGCATGATCACTATCTTAAATACGTGATGAACTGAGTCACTGAATGAGAAAAAAAACAGATAACATTTTATATGAGCTTATATATTTTTAAAATCTAGCTTCAAGGCTAATAAATTGCCTATCTTTCTTGCAAAGAAATAAACATCAGACATTTTGGTCTCAGGACCATTTCATTCCTTTAAAAATTGTGAATCATCAACAGCTAGGGTTTATGTGGTCTGTCAATATTCACTGTACAAAAAATTAGAACTAAGAATTTAAAAAATTCATTTATTGACTTTAAATAAAAAAATAAACCATTTAACATAACATTTTATTTTTTAAACTATATTAAAAATTACATGTCTTAATTTATGTCTATATGCGTTAGAGTCAGTGTACTGCAATACATTGTTCTGTTTGAAGGACATCAAGAAAATGCTAATATAGATATCGTTGAAATGAAGAGGAGTATTTTGATAGTGTTTTCAATACTTATGGCCAGACTTTGATTCTACATCAAAACTTGTATAGTTTTTTAGAGAGTAATATTTGCAATGTAGAATAAAAAGTTTTATCAATTACATTTTATAATCATGGTAAAATCCATGTCTCTGGTACTTCGAGTGGATCTTTTAATGTGCATGATTTTGCAATGTCGTGCACTGGCTTGTTATGCAATGTTGGTTCTTAATTCACGTTATCGTGCTGATCTTCCAAATGTTGACACTTTAATTATAAAATATTAAAAATTCTTAATAGAAAAACAATCTTATTATAAAAGATCTTCAAGTAATGGGAAACTTATGCTACAGGAGATTATATAAATTTTTCAGAATTCTAATATTCACTTTAGAGCTTGAGTTTTACCACAAAGTATGTTATTTGGTGACAGTTAATTTAATTACGTTTGATTAAGTTGAATACCAAAACACGAAGTCTAAATAATCATGGTTTTTCTGTCAGTTGTTCTGTCAAGTAAAACTGGTGCCATATCTCAGATCATAGTTATTTCAAATTTCAACTAAAATGTCCAAGAACTTTGACATCCTTTGTACTTAAGCATTCAGCAGATATGTTTGCATGCATTTCATTTTATCACCTAGCATATTAAAATTTTTCTGTAAATTTGGTAAAGATTAAACAAAATGAATATTTTTACTTCTCATCAAGAACATTCTTAAAGTGAAACTATGATTCTCTTTTTCTGAAGTACTTGAAAACAAAAATTATACATACTGGCTCCTCTGTGGTTTGGTCCACTACCTTAATTCACACTAGAGTGCTAGCAGTTTAACCATTATTGCTTTTGCATCATCAGTAGAAATGTCAGCACAAACCACAAATGACACTTTAATTTGGATGTCAACAGTCTTTTGAGAGGCTGTGGGATTCTCAAGAGACCATAATATATCTTTTCAGTCTACAGAATTAAATTTTTCAAACAAAATGTGTCCATTATAAAACTCCTATTATTTTTCAATTGACCAGAAGTATTTCTAAGCAATACACTTAAACACCTATCATTCATTTAAGGTTCAAGAAGAGAGGAATAAAATTTGAAAAGGACTAGTGTAAAATGTAAACATAAGAAATAAATTTTTTTTAAAAAGATCCCATAGGAAACTATGAGAGCCGAAAAAGGAAGACAAATAAATTTTAAATACGCATTTATCCCTTTAACCATTGTTTTCCATACCTTGTTGTTTATTGTATTAAGAGTGGTTCTGTCATAGATAGAATTTACTTCTTTGGCTGTGAACTGTTGGAAATGTTCCCAGAAAAAAGCTCCAGAATTTTTCATAAGAGACTCAAAATATATGAAAGTCAGTGTAGAGTTAACTTCCTTGTCCCAGACCTTAAATCTTTAAATCTGAGTCAGACAAGGACCCAAGTTTCAAGAAGGTTTTTTCCAGTCTGAAGCTAGTCACATGCCTTCTTTCTTTAGCTTATCATAGGGCCATACTAAAAACAACAGGTTAATTGAAGCATTTTCTAACACACCTATAATCATTGCTATTATTATCTCTGGCCCACCTCCAAAGAGTTCTGAGATCAGCACATATCCCACTAGGTCTTGCAGTTTCCAACATATGGAAAGTGTCATTATGCTCACTCTGTTAAAAAGATATTGAGTTTTACCAAAGTCTCATCATAAATCAGAAGTGAAATAATAATGAAATAACTTTGGCAGGAGGTTCTTTCTTTTTTCAAGAAATACTTCCCATTTTCTTTTTCATATTCTTTTATGTTGCTGAAGGAAATGAGCAGAATTACTCCTTATGCTATTAATTTTAGAATATTCTTTGTTAGTACATCAAATGTTGGTAATTATTAAATATCTGCCAGTGAAATACATTTAGGTACTAAATATATGGAGGAGATTTTTTTTAATTCATAAAACTCAACAAAAGAAACTGACAATCAAATTTTAAAATGCGTAGAAAATTTTAATAGAGACTTCTATAAAGACAATATACAAATGATCAACAGGCATATGAAAAGATGTTCTACTTATCTTGTCATTAGGAAAATGCAAATAAAAATAACAATAAAATATTAACTCACACCTGTGAGAATAGCTATTTTCCAAAAGAATGGAAACAAGCACTAGAGAGGATATGGAGAAAAGGGAAATCTTGCACAGCGGTGGTGGGAATGCAAAATGGTGCAGCCATTATGGAAAGCAGAATTGAGAATGGAAATCTCATATGATCCAGTTATTCCTCCACTGAGTATTTACCCAAAAAACACAACACTTCTTCGTAGCCATATATGCATTCCTATGTTCATTGTAGTGCTATTTACAAAAGCCTATTGGCTATAAGCAACCTAAACACCCATCAACAGATTAGGGGATAAAGATGCGATATATATATACAATGGGATACTACATAGCTATTAAAAAGGTAAAATCCTGTCATTTGTAGCAACATGGATGGACCTGGAGGGAATTATGCTTAGTGAGATAAGCCAGAAAAAGAAAGACATTGTATGATAGCACTCATATGAGATGTATAAAAATAGCAAGCAAATAAACTATATTAAACAGCAATATACTCTAAAATGAACTAAATCTCTAGCAATAGACATTTAAGCAAAAAAATAAATAAATAAAGCAAATCAGTGGGTACAGGACTAGATGGGTGAGAGGTGGGGGAAAGGGATAAAGGTGATTAATTGTACAGTGAAGGAAAAAAGGAAATATATCTGTATTAACACAGATGTAAATTTACTGTCATGTACACTTTAACCTGTTTACTATTAAAATGCAATATTTTTTCAATAAAAACAATTTTATAAACTCAGCTAGAGAATCTGAAAGATAAATGGCCTATAGTCCTCAAAAATGTCAATGTCATGAATATAAAAAAATTGGAGAACTCCTAGATTTAACCAGTCTAATCAGTAAAATGCAACAGGCAATTCTGTATCCCTTTACTATAATAAGTGTGGTTAGCTGGTGAAAACAAATGAAGACTTTGGACTTGGGAAATAGTCATGTATTTATGTTAGCTTTCTTATTTTGATGATTTCACTATAATAGAATAAAGCTGAAGTTTGTAGAAAATACGCAATACAGTATGTGGGAGTGATTAGACACTGGATAATGGCTACATATTAAAAATGGTGAAGAGAAATGAAATGTTTGCATTATTTTTGTAATTCTAATTTAAAAATTATTTTGAAAATTATATTAATGAACATGATACCAATGAGAAAACTATTTTTCACATTATTTTGCCTAACAGCAGGAAGAAAAAAAAATTCAGGGAAAAGAATTCACTGAGCTTTGTAGAAATCGCATATTTCCAAATTAACTTTCAGTAGCGGTTATCATAATTTATTTCTACTATAACACTCAATAAGTATTTCTGGATAATTCTGGTTATACTAATAGCTATAGATGGTATCTTTCCCGTAGTTGGGTTATGTAACTATTTTAGATTGTAAGAACCTGCAGCTGCAAGTTTGAAAACCTTGTTTCAGTCTTGATTGCATCCTGTTAGAGCTTTGATCTTCTGTATTTCTTAAGTAATTTGGATTCTATAATCTATGAACAGATTTTTAAATGCTTGATAAATTTACCTAAAACAGACTTTAATTGTGCCTTTTCTAAACATATAAAAATCCTTTATAAAAATAGTAGTTGTTTTGTAAAATTGGACTTTTGAGTTTATTAGCAATTTATGATAGTGACATTATTATTATTATATTAGCCTAAAAAATAAAAAATCAGAAATGGGTCAAATGTTTTCTTTTCCACTAGAAATAAGTTTTTGATGCTCTCTTTGTAGTTCATTCTTTATTGCTGTTTGTTTCTTCTGCATTCACTAGCAAATTATTTGTACTAATTATCCACTGCAAAATGATGTTTCTAAAACATTACTGTCTATATGACTCTACTCTGTCTTGTTCTTGATGTCTTTTTATATGATACCTAGCCCCAAAGTTAACCTGAAGACATATCACATATGCCTGAACGAAGACAGAAGGTGTAAGAAGAGACTGCAGCTTAAGATTCAACTCTTGATATTTTCCTCTATTCCTTTATTTATTTTAGCAGATATTTGGATCAACATTTATTCAACACATTCAGATGCAAAGAAATGTTTTCTTTTTTCTGTCAAAGATCCCACCTTCCTCTATCACTCATTTTCCCTGTTTGCTGTGCAGTAAAACTTCAATATCTGGGGGCTTTTTATTTTAAATCTTCTAACGTTTCACTCCTTACTGAGACAGATCAGTTTTTCATATTCAAAGTTCAACTTGCTAGAAGGAGTGGTGTAAGTGTTTCTCTTCATGTGAATGTCATTTTCCCTCTTGATATCCTATTCTTCCCTTGATTCTCTCCAAGATGGTATATTGATGTGTGAGTAAACAGTGCTTATGACATTAGGTAATTAAGCAGTAAGGACTTCAGAGTCATGGGGGCATTGTTCATTCCTTGCTATTTCCTGGTCTGACTCTTGAAATGATCGATATTGAGTATTCTTTGTCCTGTTTAGCCTTGGGCACCCCATTATGCACCCACTGTAGTCTGGTCCTAGATCCTGGTCACGTACTCCCCTCTTTCCACAGTCAGTCTGAGACAGAGTTCTATCAGTCCAGGGCCCTCTTAGCACCTTCACATTTCATCACTGGAGTACATAGGAACAAGTTTTTCTTTGTGCTTACAGTCTAGATCATGAGGAATCGAACCTCATGATTACCTATTCAGACATATTCTCCATAAAAGGTACAGTATTTTTTCTATATCGTGCTCAGCAAAGTCACATACGAGGCTTTCCCTGGAACATAATAGCTTCTCCTAGCTATCGTGGTCCCAGTGTTATGGAGATTACCTATTGCTATTTTTACTTGTCTGTCCACTGACTCTGGAATTCTGTTTTAAAAGGGAGCAGGAGGATGAATTCCTCTAACCTCTGTTCTCCAATTGTTTCTCTTGCTCTTCACAATTTAATCAGTTTAAAAGAGTGGGGTGTTTACTTTCTCCTGTCTAGTATGTATACTTACCTTGATTCAGAATTTCCTTTTCTGAAGATGTGAGCTTCAAAGTTTGGTTTAAAGAAGGAAGCATTATCTTATCTACACAGTAAAATAATTTAATGATCTTCTCCAGGTCTTGCTCTAAAAATGATAATTAGAGGTAAGAGAATTGGAAAAAAAATTTCTTTCTTGAAAAAATTAGCTTTCAAAATTATGGCTTTCACCTGATAAAATCTTTAATTTTAATCTTTAAATTTTAAAAACTGCATCTCTGTCTTAGAAAAGTTCCACTGAGAAAATCTTAAAACCAAGGCACATGGATTTCCTTTCATAATTGGGGTTTTTTCATGTACAAAAGAATGCAAAAGAGAAAAGCACACTAATACATTTTTAACATTATCATTACGTATACTTTATCATCCTTGATTTTTCCATAATACTTTGCTTTTTACAGAATATTGATTTGAATTTTCTGAGAGCAATACTATCACCTGTTCTTCCTAAACTATGGACATCACTAGATCTTAGTTGTTTCCATTTTTTCCTTCACCTACTCCAACTGAAACCTAAACTGGAGATTATTTTGACCTCCTTGAATCTGGACTTCCATGAAGTGTGATCTACCCTTTGACATACCGCTGTGGTCATAATAGCGTATTCCAGTCAAGAATTGCACAGAGAGTAGAGTGTTCCAGTATAAAACTCTTGCGTTCAAAAAGTCTTTGATTTTTTTCTTGAATCATAAATTATAATTTGCCTTTCTCTCTTAAAAGCAATAATGTACATAATTATAGTTATAAAATTATAATACCACATTCAAAAATCATACATATTGAATGTATCTTTAAATGATTATAAAACGAGACTACAAATATGAATGTGCTTAATTTTTAATTTTTATCTTGGCTAGGCTACAGAGACAAACAGTGTAAGAAAACAAAACAAAGTTGACATCATTAATACCTTTCGGTTTTCCCTGACTAGGATCTTAGTAATGCCGAAAGATTCTTTAGTGTGTCATTTAAGGAGTTCCCTTATGGTGAAATTGTAAAGGACACACATCATTTCTCATACTTTTTCATGGAACAGATATATTTGACACATTCAAATAATTAAGAGTGGAAATTCACAGTTTCAATTATATATCTGTTTATATAAGAAAATAATATCATTACCGTCAACCTTAAATCTCCAATTAGAGATCATAATAATCAAGATAAAAACTATTTATTGAGTTTCTCTCATTTATCATGTACTTTATTTTGTTATCTCTAATATATACGTCACTTGAAGTTAAGTATTACCATCTTTCAGAAGATGAAGTCTCAGTGCTCAAAGAGATTAGTGAAAAAGCTCAAAGTCAGACAGCTAGTAAATGGCATACTCAAGAGTTTAATTTACAGATACTTGCTTTTCCCATTGTATTATGTCGAATATTAATTTGGGAAGAGATAATGATAGATGTTGGTGTCTTCTCTGTACTAAAGTTTTCTACATACTTCTTCAGAATTCAAGCAAGGTAAGTAAAGAGGTGGTACCAGTGACTTCTAACTGAACCCTCCAACTTTCATGGGTGTAAGAACTTTCAAGTCCCACTCAGGGAATGTGGGGCCTCACTGGGACTATCTAGTTGATTTCTTGATGCAAAGCATTGAGTCATTCTTGATCTGGCCACCATTTTCTGAAGACCAATGTTTAAATATTCAAATGGCTTTCTTTGTCTAAAAAGAGGTAATACCCTAGAAAGATGTGATTGAAAAGACAGAGTAGAAAATCAAGTGGCAAAGAACTTTTGAACAATTTAAGAGAAAATATAAACAATATAATTAATTTGGACATCAGAAATAAGCTACATGCTACTATCCTGCTTACCTAAGAAGACTGAGCCCTCGGTTGACTAGAAATTCATAAAAGAAAGAAGAAAGCAAAAAAAATGAATGTAAGACTCATTACAAGATTAATTAAATTTGACAAGACAAAAAAAGTTATTCATCCATAGAGCAGCTGATATGAGATCATTTACCTTAGGACTATCTGTGATACAACAAGCTAAGGAACGGCCATGACTCACATAGAAATTGGAGAGACACATCTCAGACACGAAGGGAAATGAAGAACAGGACATGTTACTCTGATTCAATCTATTTTATTTTACTTCCTTGTATGATGCTTTAGTTCTAGTTTTTCCACTCCCTTGAAACCCCATAAAAATGGATATAGTGAAGAGGAGCAAGATATGTGGTAGAGGAGGGAAATGTTCCTGGTATGTGGTTTTGTGTATGTTTATTGCATATGATAGAACAAAAACTCAGGATTTCAGGAAGGGCAAAAATACATCTTTGATCTTTTGAGTATTTTTTTGTTATTTTAGGGATGTATTTTGAGTTACCAACTCTTATCAAGATTTGAAAAAAATCCTCATATTTGTTATATTTAAAGCAGATTAAAAATGTGGGAAAATCAGCATTAATCTATGAGCAAGACCTAAAAAGTAGAAATGCCCTGGAAAATATAGAATGCCTTGTTAAATTTCAATTTCAGACAAATCATGAAATCTTTCATATATTTGATTTATAGAACTATATTCCAAGAGCTGTCCTGCATAGTTGTGAAACCCAGCTGGGCCACTTATTTGCTAGAACAAGCAATATTTGGGACATATTTATGCTAGCAAATTTTTTTCTTTGCTTTCTAAAATTTAGATTTAATTTAGTGTCCTTTGTTGTTATTCACTAAATCTGGAAACTCAGTCACAAAGTGCATGATTGTTTATGAATGTTTCCTAAATGTGTGTTTTCATGAACCTGTTTTTATGTATAGAATGAGAAAGACAAAAACAAATGGTATTTAGATGACTTTAGATGGCAAATGAGGGTAAGAAACATTTTATAATTTGAAATATAATTTTTTGTTTTATTATGCTAACATATATAAAGCATACAAAATTTAGAGATTTATAACATGAAAACATTTTACATGTACATTCCATCACTTGGCAATAATCACTGTTCAAATTTGGGGTTAAAATAGTTTTTTCACTTCTCATAAAATATAAAATTGTCATGAAATCTTAAAGTCACATATATGCTAATATTTATTGAGTATTTAAATATATATGCCAGGACATTTACTAGATGATTCCATGTGAATTAATTGCTATAGCTCAATGAGAACCTTATTAAGTAGGTATTATTGTTGCTTTCATTTTGCATCTGGGAGAAAAGGAAAAGAGAAATTAAGCAATTTGTTCAAGGTTGCCTAGCAAGTAAGCAACCCAACTGTGATTCAAGCTTGGTTAATGCACTTTCGGAGTATGGAGTATAAGGACCTTCCAAAGCAATAACTAAAGGAGTAAGTTTCGACCACAGCCATCCATTCTTTCTACCACATCTAACTCACCAAAGATGTCAATACCACAAAAATTTTTTTTTTAAGGATTAAAATATATCAGGGCGGTATTAGATTTTTTTTTTAAAGTTTGGAATCTGTTTTTGAAAATGACTTCCACATTATGAAAAAAAATCCACAGAAATATATATTAAGCTTAAAGATCATTGTATTCATTGGAAAAGAATACTTTTCATGTAACACTTGGATGAAGATTATTGATGCAAAAGACAGTTTTAAAATAAAATTTTCTTGGTACAGGCACTTCCTTTGTCAGAAAAAAAAACTTACAGTGGAGGTGCACTAGCTGACCCTGGTGGGCTTTCCAATACAAAGTTTATATAGATAGATGGGAAGTACCATTGAATGACTTACGATCATGAGTGCACCCAATGCAGTGTGGCTGTTGTTTTGGATATTGTCACTGCTTTTGGGATCTAGTTTGCCTGATGCTGCTGGAAAGGCCAGTTGATACAATTCAAATGCAAATTGGAAAAGTCAGGCAAATTCTTCTCCTTTTTGCTCTCTATTTAGACTATTCAGAAACACAGTAGCTCACATAAACTCTGAAAGATACCTGACTGCTTTGATATTAAACTCCAACCGGACAAGTGTTCTATTCCTTGCTTTTTCTTTTCATGCTTTCCTAGTCAATTGGCCTCTTTTTCTAAGTCCTTCTCTACAATTGCCTATCTCCTCAAAGAAAGATATTTTTGCCTCAGGCTCTGTTTCCTAGGAAACACTGAAAAAGAAAGCTGATAATCCCAAAATTCCTACAATTTTTAGATGCTTTTCCTAAATTTAAATTTTACTACCTTATTAAAAAAGTTCAGCAACAACTTTAAATTGTAAAAACAAAATCTTTGTGGATTTACATATAGTTGATTGAGAGACAAAAGGGATAGAAAAGAGAATTATGTTATTAGGCTCTAAAAAAATAGAAGACGTTGTCCCACTAGGAAAAACATAACAAATTTCCTGAATCTAATGTCTGTGCTTCACAAGTAGCAGATGATAGAGTGGGTGGAAAGAACCACTGCAACTATTCAAATCACTAATGCTGAAAGTATCTTACCTAATTTGCAAGAGGAGGAGTTTAGGATTTTTTCAGAAACAAGCATATTAGAAATAACTAAAGTAATAATGTATGAGTGTATGAATAAACAGGTTTTCCCATATATAATTATTTACTTGCTTACTATTGTGTTTTTATATTAATGTATACTAGTCATTTGTGATCAGATATACAGAGCAAATTTACTAATGTAATATGTTTAAATGATAAGAAGAAAGGAGCATAACTTGTCCACCCTTTTCATTCCTCTCACAAGAAGAAAATAAGGTGAAGATAACCCTGTCAAAATCTTGGGAGACGGAAGTTCAAACTTACAAAATGCTTGAGTGAGCTATCAACTTTGTGCTACAATTAGTGGTAATTTAATTGATATGAGTCTGCAAATGTCAGAATAAACATCAGGAAAACCAATAAACATGGCAAGGGATCAAATAACACTGATGTTAAAAATTCAGATGTCTCCTGATAATACTAAATATTGAGTCACATGAAATTTCTCATTAAATATTCAATATATCCTTTGATGACCTGTTTGCTTAATACGTAAGAACAGATCTTGTATCTATTACTCCTTTAAGCAATCTCATGACACATGTTCATTTTTTTATGGTGTCTGAGGTTGCAGGAGTTCAAAAATGTATTGGTAATGGATGACTAAGCATCCAAGTGACAACACACATTACTTAATTTTAAATATTATATTAGAGGTTTAACCTGTCTGAGGTTAAGGAAACCTCTGATTAATTACTTTATCATTTGTCATATGTCAAGTACTTATATCTCAAAAGCTATATTCTTTCACAGGTTTAAGCTGTCGACTTTTAGAACAGACACTCATTTCCCTCTTATGAATCACATGATTGAGCCAATTCTATGAACTCTCATACTGACAGAAATTCTCACTTCAGGCAAAGAATCAATGATGGCATAAGAAGAAATGAAGAATCGTTTGTTACCATTTCAATGTGAATTATTTACTGAGAAGATGAAAATAATAACATACTCTTAGGTATAGCAGAGCTGCACATAGCACAATAATTTTCCTTACAGTATACCTTTAAAACTAGTGCTTTGTAGATTTGTTCATTGAACAATTATTGACTGAAAATTCACCCTGTAGAGGCATTGACCAAGGTTCTGGAATGATGGGTATTGAATATGATAAAGTACTTTCCTTCATGGTGGTTTCCATTCAAAGAGAGGACACAGGGAGTAAAACAATAAACATAAAATATATTTTCACTTCGCTTTTAGTGAAATCAGATTAAATTCAAACAGTGGAATAAATAACAATCTTTTGAAAATGTGAGATTTTAGTTGATTTAACATTTTGAAAATGTTAAAAAATTATATTATCAATGGCTCTTTTAAATGAAATTATATTCTGTGAATTCCAATATTATCTATATATATTTGGAAGTAGTATGAAATATATATTCACTTGAAGGCATTTCTTGAAACACTGAAAGCTTTTAAGGATTTCTTATGATAACTGCACAACCTATTCCTTTCCTTAGGTCTCCAAAACTGGACACCACTCTTCGACATCAACCTCATAAGCTTAATTCTGTCCCTTTATGCCTTAATGACACTTGTTTCCTAGGGCATTCAAATTTGTGATAGGATCAGAGGGCAGAGAGACTCAAAATGACTCAGAAAGACTGACAAAATAGAAAAAGACTTGAAAGAAGAAAACATGGATAGTTTCTACCAAAAACAAAAAAAAAAAAAGGAGAAAGAAAGAAAAAAAGGAAAGAGGAGAAGAAAAGAGGAAGGGAAAGGAAGAGGAAAAGGAAGAAAGGAAACAAAAAAAGCAATGAAAAGGAAAGGGGAAAGGAGAAAAAGGAAATGAAAATGGAGGAGACAAAAGGGGAGGAGAAAGAAGGAAGAAAAAGAGGAAAGGGAGGGAGGGAGGGAGGAAGCAAGGAAGGAAAGAAGGAAGGAAGGGAGGAAGGGAGGAAGGGAGGAGGGAGGGAGGGAGGAACGAAGGAAGGGAAATTCCTCTTGGGTAATTACAAAACCATGATGAAAAAAAAAATCCTCACATAGTATTGGAAATAAAAAACATAACAAATCATCCCAAATGCTTCCATCAGTCTGGCTGACAGAAGAAGGCAATAATTTTATGGAAAAACCAAGTACACACAACCGGTGGCATTCTGTATAAATCTGAGACTGGAAATCTAAGAGTAATACCTTAAGATTTTGCATATATGTGCAGCAAATTGTCTTCTTAAAAATCAAAAATAAAGATTGGAAGGGAAGTTACTTTGTATATTAGCTTATCTCCTATTGGGACTATACTTGTCCATGTGTGAAAGTTGTCAATCAAAATTCCAGTAATTATAGGCAATTTAAATAACAATATTGCTGTGTATGTATTATATATACATATATATAATATATATTTTAATTCTTTAAATAAATATGTGACATTAATCATTTCCTAGATATTATCAGCATTGCTGGTAAAGAGGAACTACACATTGAAATGTCACTGAAAATTGCACAAGTCATAGCTATACATATGCTGGTATATTTGAATGACTTGGTCAAATGGAATGAGCAGCATCAAGGAATCAGAAAACCCCTGCTGAGTAGCTTAAGCAGCAAAAACATGAGGCTATCAGGGGTATTATAGGTTATAATGGTTGACTGAGGAAAATTTTTTATTCAGTGACTTAAAATGCTTCTTAAAAATCTGTGTTTCAAATATCTGAATATTTACAGCTACTTTGTATTAAAAGAGAAGGTGGGTATGCTATAAGTGGCCTGGCATGAAGAAATACACTTGCAAGAAAGCGCAGTGGAAGAAAGCGCAGTGGAATTCTTATGATCTGGTGATATTTTAGAATTGCTTATAAGGCTGTTTTACGTGTAAGTATTAATGTGTTCATGCAATCCCATGCCAACAAATAAAACAATGATTATTTTCCACCGTGTTGCAAAATCCTTAGTAGTTTTTCAGATGGAGTGTTCCTGAGACACACTATGCTAGTCATAGCCAATGTTTATTCTTAGAAAATAAAGCAGAATCAAGTAACAAAAACTACTTTTGGAAGTGGGGAGGTTTTTTCTTTTCATTTTATTTTTATACATTGGATAATCAAAAAATCCTATATTTTAAAAATACAGAATAAGTCCCTAAAAAAACTGAAATTTTTGAAAAGTGTTTTTTACTGGTTTATGAAGTTCACTCCTTCAAATGTGTTACTGTTCATTAATCAACCTTTAACCTAGAAAATATTGTTAAAAGAAATTATCCTCTTGGCAGTCCTTTATTGAGCAAAGTTTTCGGCTTTGTATAGATCTTTAAAACATCTTAAATATAAATTTATGCTTTTCCAGTGCAGTCTTTCATAAGGAAGTGGATATAAGCAATGCACAGTGCAGATGAGTAAATTCACAAGGTTATGGGTACACTTTTCTAAACCAGTATATGTACCATTCAATTCGCTCTAGTGATTCCACTGTGCTCAATTCACTGGATAGCATAATGGATGTAGATTCATTTTACAATTAAAGACAGACTTTGATAAGTGTTCTTACAGAAAATCAGATGATATTCTCCTGGAAATTGGAGAAGAGAATAACTTTCATCAGAAGTTTCTTTTTTTAGGTTGTTTTTGAGCTAGGATTGAAGGAAATGAGAATTTTGAATGGCTTATTAGTTCTAAAGGAATAACTAACTGGCAATACTAGGCTTTTAGATACAATTCAGATTATAATGTCTCTAAAAGTTGACTTTCAAAAGTTATGCTTCATGTACTAGTAAATCAACCAAGGGTTTTAGTTAGGAGAGCATCAGGCATTAGGACTTGGGGAACCATGGCAGAGAAGGTCAAGTTGAAGAAAGCAATTTTCAAGAAGTATAATTCTAAAATAAATGAATAAATAGAGGAAGAGGAATACATATGTGATCAGATGATGAAATATGGACATGCTATGTTTATGAGACCTTGAATTGTTTGGAGTGATCAAGTAGGCAACTGGAGATACATATTTGAGCTTAGAGAACTAAACCAGGTAGTGATTATAGTTATCTTGCATTATTATTTGATTTTATTTATACTTTCTCTCCAATAGATTACATGGTTCTTAGATTAGAATCCATTATTCAATATACGGATCTTTATCATGGAATTTATATTGTCCTTTGCAGGAATGGGTCTTAAAAATGGAATTAATACTTCCTCTCCAAACCATTTTTCACCTGCCCTACATGTGTTCTCTGGAGTATTATCTGTCTCCATTTTTGATGTTTGATACAAATTGATGAGAATGTGAATTTGTTGGTAGGCATGGTGTCTTATATAGTGTTCTAAATCAATGCTACCTCAATTAAAAAAACGAAAGAATATGCACACATAAGAAACAGCTTATATTCTTTATCAAAAAATAAAGATTGGAAGGGAAGTTATTGCTTTATTTTGTCCATGTGTGAAAGTTGTCACATCACTACACAAGTTAGACATTTGTGGAAAATGTGTGAAAGGTTATTCTTTGACTGCAGTGCCCTCTCCTGGGAAAATGGGTAGAATATAAGGTGTTCTCTGCAATTAGCAAAGCAAAAATCAAAAAAAGCATGACTTCAGAGATTAAAAATTAAGTGTTTATTATTTTTTAAACAAATACATTATATGTTGTATGCACCTGTATCTTAGATCATAAAATAATTCAAAATAATACATTTCAAATTTTTGTTAAAATAACATTTCATTCGAACATATAAGTTTAAAGTGTGCATCATTGTAAATCAGCATAGTTATATACCACAATGTTTGCATTTATTCAAAAATCAAAATATATTTATCATTAAAAATGCAATTCATTTTATAAGAATTTAATTAATGTAAATTTCCGTCACACATTTGTGGACAGCAGAATTATATATTATAGTAAATTGATCATGTATAAACACGTCCCACTTGAGTTTAACATAATGGTAACCTTTCAGTTGACTGTGCAACTCTATGATCGTCTAAAATGGATGCAAAATTTTCAGTCTTGTTAATTTTATATCAAATTATATGTTGCAATTTAAGTTGGAGAAAAGTATGCTCACCGTATTCATAGATATCTCATCACAATATCATTTCAGTTGGCATTTTTTACAAAATTTATTTTTCTTTGGTTTTAAACTAGCTATTCTCATTATGGAAAATATGAGACATGCTATAAGAAATAAAAATCATTAGTGATATATCCAGAATAAACTGTTGAAATCATTCTCTATTCCCTTTTAGTCTTTTTTTCTATACATAATTGACATAATAGACATAAACTAATAGCACTTTTGTATAACTTTTTCCTCCTACTTTTATGACACAAATTTGTATAATTACGAAGACTTCTCTAAATATTCCCTTTCCCCTTGTCTACCTACTCGAAGAAGGTAGCTCTCAATACCAACTGAGCTTTGATCATTATACTATAATCTCTTGCTTATTATCCAAGTCCTCCACCTTTACTACTTCTTTTTAATCTGAACAGTAATATTAATAGTCCTACTAAGTCATCAATTTGGTTGATTCACAGAGCCTTTTACTGTTTACTCTGTAGAAACTATCTGTTCTTTACAGCAGTAGAAATGAGTGGTCTGTTTTTAAGAAATTAGGTTAGGTCAGAGAAATGTATGCCTTTTCAAATATCCAAGTACTCTTGCAACTCTTAGTCTCCTTAAAATTTGAAGTGATTGTTTGAGGATTTCTAGCAAATGGTCTAGGAACATTCGTGGATATATTTTCAACTATGTTAGTGGATCTATTAGCAGCTTTCTCTCCCTCTGACAAAGAGACTGTGGAAGCCCCATGGTCACACAGAAGAGTCACAGAACAAAAGCAGCCTGGGCTGCTGAACCAACTGCAGTGAGGCATCATCTTACAGGCAATAGTCTGAGTGAGAAATAAATTTCGATATGTTAAACTATGAGATTTAGGTGTGTACTTCTACAATATAGTCCAGTCTGTCTTGACTAATACTTGATGCAATATTCTGTCACAGCGCTTGACAATTGTTTTCTCCACTTTCGATTCCATTTCTTAGCACCTCCACCCCGTCATCAAAAAGTGTTTTCCATGTTTCCTTTTGTTTTCTTAGAGGGTCTTATCTCAGCTCTGATTGTCCTCACCCTACTCCCTTCCTAGGCGAGTTACTTCTTACACGTGCTTCTGTTAAACATCAGTATATGGCTAAGTGATTCTTGGTTATTTATGAACTGATGAGATGATTTTGTGGATATTACTTATTTACTCTTCTCTTTAGAACAATATAGATCAAGTTTTAAAAAGGTGGTCTACTGACCCTTGAGAATCTCTGAGACATTTTTAAGACATCTATGATATCAAACCAATGGTGCAAAATCTACAGTGGCTAAAACTGCTGGACTTTAACAAATCAAGGTAATGGAATCAAGCTATACCAGGAGTCATTCTGTCATTTTATTCTTTACTCTGTCATGCTTTCACAGGGGGAAGGTAGAATCTAATTTCATTTGGAATTCTTTGGATAAGACTTCAAAAATCATAAGTTGTTAAGCTCTCTATACTGAGTTTGTGTCATAGAAATAGTCTGAATGACAAAGCGAGATATACACATAAGCACTTTTACTGGAATTTAAAGGGCTATCGAGTAAAAGCAATTATATGAATTTCAAGCTTAACTCACCACTTTTGTCTTGAGACAACCTTCTATTTGAAAAGAATGATTGATGAGCTATGATTATTTAGCAGACATAACCCTGAAAATGAAAATGACAAACTTATCACAAGGAAAATAACTGACAGTATTTGATGTTAAAGATGAAATCTGAGATTGATTACGAACATTAGAATTTTGGTGAATTTTTATATGCTGCTTTGAATTTGAGTTCCCAAACAAAACTTTCTGATGGTATAAGTTCTGACATTGACTAATAAGATTTTTTAATATTGTGTAATAAAAGGTACTAACATTTGGAGCATCTGAATAATTTAAAATGACCAATAAATGCTGTTTACAAAATTATGCATTGATAAAACATTCATTCAAAATGCAAGATATTCTAATGGCTGCTAATGTAACAAAAAGATACAAAAAGTTCATTGATATGGTTAAATTCCACATTGGAAGAAACTATCTCTTGTTGAGCAGCAGATTTTTGGATATCTGAATATTATGAATACCTGAAAATTTTGCTCCTTTCTTTCCTTCAACAAAATACCTGAGTAATGCCATATTTCCTTCGGATGATTTAACCAAATCAATGGATGAATAAAGAAGCAGGTAAAAGAATCAAGTTGTTTTCTGTTAAGCCAGATAATCAAGACATTTGCAAAACTGAAACAGTGACATTTTTCAAATTTATTTGTCTTGAAAAATAACTATTTTAAATAAGAATTATCATTTATTAAATTGTTAAGAGTTTATTGTTATTTACTAGATTCAATATTGAAAATATTTTAAGTTAAATTTTTTGTTTTAATGTCATCAGCGTAGTTTATAAGAACAAAGATTTTCAGGCTTCTCAATAATTTTGAAGAATGTAAAGTGGTCATAGAGTTCAAAGTTTGAGAACAATTGCTGTAGATAATCTATGAATGAGAAGTTTGCTGATTTGGTAGAACCAGCCTAGCAGGCTGGCTGCATGAGTATAACAAATTGTGGCAGTCAGGAGCACTCATAAGTCCACAAGCCTCAAGCAACTCATTTATAATGAGTTTTTCCATCTCATTTTAGAACAAAAACAGCTTCCAGAGAAAGTGGCAAAACTCTCACCATTCTAATCCCTCTAACCCCTTTATGATATTTATATATCCAGGTTCTACTGTATCCTTTTTAATCCTCATGAAGGTTGATTTATTGATATAGTTATTATTCTTTTTCTTAGATAGCTCACGAAAACATTTATCTCAATATAAAAATACATGTGGTGATCAAGAGTTGGTGATGTGCATTCTCTAAAGATTAATTCCTTTTTATTTTTATATTTCTTTTGTGTAATTCCTTGACATGACTTATTTTTCTACTCCAGTGCAACCTGTATTTTTAAAAGCAATGTATCCTTTTATCTGACATGTCTGTCTATGATAAATGAAAGTGGAAGAAATCTGTCCTTTGAAATTTCTGGGTAGTCTCCATTTGCTTTATCATGTGACCTTCAGCTCCCAATCAAAATAAAACCACTAAGTTTCACATTCTCTCCTATCCTTCCAGAATCCCTGGTGCATTCCATTTTTCTAACAAATGTTTGATTAACATGTAACTGAATTATTTATTGAATGAAAATAGTTGATTATTATACTTTATGCTAATTTCATAATTTTCTTAATAGTGGAATATTAAACTGATTTATTCTAAAGAGCTACTTGAAATAAACAACAATAAAATAGAAATATTTTGCAAAACAATTGTGCAGAACATCAGCTTTCTCCTAATGAGGAAGTAATTTTGGTGCAACCATACTGGGTGAGTTCTGTGAAGGAAACTCAAATCTATTTTGATTTGATATGGTGAATAAATCCCTGCATATATTCTGTAAATCTTCTTAAAGTATGGAGGCAATAGGGTAATATAAGATGACCAAAAGAAAAAGAACATATGACTTTAATTGGGAGAGACAATAACAAATTTCACTGATCAAATTGAATTGAGGGACTAGCTATTTTTGGTTGCATATAATGTACTTAAGTATTTATAACAACTTAATCTTAGTTTTTTTTTCCCTAATAGGTTGTCATGAAGAATGTGTTACATTTTCATAGACATTTCATCAGACGTTTAATCAGCATGGGAAATCTGAGATATATATTTAGGTACACTTCTAACTTTTATTGTTTTTTAAGATATCCTGTCTTCTACATCATTCTCACAATATGCTTAATTCCCCAGCTCTGGAGGGCATAGAGAAATAAAAAGAGATATTTATCACTGCTTGGAAAACTTCATGGAAAGCTGTGAGCAGAGCTTTAATGGAAACCAAATTTATCAAGTCATGATACAGAGAATTTTTTTTAATATAGGATAAAGTGACAGGTGTAAAATACCCTTCCAATATAAATGTCTTTCTTAAAATGCTACTGGTGTTATTCCCCAGTGTGAATGTCTTCCAGTGGTTAGCAATTACTCAAAGCTATAAGGAGTTCACTCTTTTCAGAACAAGCAACAAACCAAACCATCAAACAAAAAAGTCCCACAAAAATGTGAACTATCCACATCTCTTATAAAAGTCATGTTGTTGTCATGGACTTCTGTGATGGACTAAAAGACAGGATGATGGTGGGTGGATGCTACTCTGTGCCCTTAGGCAAGGTTGTTAACCTCTTTGAGTCTCAGTATTTTTTATCTGTAAAGTTAAGATGGTAGTGGTTTACTATATTTGTATAAAGATCAATTGGAACAATACATGTAAAATTATTAGAATAGTGCTGAACACATAGTAGGACCTCAATAAATGTTAAGCATTTTATTTTATGATGATGATAAAATTATGAATAATACATTATTTCATGTTAATTATGACTAAATGGATTAAATCAAGGTAGTTAATAACTGGAATTTAATATGTGGATAATTCTATAAGAGACTTTGGTCCTTGAACGTTAAAAAAAATTAGGATTATGATACAAAAGAACTAAAACTGTAGTTTAAAAGCAAATTAATCAAACTTTGGGACAACTGAATCATATAGTTGTGTGTAATATATACAAATCTAGATGTTTGATAGAAAAAGGTTATTAGTAGATATAATAAAATCAGTAGTTTCTGGGAAAAAAATCTTAAGTAGGTAAAAGATTTTCTTTTATATATCCAATCTACACAACTGAAGATTTAAAAAGTTGAAATATTGTACAAGGCTATTGTGAAAACTAAGCAAAGTATTCAGTAAATACTAACAAAAATTTCTACTCTTTAAGAATGAATACTATGAACTGAAGTCATTTTTGTGAAGATTGTATGACTCATAAAACAGGACCTTATGATCACTTCCACAACCTGTGGGACAAAGAATAAGGCCAGTAATTCATATTTCTCCCCTACAAAAAATGCCATCTACAGGCACAGTGTGGATCTGTCTCTATTGAGACAAAACTGTTCTCCCCTTGGCTGCTCCAGCCTCTGACTATCCTTGGCTTCCTCCTTAGTATGCAACTGCAGCTACTTGAACCATCTTCCATCATCTGCCTCCACCCTGGGCTTTTAAAACAAAATAATTGTATGTCTCTCCTTTACATTGCTATATTAATTTTTTAAAATTGAACCTGTGTGTATTTCACACCAAACCATCATTCCTTTCTCAGAACCTCTAAACTATTTTTCTGTTGTGTGTGCATGATTGGTCTCAGCAGCACACAAGCCATGAGCTCCCATATCAGCCATGAGTATTCCTTCGTCTCAGCTGCCTGATAAACCTGCATCTGTAGGCCTCGCTCACCATCCTCTCTCTGGATCTTCATGTTCAAAGAGACAATGTGGCTTCAAGATGTATGCACCATTTCATTTGAGAACTGACCAACATGCAAGGGTTTCCACTGTCTTGAAGATGCAGAACCATCAGGGCAACTGAGTCTTCTCTCAGGATGTACAGAAGCCATCTTAAGATGATGGAGGTGACAGTCTGGACATGGGTTAGTCATGGAGATGGGCTTGGTCTCTGACTGCAGGAACCTCTGAATTCTCAAAGAACTACTGCCTAGACCCAGAGCTGAAAATCAACCAGAGGATGGGAGACCACCTAACCAAACTCCACATCTCCAATGCGCCCTAACCTTGCTGGGCCAACCCCACTCTCAAACATAACTAAAATCATCTCTCGCCCAGAGGTCTTTGAGGGGCCAGCACTGAATCCTAACCCTCTCCCTTCAGCCTCAAGCTAACTGTTTTCCCTAGAGCTAATTTCCCAACTGTGAGTCCTCTCCCAAGATGTGGTGGGCCAAGTGGAAACAATAATAGAAAAAGAGAAAATGCAACCCACAAAAGGCTCTTAAGAAAACAGAAACAATGAAAAGGAAGAAAGGAAATTATCATATTGAATAAAGACAATCTGCTTTTAAAATTGTTTTAATTTAAAATACATTACACATATTCATGGTTCATAGCTACTTCTTTTTATATATGTTACGAGAATTTCCATAAAAACCAGTATCAATGCTATGATTGATGCTAGTATAGCTGGTCTCTGTAAGTTTAAGATATGTTGTTTTGCATAGTTTGGTTGATGGTGAATTTCTTTAAGAGTAATGGTAAGAGCTGATCCTAATTCCAGTACAAGTAAGAGATGCCTTATTAGTGCCTAAATTTTGGCCAAATTTATTTGCAACCACACTCCTTCCACAGAAGCTCTGACAAGAAGGCAGATTCAACTGGCTCTAACCCAATGCTCAAAAGGTATTGGTTCCAATCTCTCACAGTGTTGCCTGGTACAAGTACATGCTTTCAGATTTCCAGAAAACTCAAATGACCGAAGCCAAGAACTTTTTGCTGTGGTGAGATAAATAATATACAGGCTTATTAAATAGAAAACAAAAAGTAATAGTTCATTTTTGATAGGACCACTTCTTTGCTTAGACCTTTCTGAGCAAAAATGAGTTTTCTTATTTTGTCGTGTAGAGTCTGCTTAAAATTAAAATTTATAACTAATCCCTCAGGATCACAATTCTTTCAAAGCAGTCATTGAGCACACTGATTTAAAAGGCAGCTTAAATAAAGCTTAGGCGTAACAGGCAAAAATGACCTTAGATAGTTGTTACAAGATGCTTTTCTCTTAGATCCCAGTCTTGGCAGCAATCCAGTCACGATAGGCAGTCACCCGCATATAGACACCTGGCTTATTGATTCTACCACACTCCACTCCCCAGCTAACTATTCCAACAAGGTACCAAATATTTCGAGAATTGGGATGAACTAGTGGTCCTCCAGAGTCACCCTAAAAAAACCAAATAATATTTGTCATTATGAAAATTTACTTCCAGATACTTCACTTTCAATAAGAAGTAAGCTCAGATATAGTTTGTGATCATGTTTTATAGAAACCATATGAAGGTGTGTGGTATAAATCCCTGCATTACATTTAAGTTCAAATGTGAAGGGCAAGAATATATTCCCTGGGGCTCCTTAGGGTTTACCTAAACTTTGAAGGCATTAACTGATAAGGTCTAATCTCAAGGTCTAATTTTATAAGAAAATTCTTGAAAGTTAAATATTACAGGTTATATGTGGCATAAAGATCTTCATATCTGAAAAAAGGAGGCAGAACTCTAGCCATAAGGGAATAAGAAGGCATAAGAAATGCAATGGAAGTAACTGAAAAAGTGCTGAGAGTGATCATTTACTAATATGGTTTAGAGTACAGACCGTGATGCTAGACTGTCTTGGTTCGTGCGCCAGCTCTCCCTCTTACTAGCTGTGTGACCTTGTACAAACTGTGCTACCTTCCTCTGTCTCAGTGTTCTCATCTATAAAATGATAATGATCATATCACACACAACGTTGTGGTGATGATTAAATGTATTAATATTTGTAAAGGTCTTAGATCACTGGTTGGCTCAAAGTAAATCCAACGTAAACATTTGTTAAACTTTTATGGACTCATCATGTATCATATAGGGGAGAAAATAGTTTAGTGCCAAAGGTGAGAAGGAGCTCACAGAATTGTCCAAGTGCAAAGTAATTGAAGTTTAGAATTGTCTCCATGTTGATTGTTTTCATAAAAGAACAGCATTTTATTTCTATACTATATAGTCAGGTATGAATAATGTCCAAACTTACCTGACATGCATCAATATTTCCTTCCATGTACCCAGCACATAGCATTGTGTCCTGGACCAGACCATTATATGCTTCTTTAGCATTACAAGAGCTTGTATCAATAATCTTCACAGGTGCTTTCTGAAGGAACTCTGGGTATACACCTAAAAAAAGTAAATATTATCAGCATAAGCACTGTTCTGAAAAAGAACAAAAGGAAAGCTTGTTTTCAGCCTGAACAGAGGATCTCTATTTCACTCTTGACTATTTTTAGGTTGAAAAAGATTCGAGTCAGTTCCCTCATTTAAATCAATGAAAAAGAATGGTTTAAAGAGTAATTTCAGATAGTTATTTTAATGCTACCTTTCTAATGCCTTATCTGTCTTATTTCACATCTTTAGACAAGACTTCAGTTAGGTTAGAAAGTTTCTACAACCAGACTGCTCTCCTTGGAATGTTCCAAACACAAACAATTTTCAGAGTCAAAGCTCTACATGCACCAGTCCCTGAGACATAATTTGGGAGTAGTGGCTATGAGGTAGTAAACAGCAACTTTGACTCTGTAGTTAGAACTCTGATTTTTCTTGTTGTTCTGTACCTTACAAACTATGTTAAGTTCACTGGACTTACCATCATGTGAAAGTGCTCCCCATCCCGTAATGACAACTCCTTCACCCGCTGGAAAAATCTGTGTGGCTTCAGGAAGACAAACTCGATGTACATCATTTTTAAATAAAACTTTTTCAGTGAGCAGTAGAACTGCAACATCATCATGATGTTCACCGTGGATGTAGTTTTCGTGAATAATAATTTGTTGAACATAATGCTGCATATAGGGGGGATTTACTCGAGTCCCAAAGCTGACTGTATAGTTTTTTGGATTTCTTGTCCTAAAGAAACAAAAATCAAGTATTTTGGATTCATTTCAAAATAATAGAGATATAGTCTGCATCTACCATACTCATTTTCTGAAATTAATATTTCCTTGCTTTATTGTTAATAACAGTGCTAGAATCTGATTTTTAAATTTATTTTAAAAATCTTTTTTGAGTCCGTATATATGCTCTATTATTACAAGGGAATGGGGATACAGAAGTAAAAATAAATATTCCATGCTTTCAAGAAATTTAAATCTAATGAAAGATGAACATAAACACAGTTACATTTGCTTAAAATGTTACACATTAATTAGAGAAAATATGAAACATCAGGAATTAAATGAGCATGCTTTAGGAATAGACAGCTTCTTGGAAGGAAATAAAAGCATTTTTGTATGAGACTACACAGTTTAGTCATATTTGCCAGACACATCCTGCGGGCAGCACGAAGCAGGATGGTGTTCGAACAACTACAAGTGGGTTGGGCTCTCTAGAGTATAAAGTGATGAGATTGGAATTATGTGAGAAAAAGTATAGTCTCAAGAATGAATGACTTTTTCCATTTTTGCTGGAAATGTAGAAAATCTTAGATTCATTTGCCATATAATTTATCTTCCAAACCAAGACACCTCTGCAAATAAAGGGAAAGTAAGATAATTCAGTTACTGAGACAACGGGTGAAAACTGGAGCTGCTCCAGGGTCTTCATTCTCCTTAGTCTTGGGCAGCATAATGAACTTACTTTTTAAAGCAATGAGCTGCAGTCACCAGGTGTCTTTCTCCAATCAAAGATGCTCCACAGTAGTGTCTGCCATTCTGTTTGAGACTTGCTTGCCATGGCCATTCTCCTTCCTGAGCAATGGAACCTCCTGTGACTCTATCATATGTAGCTGACATCCTTGCTCGTCTCCCACAGCCTGGGTTAAAGGTTCAGTTTTATTCCATTCAAATAAGAAGATAATGTTTGTTGGTTACGAAGCCAAGGGTGAGTTGTTCAGGTAGGATAACATAGTGCATGGAAAAGAAGAGAATGCAATCTGTACAAGAACCATGAACAGGCCCTGGATGACCTTCAGACCCAGCATTATTTCTCCAAGATACTTTGGATTTACAGAATATGAAATTGTGAGTGGCAAACAAAGTCACAGCTAACTCCATGGGCTATCCAAACAGACTGCATGTTTTAAATTCCGGTCTCACAATTTACAAATTAGATGAATTTTGGCAATGTATTTCACTTCTTTGTGCTTCAGTTTCTCAAAAATGTTCTAAGAGTGTTGGGAGGATTTAATGAGTTCTATGTAAAGCACTTAGAGCTTTGCTGGTTAGGAATAACAAATCTTGACTGCTATACATTCGTATACATTCAGTTTAAAAGTATCTGAACTTACGGTTGTTGATAATCTTTTCGGCATTGACCTTACTGATTTCTGAAATAGAAGAAAAAATCTCATAGTAAGTTTAATACCTAGCATTAGTCCCCTGACCCTGGGACTAATGGAACGAGATGATAGATGCAACAGAGCAGGAAGGTCCCAAAGTAATTTGGAATCTCAGAATAAATTGTTGCTAGAAAGGAAAGAAACTGATCTATTGATTTTTTTTTTTTTACTATATGTGAACGTATGCTGCTGAAACACATGTGAGAGACTTCTTTTTTATTTAACTAGATTTGTATTCTACTTCTTTAAAGACAGAAAAATGCCAGTATCTTCCCTTAAAAGAATAGGTCGATGCGCAAGTAAAACTGATTCCTGTCAGTCCACAAAAACAACTTTTAGAAAGTGAACTAACTTATAATGGCAAACCCTATACTGTTTTTGAAAATTATAAGAGATCACGAAAATACTAACAAGACACACTATTAATTATAAGGATTTTTCAAGTCTGAGTATCTACTTTAGAATAAAAAGCAGGTTTCCATTCCCCAGAATCAATGTTACATTTTAAAATGTAACATTATTACAACTTGAATGAGTTTTTAATAAAGAGGAATGCAAATTATTGTTCCGATGTAAAACAATGTCCTATTCATTTTTTAAAATTAGCATCAGCTTTGTGTCTGGTGCTTGTGATGTGTGCTAGGAATAACAAGATAAAAATAACACCACTCCCATCTAATACATAAACTTACCTGTGATGCTAAGGGAATTAGGATCTGTAGTCAAATATCCGGAGTGGTTCCTTAGCATCTGACGTAAGATGCTTTCAATTCTTTTTCTTGTGCTTTCCTTCATTGATCTTGGAGCCTTGAAAACCAGCCATATATGTGCTGTCACACTGTTGTTATCAGGACTGGAAGTGAAATAAAGGTTTCATATATGGCTAAAAATATAGCATTTTCTATCTCATTCTCTGATCTTTAACAGCTTGATTTCTTCTGCTCTTTTATGGATTTAGCACAGTACTTTCACATTAGGATAAATCCAGGATCATCTGTCTTGTCTACATTTAATGGTGATGGCATATATGCAGCGGTATTATTCCATTTATGGGACAGGTATTTCTACAAATTTTTAAAAAGCCTGAGGCACAAAATAGAGGTATCATATAATAACTGGGTTCATTTATTCATGCATTGATCATGTGTTGATCAAATGCTTTTGACAAGGATCTAAGGTAAGTGCTATTGAATTATGAAAAGATGACTGGAACATAATTCCTACCCTCAAGGAATTTATAGATTTCTAAGAGAAATAAAACATGCAATGACATAGCTTTAATAAATGAGGCAGAGGTGTTATTTATCTTCAGATTTCAGAGGAAAAATAAGTAATTTTTTACTTAAAGAATGAGAGAAATTTTCATAGAAGTGACATACACCTTAAACTTTAAAGTGTTTTCATTGCTACTACATCACAATGCAGAAAATTTCGTCAGGCAAAGAAAAGGAGAAATAATACTCTAGATTAGCTGAATGGTGATAATATTAATTGGCTTGGTATATGCTATATTTTGAAATCACATTTAATTGTCACACTTAATCTCCAAAAGAAACTTTTTGTGTATCTTCATTATTTTTAGATAAGGAAAATTTGAGGCTCTGTGTTTCTAACATGCTCATGATTATCCAACTACTAAACAAAGATCCAGATTCAATATAACTGACTGACTCCATAATGCAGGCTCTTTATACTACACACTTGTTCCTTCCAGTCCCAGTAATAGTGATGACAGTGTCTAGTAGACTGGGCTCAGATGGAGGAGGGTCTTTATACCAGCCATGAGGTAGCAGGAAAGAGAAGTTATTGACTAAAACCACACTTGAGGAAGATTAATCTGATCATGCTGTTCAGGGAGATTTGGTTAGAAATGGAAAAGGGTGCTGGGTTCAAAAGACTGGCCAGTGGACATGTGGGAATTGTTAGAAAGCCCTGAGTTTGGTGTCGTAAGTGGGATTATTATGCTTTGAGTTTTCCTAACTGATGGCTAACCTTTTAGCACATAAATCAACGAGCATTCTTGGGAATCACTTAGCTCGCACCAGTTAGCCTGTATCGTAGCAGAGTGTGCCAAAATAAAAAACTGTCGCTCACATCCTACATGGTCCCTGCTTCCTACAGATAACTGAAGTTTCACTCATGAGAAAACAAAGCAGAAGCCTTCTGTTGGTAGCAGTTTTCTCTGAAAGGTATCTAAGCTCTTTAGCTTTAGTCTCTCATTTCTTTCCAGTACAAAAATAGACCCTGATGGATGATGGTAGTTGAGATCTTGATTTAATCTGAAATCCCAGAAGCTCCATGAGTTTCAGGAGCAGAGGAAGAAGGGCAGACAGTTTGGAGATACTATGAAGGTAAAAGAAAGAATTGCTTTCATCTGAAATGTGTTTATTAACATTATCTTCTTTGATCCTGAGTATTTTTTTTTGTTTGTTTTTTGGGGGAAGCAGTTTAGGTGGTGTTATCAATATTTTATAGGTGACTCTCCAAGTCTCGAGGGCTACTACATGGTAGAGACTTAGTTCAATTTGTCTAGATCCTATTCTAGGCCCCCTCTGTTGTTCTACGCTATTCTAAATGTACATGCAAAAAATACAGCAAAACTGTTTTGCTTCTTGCTATGTAACTAGGAGAATTTCCTTGGCATCGTACCCTAGTGTAGATATGCTTCTTCTACTCTAGAACTCTAGGGCAGTTCCATGAGGTGTCATGCTGACTTGCATGTAGGAAGACTCACAATAATAGGTTCTATATTTATAATAATGCTAAATAAAAATGTCAGATCATCAAACATTGACTAAGGGACCACCTAATGTAGGCTGAGCATAAAAGCTTAAGAAATCAGAAGGATAAATGAACTGTAATTTAAAGTCAACAGATGGAATGAACTCAACTAAATAGTCCAATCTTTAGTTTTCTTATATTTTCTCTAAATAAGCATTCTGATAATTAGCTTAGGATAATGCTATTTATTAGCAGCATTTTGGCTAGCAATGGCAATATATTAGTAGGTTCTTTGTATAGAGAAAGTTGAAATATATCAGTATTTATCATAGGTGATTTCTTTATGATTATTATTAATAATTACTTACACCAGTGTGGTCACTTGAGAATTGATATATTGTCTGTAAATGTTAGAACGCTGAAATGCATCAGTCATCTGTTAAAAAGAACATAGAGTTAGATTTCTATGGAATATCACAGTATATATATTTATATTTTAAATAATTAACAATGAAATAAATATAGAAAATATGAATTTACCTTGGTTTCGAGCATTTTGCTAAGATAATTATTTTCTGGTGATGTCTCTCTTTCATAATTTTTATTATATGGAATATCTAACACTTTAAAATGACCTTGGTAATAGTAGGTTCTGTTTTCTGTGAAATAAAAAAAATTCAAGAATTATTTAAGTGAATTGGTTTTCAAACCCAGATATGGGTTGCATAGTAACACCAACTAATAAATATGTGCTCATATCAATTGTTGATATACCTTGTGAATCTTTCTGGCACAGTTAGTTAAATACTTAGGCACTGTAGAAAGTATTTGCAAAAATACGAATGGAGCAAATATAAATCACACAAAGTTCAGAAAGAAGAGCAACATCTTGACTGAGCCAGATAAGCTATAAAAGAGATTTCTTCCTAGAATAATTAATTGCTAGACTCTGAATAAAATTATTTACCATTTATTATCTCTTGTGTGAAAATATTTTATGAAAAAAAAGTTTTAAGTACACTTTAAGTACATTTTATAGAAGGAATGTAATATCAAAGATATTCAGTACTTTCCAATATAATTTATCTACTAAGAAAGCCAAGAATCAAAATTGGATCTGACTCCAAAGTCCACACCTACTCCACTAAATTTCCTAAATTTTCATAGATACTAAGCTATTGATATATGATACATATTACATATTACTTCTAATATGTTATTGATATTATCTAAAAATGTTAGAAATTGTATAGAGTACCTGTCATATAATAAGCACTAGATAAGTGCTGATATTATTTTGCAATATGAGCATTGTCTTTAAAGACTATGTTATGGAAGAGACAGTGAAAAATGCATGAAATTGTTGCTAGTAAGGTTATAAGAAATATATAATTAAATGATAAAATTAATTGCTCTAATACCAGTTTTATGAAAATGCAAAGACTGAAGGCACTCTGATTAAAATAAAAAATAGTTTGTCATTGTAAAAAGTATGATGCAGCCTGGTGGGTCAGTGGCTAAATTTGTGACTAGAGGTGGTGTATCCCATGTGAAGCCCAAGGATCTGGTTTCAAAATCAGGATAGATGGTCATTTCCTCCTCTCTTTGCCTACTTGCCTTCATTCCCACCTGCTTCCTTCCTCTAAATAAATAAATACGTATTTAAGAAAATAAAAGTGAAAGTATTTTGTGAGTGAAAATGCAGTGAGATGGAAAAAGAAGTCAGAAAATTCTAAGCAAAATGTTGAAATGAGTTGGTTATATATATAAAATAATTTTGTGTATAATAAATTTTGTAATTTCAGTTGATTTGTACACAAAACATGGATCTTTTACTTTAGAGATTAAGATTTATAGTAGTAGTTATTTGGGTTTTATCACAGGTAGAAAAAAAATAGAATCTGAAACTATTTAACTTTCTTTTTTCATAATTCAGTATTTACAAAGCATCCTTCAGTTCTTTTAGATTCCTAAATATTTCAAGCTGATAAGTGGTTCAAATGCTAATATAAATTTAAAAGCTATGGAGCAGAAAGAAGGAAATTATTTTATAACTTTTCCATGATTGCTTATAACTTATATCTTTAAAGAAAACTTAAAATTTACACACACACACACTCACACACACAATTTCTTTGTTTTTGATGAGTGCTCTGGACGCAATCACAGAATTTAAGCATAAATTATGAGAACACTTTATTTAAAATTAAGAGAGTAGAAACACTTCTGCATTCTCCTGCTTCTAAGCCCAGAAAAAGAATTTAAAAATCAGGATGGAGGGCTCAATTCCAAAAGAATATTTTTTAAAAACCCACAAATTCTGAATCAAAAACTATAATGCAAATCTACCCAAAACTGTGAAATATACTCTACGGTAAAGACTGATATCAATCAAAGATATATTTCTTCACAAGTTAAATTGAATGAAGATTTTCTAAAATTTCTAAGTGATTCTATGACTAGAATAATAAGACTTCAAATTCTAGAGAAAAGATAAAGAATATCTATAGGGACATATTTTGCACCACAGAATGGCAGCAGTGAAAATAAAAGTAAAACCATACTAATGTACCACTTTTATTATATTTGCTCTAATCTTTCAGATGAAGTAAACTGGAATGGAGACAGTTGGGAAACCAAGATCACTGTATCTTAATTTGGAGAATCTATTAAAGATCCTTCTCCAGAAACACCTATTCCTAAGGGTTAAAAACGAAAAGCAAGTGTGCCCTATTGCTGAAGACAATAATAGGCTAGATAAGAGAATATCTGAGATGATGAACCAAAATATAATCTGTAAATACCTTAGCATAAGAGCCATTCCCTGACTCACCTCTTCCAGTATTCTTTAGGAAATACTTTACCAAAATCAAGAAGAATAAATAATAATTGCAAAGGATCAAGTGGGGGGCTTATGTATAGATGATATAAAGGAAACAGTCAAATGAAGAAATAATATAGCCAAAAATTGCAAAAGGGAAAAGTGGAACTATTTTAACAACAGATTATAGAAACTAGTTTTAGATATTATAGGGAAAAAAGAGCTCAACAAGATACCACAGTTCAGTAAAGGTGAAAGAAAAGCTGCAGAATTCAGTATAGATGTGGAAACAGAAAATAAGACTATCACAGATGAAAGCCATACTGGAAACAGATGTAAGTTAAAAATTTTGTGACATAGAACAAGCTTGAACAAAACAAAATAAAAAAGAAAAGAAATAATATAAAATTATCATTAAAGGAATGCTGAAAGGAGGTCCAACCAAGGCATAAGTGATATTCCTGAAAGAAGAACAGCGCAAATGAATTCTGATCTGTAGATTAAAAAGGTTCATAGTAAGAAACTAAACAGCTATAATAATTACAATTGCAAACCAGAATGAAATGCTATGAACATTGGCTATATAGAAAGAACAATATTGCTTACAAGGTATTGAGAAGTCTGGGAGAAAAAAGAGAAATGTAAGTGTGCTGCTTTTCATGTCTTTCATAGCAGAACACAAATAAGATTACATCTAAAGTTGAAACTACAGGGCTTTTGAGAAATGACTCCAACTTTCCTCATGTTTTTAAAAGTCTTATTTAAAATATATACTAAAAGTTTTTTAAATATTAATATATTCATTATAAAGTCAGAGTTTAATATTCTTAAGTTTTTCTTCACATGAAATGAGAGCCATATTTTAAAGATAAAATGAAACATTATTGCTATCTTTGTATATTACTTTTTGGCTTATTTATCTATCTGTGCAATTGTATCTCTGTATAGTGTGTATCCTTATATCCTGTGTATATTCAAAAAGAAGTCTGCACTAAAGTGTTTGGAAAATGTGTACTTCTGGGATCTCAGGACATCGATGATCATTTTAAAGGGAAATTATTCATTGCTTACAATTGTTTCTTTGTCTTTTGTGGAAATGGAAATAAAACGTATAGCAAAGAGAACCAAAAATGTGTTTTTACCAACCTACTGTCAGAAAATGAACCAGGAGACCAATTATTATTCCCAGAACTGCCAACACTCCAAACACAGTGAGAGCGATCATCCATAGTGGCAAAGACGTGCGGGAAACTCTGACTGGTCTGCAAATAAATGATATGAATCAGAGGGGTAGATTAAAAAAACATACTCATTCCAAATCCTTCTTTCTTTCTTCCCTTACCCCCCTCCCTCCTTCTCTTTCTTTTTTCTTTCCTCAAATCTCAAACCTGATCTCTCGGCTTTATATTATCTGCACCTTAACCATCTCAGCTGCCTGAGCCAAAAGGTGCACCTTAAATCTTTCTTTCTTTCTTATTTCCTCTAGAAGTGCCATCAATTTAGGTACAGTAGTAATAAAGTCCATCTGAAGACAAAAAAATAGAAAGAAAAGAAGGGAGGAAAAATACGTAACTTTTTAAATCTATGCTACAAAATTATTTTTCTGCTGTATGATGGTTGGTGCTAAGTTATCTATACATTTAGTATCTTATTTTCTCCCATGATCAGTGGGCAGTGGTGGAGTTAACAGTGATAGGTATTCCCCAGGTAAGGTTGGAGAAGAGCAGAGGGGAATGGAAATGTTTTTGAAGTTCTTTGTGTTTAAACCTGCTATAATTTATAAATCGTGATCACACACTATTATGTCCTTATTAGACACAAAAAACACATACAAATATGAAGTACTATACATAATCAGAGCAGTGTCCATTTCTCTTAGTAGCTTGTTATGAGAGTGATTCAGAGATATTTTTAAGAAGTAAAAGAGCAAATGACAATAAGTTTGATATTTTTACTGTGTCTTGAGAATTTATTAAATTGAAATAGGTATTTCTGGGAACTTTTCAGACAAATAGACAAAAGAAGACATTCTTGAAAGAAGAAACAATATGTAGTACTCATAGTACTTGACAATTTAATTTTGTTATACCAATTCTGAATTTACCAAAGATGATGTTCTTTCTGTGTGTCAAACTTTGACTATGGTATGGTGCCAAAATGTTTGAGAAAACAATAGTCTAGAAGTGCTATGCAAGTATTCTTTAATTATAATAAGCATTTGTAATCAGTTAACTTTAAGTAAAGAAGATTACCTTCAATAATGAGGGTGGGTCTTGTCCAGTCAGGTGAAGACTTTACCAGCTAAAGTAAGTTTCTGGGCAAAGAAATTTCTCCCTCAAGAATCTAGCATAGAAATCTTCCTAAATTTCCAGTATGCCAGTTTAGTCTATGGATTTTGTACTTGCTAACCCCACAATTTTATGAAGCAATTTCTTAAAATTTCTCAGTTGAAAAAGTGCAGAGGGAAGAGGGTTGGGATAGGTAGAGAAATCTTACCAGTTGCATATCATATATAACTTTTATGTATCTATGTGTATATCTACGTGTATATCTACATATCTATACCTCTATATCTGTATTAATCTCTATCATCTATCTACCTACCTACCTATTGAGAGATCTTATTTCTTCTGTTTCTCTGGAGAATCCAGACTGATAGAGAGACCCAAAAAATTCTTTATACCATACAAAGGTGTTGAGATTTTGTCTTATATATTGTGGTTTCTCTGATTGTGATTGGAGGATGATCTTATAATAACCTGAGAATGCTTGTTAAATATTAAATTTTTAGGATCCTACCTTTAGTGAATTCTAATTACTGGGAGAGCCTGAAAACTGTGCTTTAAAACTATTGGTGGTTCAGATTCTCACTAGACTATGTACTAGCTTCATAATGAAATACTGAAAAACTCTAATCTAATCAGGGCATATTATCAGGATTCTCAGATTAAAAGTAGCATCATCGGTAATTTCTATGGTATATTGAATCACAGATAAAAAAATAAATTGAGTTGATGCTTTTAAGAGAACAAGAATTTTGTATCCATCCTCTATTAGTGTTCTATTTAACTCTCTGAAAACTGCTCCACACTTACTGTTTACTTCTTCAAACTGCAAGCATCATCTGCCCCATGCTTAGACTTAGCTGATAACCTTACTTCTTATTCCATAGAAAAAATGGAAGGCATCTGGAGAATATTTATAACTCTATCATCACATTTCTGAATTTCTCTTCACCTGTATCCCAAGCTCTGTGTTCCCCCTCATGTTTCTATAAATAAACTGTGCCTTTGACTTAGCCTAACTTCACCACCACCTCATCTCACTCTTCAATATATGTTTGTATATAACCTGTGTTCCAGCCATTTCAAACTACTCAGAGTTCTCTGGGAAATTAGAATCTTTTGTGCTTCCATGTCGCTGTACACTTTTATCCTTCTGCTTTAACATGCCCTTTGAAGTCTATCCAAAGGGCTTCCCCTCAAACTTTATCACTCGAATTTATTTCCTCTTTATTGAAGTCTTGTGGACCAATCTATTATAGATCCACACTGAGACTATTTTTTAATTTTTATATGACAGTCTTTTCACCTCTACTTATGACCATTTTGTGATCTTGCGGCTATGTCATTTTTGTTGTCACTTTTTATGCCCAGGGCATTGTATAGTATATAGCACATTATATATAATATGTATTAAAGGAAGGAATGAATGAAACCAAGGTGTATCAAGGACGACTAGAGCATGAAAGATAGAACAGAGGGATACAAATTACAGAAAGCCTCTTTCCTAATCAAAAAAGTTTTGACTTTATTCTGTGGAAATGATTCTGGGTTTATGGAGATGAATCCGCAAGCAATATTTATGATGATAGTTTAAAGAAGGGAGAAAATAAAAGAGAAAGACCAGTGAAGACAGAGGCTACTGTAATCTTTGGGAATGGGATAAAGGAATCCTGGATAGTAGTAGTAAGAAAAGAAAAAAAAAGTGATAAATTTGAAAAGGTTTTAGTATAATATTTATCAGAACTTGATAACTAATTAACTGTATTGTTAAAGAACAGGAATATGTTAAAGTTGACACAAAATTTTACCTCAAAAAGTACAGGAAAGTAAAATGAAGTCTAGAAGACATAATATGAAAAGGAAAATTACAGTTTTCATATCTTGGCTTTGAGAGACATTTAAATTTTCAGTACACATTGTAGTGTCAGACTGATGATTACCTGAAGGACCATAATTGGGAAAGCAGCCTTAGGAGTCATCCAAAAATAAAGAAACAAAATTTTGAAATTGATTACATAGTGTTTGTTATAGAAAATATTGTGTAAAATTGTTGTTCATTTTTCTAAGGCAAACCTTTGTTTCCATTCTACCTATACCTAATTTTTCATACATTTTCTGACTTTCACAATCTCGTTGTTCAATATGTCTCAAAATACTTCACATTGTCAGTATGCTTTTCTTAACTGTAAAATTCGGAATGTTGTTCACCTCTCAGTGATGGGTCAGCAGTTACCTCATTTCATAAACATTCAGCTCCACCAAAACTACTCTGCTTGTTTTCTAATTTTAACCCACACCCTTCATATCTCACATGAATTCTTACTAATTGCTTTTTCCTCTTGTATTCTCTTAATTGGTGATATATTTGTACATTGCTTGTCTTGACTAGCTTTGTTTTTTAAACTTTACCTCAGAACAGAATTTTATATAAATTGGAGGAAAATATTCTTTCTTTTGTCGCTATAATTTATTTTAGCAAATTGTATGCTTATAAGAAAATAAATAATTTAATTTATATCTATTAAAATTTGGTCAAATAAAATACCTTAGAATGTGTCTAAACACTATGATTTAAACTCAGAGTACTGAAATAACTTGCTAATTTTCAATTGTTCTTCATTGAAAACACTCTAAAATTTTATATTTGTATGTCCTACCCTTATTCATTTTGATAATTGCTTGTCACCAGTTAATGCTTCTCTGAATTCTACTTTTAACTTATAATCAAAATTTCCAAACTATGACACAGATTAAATATCTGGTTTAAAGTGACAAATTTTCAGACAGAAAAAAATGACTCAGCTATTTAACCAGTATTTCCAGTAGCCATACCAGAAACTCTTCTGAAAAATGACATGTAATAATTATAATATAATGTAATGAATTTTTTCTAATTAATGCAAGGGGAATTACTGAAAGAAGGTAGAGAATATCTTTAAACAGTGCTTTAAAAAATTGTGGCATGAACTCTCAATGCTACCTTAGCAAGGACATAAAACACAGCTTTCTTCTGAGATTTTTTCCATTTCATCCTGTAGGACTAACCCTAAGAAAAAAAATGAAATTGATGAAATGTGCTATTGAAGTCTTTGCTTCCATTTATAGAGTTCCTTTTTTTCCTCTTGGTCATTCATCATTTAGGTACTCATATGCAAGTAAAAGATTGAATAAGATCTTCTCAAATAAGTTTGCAAATTAACCAGGCTTCCAAATTCCTCCAAGCTCTCTTGGATAATTGGATTCGTGCCTCACTCTCAGAAGGTAGCCATTGAATTAGAGCTTGAACTTTTCCTAGTTAACTAGGAGTGCTTAGAAACGATGGTTTAATCCTTTGAAATCTTCCAGGTTAAATCTTCAGACAAATGTCAAAATGATGAAGATGAAGGAGGAGGAGTTCTAAAAACTAAAAAAATATCCACTCAACATAAAGGTGATGAGTCTTAGGGGCACTGCTGTTTCCTCTCCACTTTTAAAAATGGATGTCTAATGAGGGAAAAATCAGGGTTATGAACAATATGTTTTTAATAAAGAAATCACACACTACTGTTTGCTTTAGTTCAAGAAAGACTAGTTATATTTCTCAGTGAGTATATTCTCTGAGTCATATTTTTTAATAAATGCTGATATTGTTATATATATAAATAAGATGTGTCTTAAAGAGATTCATTATTGACTAGATATTTTAAGGAAATATTTTTGTAATTCCTGAATTTATATTTATGGTAACTGTACATTAAGTATTTCACAATTAAGTTCAGTAAATTTTGCTATATTGCTTATATTTTGATGAAAATGCCTGAGTGGAAGATATATTTTTAAATATTGATATTAATGATCACTATTCATTTAATATAATTGCATAGTTAGATACCTTAAAAATAAACAACACATGTCTATACATAAGTATTCTATTTTAATTTGTGACTATTGCACAGGTGAAAAATACTTGACATTATATATGATTATATATGATTCTACAGAGAACACATGAAAGCATTGTACAATCATTTTTTGTCATATATGTATTTTTATTCATGGGATGGTAAGATGCATATCAACTTTTTGAAAACTCCTTAAATCATTACATGAAACTAAAGGTAACAGACACAAATGCATATCTGTCAAAAGGTTGTCTCCATGTAGGAAATTCAAAGTGCTGTGGAAAAATTCCGAATTCCCTCCTAAATGCATAATTTTACTGCAGTTCTTGGGTGGGAGTCATACAGGGGAAATATTTATGTCAAAATTTTAGGCAAGCAAATTTCCACTTACCTGTACATTATGTGCTGATATATAGACTGCTGAGGTTAGAAGAGATAAAGGAAACTGGTGCACTTCTTTTGCCCTGATCAGTGGTTCTCAGGTAAATGTGCTAACCACAATGATAGTTGGGATTTTAAGGGCTGGGTAAAATAGCAGAAAGCAATTAAAAGGAAACTTGTTTAACAAGTGTTGATGACAGTTGTGGATGTGAGGTTTAAAGGAAGAAATGAAAATTCTCTTAGAGATGGATACTTAGAAAAGGACAATAAACATAGCTTAGATTGGTTGTCTTAGAGGTCCACCCAAGAAATAACACCACAGATTGGTGAATCAGTGTTCTGACTCAGATGCCATCTATCCCTTTCATGATATAGAGCTCCTCCCCAGTGAAACCAACTGTATCCATTGGAACAGCCCCAAATGACTTAAATACAAATTCTGTTTTTTATATAATAATTGTGCTAAAACATTGTATAATTTTATATAGTAATTGAGCTAATAATTATTGCTCACTTGAAACATGCTTAATCTAAAAGTTTACTCTTGGACTCTATATCATTGTAGGAATAGATTTACAGATGGAAATAGGTATGGGTGTAAGAAATATCAGTTCAATTTTCCTGATTCTTTATAGGAATTGGAGCTAATTCATCAAATCAAGAGTTGTTTAAATGAATATGGACTGCTTAGGGTGACTTCAAAAAATCATGAGGCCATTTAAGTATCTGGAGTAGAAATTTCTAAATTCTTGTCACCATCTTTCCTATATTCAACCATCCACTCACTCCGTTCATTTAATAAATATTTGTTATATACTGCATTAGGCTACCTATTGTTCCCAGTGGTGGAATTACAATGGGGATAGAATCCTGCCTTCATGAAGTTTACATTCTAATGAAGACACTCAAGAAAATAGCAAATGCATAATTTAATATAAGCTATTTATATATACTATGAAGAAAATAAAGCAGATTAACTGGATAGAGAATGTTCAGGGGGAGGAGAATGTCTATTTTAGTGTAGTCAGGAAAGATTGCTGGGAGGAGGAGGTTTTTGAGCAGAGACCTGAATGATGGTATTAATTGGCGTGATGTATCTTCTTTAACATACTCATGAATTTTTCTAGAAGTCTTCAAAACTTTCAACTGATTTTGGATAAAATACAAATTTATTTGGTGAAAATTCACAACTTTTTAGAATGCCATCTCTCTTTGCCAATAGCTTCATAGAAGTAGAGTATAACAGAGAGGCATGACACCTATTCTAATACCAGTTTCTCTAGGAACTAGCTGTTTGACATACATTTCTCTGAACTTCAGCTTTTTCATGGGTAAAAATGGAGTCTCATAAGATTGTATTTGTAAAGCTGTATCAACAGAGACAAGTATACCAAGTGCTTGACACAATGCCAAGAACATTTTAACAATGACATTACCTGAAGCTTGACACTATTTAAGAAGAGGTGACCACAAAATTAACATATGAGCTGTACTCATTCAATTGGAAGCTACTCATCCTCCACTGGGAAAGTTCATTTCCAAAGTGTTTGCAAGCACACAGTCTTGAGAAAATGTATAACGAGCAATGTGCTGTTGAAGCTATCTGAACTGCATAGGATACTGAACACAAAGTCTATATAAAATTCTGAGATGTGCTGGAGACTACAGAACACTCTCTCCATCTGGATGTGCAGGACTAAACCTCCTAAGTAAATTCCCTTGTTCATTAACGTTGCTAATCTAGAATGATTTGCCTCTCCTTTGGAAATCTGCTTGCCCTCTGTACATAGAGACTGGGTTGAGATATCACCAGATTTGTGACTCAATACTTGATCCATTTCTCACAGTTCATTCCTTGAATGACAGGTGTTTTCTTACTTCCACATTTTTTATTTGTGATGTTTAACTTTCCAGGATTGCTATTTCTAGTCAACCAATATTTATTCTTGCTTCATGGTCCAACCTAATTGCCATTTCCTTCATAAAAACTTCCTTATAAAGGATTATCTTCTTTGATCTCCTTTTTCTGGCTTTCATATTTAATGTCATCAGCAGTCATTTTGGATTTAATCATCTGTTAAGTTATATTGATTTGTAACTCATCTTTCCTGTGGACAGTCCTATAACCCCAATGAAAGTATAAGCTTCTTGAACTTGAAGGCAAGAACTATATCTTATATTTCTCTGCTTTTTCATAATGATCATCAGAGCATCTAGTATTTAATAGGTAATCAATAAGTAAGCTATGCTTCAATTAACATTCAAAATACAGAGGCCTCCAAAAAGTTAATAAAATGTTTTTAAAACTCAACATTCAATTAAAAGGATGTTTAATGTCATTCATTGCTAATTATGAAAATATACATGAAAACAATAATGTAGCTCAATTAAAATTAAAAATTCTATTCCAATCTTTGGTAAGCATGTGGAGAAATGGCCGCTCATATGTTGATGATGGAAGTTGGAATTTAGGTAACAACTTTACAGGGTAGCTTCATAGCATATATTTAATTTTAAAATGATATCCCTTTTACTAAGAAGTTTTACTTCTCAAAATTATCTCATTTTCTATTCTTGAACATGTAATCAAACAAGACAGTTTGAGAATGCTTACTACAAAGTTTGAAGCAGCAAAAAAAAAAAAAAAAAAAAAGGGCAATCCATAGAAGTTGAAATGCTTTGGTACATAATATTATGGAATATTATCCAGTTATTAAAAAGACGAAGTTATAGTAGACTTGGTGCACTCATCCTCCATTCTAAATTCTCTCTATATATTGAAAAAATTGTGAAGCTAAAAATGATATTACCCAGACTCTCTTGCAGTTGCAATTCTGGATGCAAATCTGCCAACTAGATGTACTGACTTGCAATGCTGAAAGATGAAACAAGTCATATGCTTGATGAGAGAAAAACTTTGGGATTTATGCTGATAAAAGTTCAAAAATAAGTGGTGTTTAGTGCAACAGCATTCTGCTCTCCATTCATCAGATTCCTGGGGTCCAATAAAGTATTTTTGAGTAAGCAGAGACTAGACTAATTTGTGTATCAGTAGACTTTAATGATATTATCATTGGTGCTGGATTTTGTTTTTGTTTTTGTTTTTTTTCCTGATATCTGGATCTTAGTAATGAATTCAGAATTACCAGTTGCAGCTTTTCTCTTCTGGGTATCAGATTTCCCTTGTTCTTTCGGAACATCCTTAAGCATCCAATCCCAGACATTCCAACAATTTTTGAAGTACATTATTTCCTGCTTCACATTCCTTTCTGCTTCAAATTTCTTTCCTGCTCTGAATCCTAACTGATCTAGTTATAGAAGTATATGGAAAGATTAAAGAAGAATTACTGAGTAAAAACATGAAATGTAGAATGAGAATTCAATTATGGCATTAGTATTTAAAAGGAACAATACCTCAGGGTTTAATGGGTACTAGTATATGTACTTAAATTCATGTTATCTATAAAAAAAGACAAATATGTGAAAAAAATCTAGAAGGATTCACAAAACAATGATTATCCTCAAGGAGAGAAAGAATTGAAAATGGCAATTAAACGAACCAGCCTAATCTGAATGGCTTCATTTTTTTCACAAGGAAAGCAGATTATCAATTTCTTATGTAATTTATAAAAATTACAGTTTGCATGATGAAATAAAAATATCTTTGATATGAATTGGAGTAGAGAAAAGTGATAAAGATGGCAATGAAATGTTGGTTCTCAGGTAGTCAGTGCCAAATTAATATTGGTTGAAGTTGATTTTATTTATTGTAAGTAAATATGTAAAACTTTTCAGGATGTTATAATGGCTTGATGACAATATGCACCAAATTCATAATTATATATTGGATAAAGTCTCACAGAGCTATAAGATGATTTTTAAAGGCTGGTATGAGTCTACCAGAAAAACAAAAATATAAAGGAAGGATATTCTAGACAAGAAGTACACCATTTGGAAAGGCACAAGAAAACAAGTTTCAGAAATCTTAATAATGTAACTAGACAACAGGTTAAATTCAGGGGCACAACAGGAGATAGAACAGATGTATACGTAACAGTCAAGTCCTAATAGTACAATTCTATTTTAGTCAGTTTGACGTAATAATTACTTCCATTGAGTAGTCATAGGTCCAGAAACACAGAAATGAAAAAAGAGTAGGGTATTTAGCTGTAAACAGATAATTTTTCATCTTAAAGAATGTGCAATGACAATTGTATACTGGGGTCCATCTGAAGCACCGTCTGTAAGTCTTCGTGGTGGGAGTGACATTTGAGCTGTGTCTTGAATGAGCTAAGAAAGTCAAGCTTTTTATAGATTTGCATAATAAAGAGTTTGGGTTTCATTTTCTAGCAGTGTTGAGAATTGGGATAGAGTATGATATTACGCAAGAAAACAATTGGTACCAGACTAACTCTCCCTAATTACTAATACCTGTTCCTAATCTGACCATAGCTTGGTTTAATTCCTCTTCTTTCTCTTTCATCAAATGATTAGGAAAAAGAAATGTGTGAACAATTTTTCATTACCCCGGTTAGTGATTTCTAAATTGCTGAATATTTTTTCGGTGGATGATATAAATCTGACTTAAAAAACATAAACCTGGCCTTACAAAGTCTGAGACAGTTGTTTAATGAAATATTTATTATATGTATTATATTTAGTGAAAATAAAGTTTATTTGTTCAAATTAGCCAACTGTGACAAATTTTAAATGAAAACAAATTTTTGAGGAAAAGACAGAAGAAAAGATGAATGAATTATTTTGTTATTATAATAAAGCATAATGATTATAAAAAACAACATATTATAATAACATGCAATTGTCTTTTATGGAATCCTTTATCACTATAAACTACAAATTTAAAATGTCCTTGACACACACTATGAAATATTAAAAATGACTTCTTTTGAAATTCCTCTTGCATTGAAATTATGAAACATGAAAAATAAGAAATTTATTCACCTCAGTCACTAGCAGGTCATACTTAAGCCATTTAAAAAACATCTGGCACAATGGCCACAAACCTATTTTTAAAGCATATATAGGAGATAGCTATATTCACTTATGTGCTGGTAAGTATTTAACAACCACGTCTTAGAACCAGAAGGCAGGTGACTAATTTTAATAGTTGCCAATTCCCATGGTGTAAATACTCATAGTATGGCCAATTTCAGTCTACTCATATGACATCACCAAACATGGATTTGAGAAAGGGAGTGCAGTATCAAGCATTCTATTATATTTATCTTTGTCATATTGACACAGTAGATGTGAATAACCTCAAGTACATAAATACTAGTAAAATGTAATGAAATATGATGAGTTTTAGATATTTCATAACCTTAATATTCAAGTACAATGTGCTTAACAACAGGCTTATATAATTACTGAAATTTCACCATTCTACTTGTACATTGAGACAAGTTAGATTTAGTATATCATTACCGAAATTTTAAATATTAAAAATATACATAGACTTCACAGTTTATGTATTTAAAGGACTCATATGATTCCATGAGTAATAATTAGATAAAGCTTTTATTTAAAAACAAAAGATATGGTATATCACGATAATGCTAGCAAGCATTTGGAGACCAAAAAATTTACAGGGGCAGACCCCCAAAGTACTTATTCACGCAATATATATTTTGCCTCCAGAATGAAAAACCAAAACTTGTTAACATCAAGAGAACTTAAGGCAGAAGTTCCCAGCAGGATCTTGGATTGATAAATAAAATAGCCCAGGGGTTACTTAAACAGTTTCAGACTTTAAACCTCATATAAATCCTATTGGCCTTATTTTGAAAAAGAGTCAAAGGCAAGTATCCAGTCATTTCCAGAAATAAAGACAGAGCTATCCCATTTCAGTTGTGAAACCTACACAAAATCTAATAATAAAAATAAGAAAGTATAATATTTCAAATGTCTATTACCAAGGATGACTTCAGGTGTTTTTTTTTTGTTTTTTTTGAGATGTGAAAGTCTGAGGAAAGATGAAAAATGCTCTTCTGACATACAAATGCAAATTGTCTGTTAGACTTTAATATAGAAATTTTAGATGTATACAAGCATAGTTTCAGGAAAAAGTCACAGCTAAATTAAAAATATTTCGGAGTTGTCTGTATATAATTGGTATTGAAGGTATTGAACTGAATAAGATCATCTAGGGTATATACGTGGAGAAGAGAAGAGATATGAGGGTTAATATGAAACGCAGGATATATAAATATGACCGTAAATCAGTTTTCTCTACTTTGCATCACTTTATCTTCTCTTGTCTGACTCACTTTCAGTGAAAGCATTTCTTTAATGCATTAATATGAAAATCTGTGCTGTATAGCAAAAAACTGCTATATAAGTCAAAATAGTTTTTAAACACTGATTGGTTAGATATTTACAAAGATTATAAATACAATCCTTGAACACAAGTTATCATTAACAGCTTTTTATTAGTGCCAAAGCTGACTAGAGGTTATACAAGTTTAAAAAAAACACATTTTACATCACTTTTATACTAAGGTTTTCATTCAGTTCCAACTGATTTCCCCCTGGAAGAAGCAGGAGACAGGCTGAGATCTATGTGTTATGGACTGAATGTTTGCGTTCCCTCAAAACCCATAAATTAATAACCTAGTCCCCAATAGGATGGTGACTGGTAATTCTGAATTATTCACCCTGCCAGAAACAATTTAATTAAAATACATTCAGTTTCTGTGTTCATAGTGGTCATTATCTTTTGACTTTAAGGAATGAGGTACCCAAACAATATGATAAAGCACTTAAATTGCTACTTAAAAAAAAATTTTATATGAGGCTGTTACAAGGGCAGCTGTCACATAAAAATAGTACTAAGGACACTTAGAGCTGTCTTTCTCTGAAAATCCTCCTAACCAGAGTCACTGAGATTTTTTCCTGCTACTTCAGCCCCACCCAGTTTCTGATTATTTCTTTTGGATGGGCCTTATATGAACAGCTTTAGTGGACGGTTTCTGAAATTACTCATTGACATGTACCCTGTGGCAGGTTCTAGGTAACTGCGTAAGTAAAAATGTATCACTTGTTCTTATTCAATTACCCTATCATGTTTACTAAGACAACACATTCTGGCTTCTAATTTAGATTTTCTAACCAGATTTTCCAGTTCCCCAATGAGCCTATTCATTTAGGATCTAACATCGTTTTTAGCTTTTCTCACCTTTCCTTAGTATGTCAGGTGATGGGCAGTTTTTGTTTGTTTGTTTGTTTTTTAAAGTTTCAAGAACTTCAAGTACCTTGAATGCTTCTATTTTAAAACCTTCAGTGACTCCATCCTTTCAACATCCATGTTTCTTAGATTTCATTCCTTCAGAATCACTGTAGGCTCCATGTCCAGAAATTTATAAAGATTTAATGTGATCCGTAAGATTAATTTTAGCAAATCCCTCCAGGTATTCCATGATCCATAGTTTAGTTTTTAAAAATCTCTTCAGAAAGACAGATCCTAAAGAAGTGCTTTGTAAAAGAGAGTTCCCCGGAGTAAGAATCTTAGCATTTAGAAATGTTGCCAGTCAATATAACTACAGCCTAAGTATAATTTACAGCATTTCCTTTTACAAAATCTTCTCTACTTCAAATTGCTGCATTTATTGTACACAAAATACAATTTGTGTTGTTCTATAGTCCATGTTGCTGCAAATGGCAGGATTTCTCCCTTTTGATGGCTGCATGATATTCCATTGTGTATATATATACCACATCTTTATCCACTCTTCTATTGATAGGCATTTAAGTATTTTCCAACTTTTAGCTATTGTGAATAGTGCTGCAATCTACATGAGGGTGCACACACCTTTTCAGGTAAGTATTGTATTTTCAGGGTAAATACACAGAAGGAGAATAATTGGATAATATGGAATTTCTATTTTTAATTCTTTGAAGAATCTCCACACTGCTTTCCAGAGCATCACTATTTCTGAACTCTAGCTTCCTCATCTTTAAAAGATTAAATTATACCTCCACACAGAACTGTTGTTATGAACAAATAAAACAATGTAAGTAAAATACTTGATATAAGACCAAAGCAGCTTTTTGGAAAATATGAATTGCTTCCATTCACTTTTCCCTTCACTTCCAAATTTAAGTGCCTGAATTCTCTTCAACTATGTACTTCATATGACCTTAGTGAACTTTTATGCATTTAGGTTAACCCCAGAGACTAACCAAAATAGACCTGCACCAGAATCCTACATTTAGTCAAACTTTCACACTTGCTTATCAAAGCAGTGAGCTGCACTTAATAGCCACCTGTTGTTGATCACAGAGACTCCACAACAGTGTTTGATCTTTCCATTGTCTGTTGGTCTGCCAGTGACCATGTCCCCAGCAGAGCATATTGCCATTCACAATTCAATTGCCTGGTATGCTGTTGGTCAGTGGTCTCTCACAACCTGAAGAAAGGATTTATTTATACACTAAGAGATTTTTTGATTGTGCTTCAAAAGAAATATATTTTAAAACATTACATGAAGCCCTTCAGAGGTTGTCTAGCACTTTACAAGTGATGCTATTTTTTTCCTAGGATGTACTCTTATCATGATACCCCACTCTATCTTAGTTTAGGTGACATCTACTTATGCTCTTTTTAAGTTTCATGCATCTTTCAATCACTAAACTGTATTGTATCTATTTGTTATCATTCTCATCTTCCCAGGTAGATTGCAAAATTCTTAAAGATGGAAAGGTTGCTTCATTTATATCTGAATCCTTCCTTCACAGCATATGCGATGCTATCTTCATCTGCATGGTCCCATGTAGACAAAAGATACTCCATAAATATCCACTGAGTGAATGAACGCAGAGATGTATTATGTTGTAATACAATATTCTTTTTTTATTTCCTTTTGCTCTGTTTTTTAAAAATTGTTTTATTTCTTTTGTTTATAATGCTCTATGCACTCAAGGATATTGAATTTGTACCTTAGTCTGTGTGTGTGTTTCACACCACACCAGAACAAGAGTTTTAGTGCCTTTTACCACCACTTTATTCCCTCCTTCCTTTCCTCCTCTTTAAACTCTTCTGGTAGCTACAGTCTTGTGCTTGTGAGTTTTTTGAAATTTGTCTGTTTCTCTATATTCCACATATGAGTGAAGCTTCATAGATTCCAGTGAGCATGTATAATATAGTTTCTTTATCCAATCATCTACTGATGAATATTAGGTTATTTCCATGTCTTGGCCACTGCAAATTTTGCTGCTAGCAGCATGATATCCTAAGGAGAATTTACTTTAAAAATACAGATTTTTTTTAATCTTATAATAAAATTATTTGAGATAAACTAATTTTATATTTTCTTATTATCTAAAAATGTCCTTTTCCTTCATTCATTTCTATAGTTTCAAGATAGGAGTCATTCAAGGAATGTCAAACCTCCTTGAATCATCTACTTAGACAAAAATAATAGGCTAGTCTTAGATAGGTCACCTAAGAGATATACCCAGAAACAGTTTTGTGATAAATCGTGATAATCTTGACTCTGTGTATGACCACTTCCATTATATTGGCTTCTTGTTGATCAGTTAAACCAACTATAATTAGATAAAGATTTCTGACAAATGATTTTCACAAGATATCAGTTTTAATATAACTGATGTTGCCATAATTCTGATGAAAATCAGATCACTGAAACTAAAAAATCAGTAAAAGTAATAAGATTTTTGTCTAGAATAACTGAAAAAAAAAGGAAGGATTCAATTTACTACTATCAAAAATGAAAGGGAGGACATCAATATACATCCCCTGAGCATTAAAGAATAATAAGTAAAAACTATAAATAACTCTGTGCACAACTTTGACAATCTAGCTGAAATGAACTAATTCCGAAAAAATATAATCTGCCAAAATTTACAGAATAAATAGTTGATTTGTATAGGTCTATAAAGATAAAATAAATTGAATAAGTAATTTGAAATCTTTCAAAACACAAAGCAAAGACTCAGATTAATTCACTGGTAAATTATATCAGACATTTTAAGAAGCAATTATACCTTGTCTCTACAATATTTTTCATAATATAGATACAGAGGAAATTATAATTCATTCTATAAGACTAGTATTACCTTAAAAACCAAAATCAGACATAGACATTACAAGAATATTTATAGACCAATATTTCTTATGAAAGAAGATGCAAAAATCATCCAAAAAATATTAGCACATGAAATGATAAAAAATATGAAAAGATTACATACCCTGACTAACTGGGTTGTAGTCTAGATATGCATATCAAATTGATTAATTTGAAATCGGTTAACGGAATTCTTCATATCAACACACTGAAAAAGTAAAGTCATAAAATTATTTTATCATCATTTCAACATAAGTACCAAACATTAACCATTTCTGTTCACCTGTTTAATAATTCCTATTCCCAGGGTAAAATCTGATATTTCATTATTCAATGGGGTCTTTTCATGAATAGAGCATTTTAAAAATTGTTAATAATATAATTTATCATATCAGGAGTCACAAAATACTAAGAATTCTTTTCCATATTGATTTCTTCAAAGCACTTTTTTCTAAAAGTTAAAGTTTTTCAGCAATGAGATTTGGCTTTTGTTACTTGTCTATGTTACAAATAATTTCTTTGTGTCAAGAGAATTTAAACACGTAGAATATTTATTAACAAAAGTAATAAAAGAGAAAACATGCACATCAAAAATTTGTTGAGATGAATTTAACCTTGAATATGACTTTCCTCTATCATAAGCCTCTGATCATATTTTTTTCTCCATGTTTTTAAACCAAAATAATATGATTTTACTATTTCAGCTGTCATTGGAAATCTGAATTTGTGCACACCCTGATGGAGCAGTGGTTAGGTCAATTGCCTCTGAAGGAGTTAAGTCACATACCCCTGGGTCCTAGTCCTGGGTTTAGAAGAAAGCAACCAGTGTGAACTAAATAAAAATAAAATAAATATTCCTCCTCCTTTGTCTTCCTGCCTTCCTGTCTACTCATCTTCATTCCTACTTATACCTTTCCTTAAGAAAAAAAAAAGAAGAAAAAGGAAATCTGAATTTATGATCTTGAATCTCTAGGCTTATTATATTAATACCAAAAACTTATCTCTTGAGAGAAAATTTCAGTTGAAAAAAATAGAAACGCATCCCACCCCCCACCCTTATACACACAGTTACATAGAAAAATGCTAGCTAATATAGCCAGAGATTTCCACTCCCTTGGTAGGCAGAGACTATTCCCTTAATTCAACAGGAATTCATTATGGAAGACAGACCACTGCCCTTCCTTAAAGATTAAAGGATGGAAATCTCTGAGGGGAGAAATGAGGCAGGTTAGCCAGCAGTAGAATTGTTGGTGGCTGAAAGTGGAAGTTCCATCAAAAATACCTGAAAAACTACTCCACCCAACCACTGATCTACAATTGATAGAACAAAAATGGCACCTGAACTGCCCCCAGACTGACCTCGGTCAACTTCAAACATCATTAAATGTCCATTTCCATCTCAGTAATAAATTAGCATACTAGAAAAACTACCTCCATGGGGTCCATGACACTTCCCAGGAAAACTACATAAGGATTTAAATACTGGAGTTTTCTTTAGAAAGGAAAGACCTCTCTTTGCCAAAGAACTTCCACCCACTCCTTGGGAATGTAATGAATATTAAATGATGCAATCACTTCAAAAAGGCATAGTACAGCCACAATTTCTAGATTCCATGTCCTGCATGGTTCTCTTCTTAGAGCACTCCTGCATGCATTCTCACTTGTGTACTTTCATCACTTTGCCAATAAAAGCTTTCTTATACACTAAAAAAGAAGAAATGCTAGTTCATAAAGTACACATCTGCTTGTTTTTGTTATTAGTTTGATCATTTTTGTTTATTTTCAGTCCTCTAAAAATCTATGCAAATCTAGAATTTTTGATATCTCACTTTTGCTAAATGTTCAAATAAAATTAAAAAGGTTTTGATAATTTCTAATTTTCTGAACATCGCTGACCTGTATGTAACCATACTCATTTTTCTTCTCCACTAAGGTTTTCATTTTTGAGAGAGAAATTATGTATTTTTCTCCTGTCCTGACTTTTTATAGATCATTAAAAATACATTTTCACCTTACCCACTTTCAAATTTCTGCATTTCATTTAAATTATTTTACATAATCTAACAATCAATATCTTGGCCTTTTTGCAACACTTTTCTAATGAGTACCTTAGGAACTAAAATTATGAATTCTAATCATCATCTACTTAGTGTTAAAATTGCACAATTCAGAAGTTTCCCCTCTATGATACAGTCCCAGTATTTGTACTCTGACTCCTAAAGTCTGTAAAACTGTGACTTTCTGCCTCACTTTTTTCCTATCCTATATCACCTGGATTTATCCATGTCCTCTGATAAAATATATATATGCACATAAATCTCAGCCAGTATAATTCTTTCCTTTCATGGATTATCTCTGCTTTCGACAGATTTTATTCACTCTCCACTGTCTGGGTTTTATATTTTGCAAAGGTTAATAATTTTTAATTCTAATAGAGCTCACAATAAGATATTTTGCCATTACTAGAAATGGAATTACTTATTGATGACTTCAAAAAAAACCCAGAATTTTTAAATTTTATTTTATATGTATTTATGCATAGAGATATATACTATAAATTATATTATTAAATGTTATTAAATAGTATATTATCAAATTATATATTAAATTATTAGTTTATATATACTTTATATGTAATAGTTTTTTTTAAGTTTTCATTTATGTGTGCATGTATGTATGTATGTATGTATATAAAAAACTCTGCCTTTCACAAAGATATTCTGTGTTTTCTTCTAGAAACTTTAATGTTACCATTTGCACTTGGATCAACAAATGATGTGGAATTAAATTTTGTGAACATTATAAAGTTGAACTAAAGATACATTTTTTTCTCATTTGACTACAAATTGATCCTGTACATCTTAATGAAAATGTACACACACAATTCTTTATCTAGCTAATGTAATGTCACAACTGTTATATATCAAATAGGGATCTGCTTCTGAACTCTGCAAAAATTATTCTTTGATTTCTTTTTCTATTATTCCATCATATCACTGCTTTAACTATTTAAGTTATAGAATGTCTGGATATATGATATGTTCATATTTGACCCTTTTTTTTGTTGTTGTTGCCTTGGCTATTTTCAGTCCTTGCATTTAGTTATAAATTTTAACATCAATTAATCTATTTCCAAAAAAGAAATTTGTAGAATTTTGTTGATAGAATATTGATCAGTTGGGTTAAAAATGGGCTTTTTTAAATAACGAAGTTTTCTTTTCATGAACTTGTTACATTTCTTCATTTGTTTAGATTTTATTTAATTCTTCTTCACAGTGTTTTATAAGTATCTGAATAGAAGTCTGGTATGTTTTCCTAGATTTGGTCTTTTTAAAAATATTCTATCTTATTGTAAGTAGCATTATTCTTTAAATTCATGCTATATTTGTTGCTAGCATATGGAACTACAATATGCTTTGTATACTGACTTTGTACTCATTTGATTCATTTTATTGCTTTCATTTATATTTTGGATATTCTTTTAGATTTTTAACATGCACTTACATCATCATGTGATACAAACAGTATTATAGCTTTCTTTCATTTACTTTTATGTTTTATTTTGCTTTGGTTAACTAGTTGATAGATTGGTTTTGTCTCATGTCATATAATTCTAATACACTGTTGGATAGAATGGTGATAAGAAATATCGTCCTCATTTCCCAGTTTCAGAGAAAGGCTTTCAGTATGTCACCATCAAATAGAATTTTTTTTTCACTTTATCAGATTAAGAAAATTGTTTTCTGTTTTTTGTTTGATAGATTTTACAATAAATAGATTTTCAGTTTGATTAACTGCTTTTTTCATTCATTGATTGTATTTTTTGTCCATATTGTGAATTATATTGATATTCTGATGTTAAATCAACCTTTTATTTATGAAATAGTTCCACCTCAATTATAATTTCTTATGCATTTTGTGTATGACTGGATTTCATATGCTACTTTGTTTAGAATTTTTGCATCTATGTTTCTGAGAGCAAATGTCTTAATTTTTCTGTCACTGTTAATTTTTGCAATTAAGTTCATTGGTCTTATAAACAGGTTGGGAAAGAACTTTTATTTCAGATACATTTTAAAAATTATATGAAGTAACCTAATTTAAGTTGCTAAAACTGACTTAATCACCACTTAAAAGTTTGCTACTATGCTCTTAGAAAATATCACAGTATGAACTTTGCATAAACTTGAAAAAAAATTATTTTCCAACTCAACAGGAATTTACCTTTTGAAATAGTTAGTAGAAATATTATCTACAGCTAATACTGATATTATATGACATTTACAGTCAATTTATCTTTTTAAACAAGAAAAAGCTTTGAAGCAGATATTTATATATAACTATTTACATTAGTTATAAGCCATCTCATATGCATCTCTTATTTCTTTTGTTTTGCTTCTAATATCAGATAGATCAACTCTGAACTGTTGTGTTTCTCCATCTTAATATGGTTGAACAATTCTGCTGCTGAAGCAAGATGATACTAATTTCCATCTCGAGCAAAACCTAAAATCTCAGTACTTATTTTTTTCCATTGTTCTCCTCTTGGCTTTATAACTACATGCATTATGTCAGTTATAAAGGAAAAGCACATACATCATGATAAATTTATGGTCCTTGAATCAGCATTCTTTAAATGAATGAGTACAGAGTGTACATTTATTCCAAGGACACTCCCACAGACTTCATGGCCCCATTTTAATTCAACTATGATGTCTCAATGTCATCTTGGATAAGAATTGTTAAATGTTCTGTAGTGACTGGAATTATCACCCTGTGACAGTACTTCTGGATGTAATTTCTTCCGAAAGCTTTAGCATAGGGCTTTGTGTAGAGATTCATTACTTTTAAAATCTTCAATATCCTTCAAGTCTACTTAAAGACTTTTAATGAATTTTCTGCAATAACTCTGACCCACATTAATTCAATTCATTTCTTTGATAAAATTGTTTATCTCATAACAACTAATTATTTATGTGTTGTCCTATTTGTGCCATACTTATTTCCCCAAATAAGTCATAAGGTCCTTAAGTATAGAATTTATGTTGTATCCTAATCATCCATACAGTCTAGGTTCTCAGTGAGCACTTACAGTTATTGTACAACTTTTAAAACACAGAATGGAAAACAAGTATCTTTTCTCTCCTTTCTGGTGTTTATTCCTACATAGTACTTGTTCCTTATTAATACTACTTTGTTACACTTGCAATAATATTTTTGTTTAGCTTGGTTTTCAGATGAATAGAGGGGTTTTTTTTAATTACATTGTTCCTTAATAAACTTGCTTCTAACAAAGCTTAGTTCTCAAAATAGTAAAGTCATTTTGTCAATAAAGTACATCATCATCTAGTTCTGCTTCATGTTTCATGTTCTGTTTCATGTATATCACACTCGTGAGACATATTTTTCTAAGACGTGCTCTCTCTATATCTAATGATGAGTCTGAGTCCTTACTCAGGACTCAGCTTTCTGTTAGGAAACTGCCTTCATAGTCTCAAAGAATCTGAGTTACTTAGTCAATAGACATATTACTCTATAAATGATATACTTGTATTAGATGCAATATTCTGGTACTTGAGTGCTTATTACTATAAATGCTCTATATTAAGAAAACATTTTTGTATTGGGAATTTTTTTTACTGAAAATGCAGCTTCATGCAGAATATGTTCCTACAAAGGAAAATTGAGAGAAGATAGACATGTCTTACTAACTCTTATTGTGAACTGAAGCTCAACATTAATAAAAAAGATTATGAGACCAAATTGCTGATTCATGAGTTTTAGTAATCTTATAAAATAAATAACATCCTCAGGTAATGAGTGCTAACAAATGAAAACTGTTATGATAAAGCTAATGTTTATATAATTTTGATGAATCATACAAAGAAAGAAAACTGAAAAAAGTTGGTATTGAAAAGCACTTGCTCTGAAGTTTGAGATTAATTTTAGATAAAAAATAAAATTCAGATTAAAATATTAAAAGTTTAAAACTTGGAAGCTGTCACTTCAAGTTTTGGGTCAATTAAATGCTGTCAGAATAAACTTATATACCTTTTAATTTAGAAGAATAGGAAAATATGGTAGAGTTACTCAGAAGCACTGCTGTTTTCATCATTATTTTAATCACTACTAGTATAAATATAACAGCTTCCACTAAAGAAAGTATAATAAACCACCTTATTTTGTTCTTCCAATGCTTTATACACACAATTGTGTTTCAAGATTTTCAACAATTCTATGCAAAAAAAATATTGCTGCGCTCACTTTATAAATGAAGACATTGAACATCAGAGACTTTAAGTACTTGTCAAAAGTCACAGAGAGTGAGTAGTAAAAGCAATGTCAATATTTTAAATGTATGGGACAGGTATTTTCAGTACAAGTAGACTAAGAAAACTACATCGACATTTCTGATAGTACAGAAGTATGGATACAGTAAACAGAATTTCATTTGAAGAGCTCATAAGGCTAACTAGACAATGAGGAATTCCAGGGTCATGACCAACCCAAAGTAGTTAACCTGACATTTGAAGCTGAAAGAAGATATTTGGAGTCGGAAAGTTGAAGAGGGTATCTGACAATGCAAGGGAAATAGGATCAAAAAAATTAATTGAATATCTGCTATAGGTGGAAGTGGTTGGTAAGTCCACTATGTTTTGAGTTAGATTCCAAAAGGGTAACATTCTAGGATAAGTATGTTCTCAGTGTCTTAAATTGGGTAGTGTTGTGAAAATTAAGTGCTACACTTGAGCTGTGTCTGACATTTTACTTTAGGAGGATCATAGAATTTAAGTTAAACAAACAAAAAAAAAACCTTAGAAAATAATTTAAGAAAATACCTTCAAAATCTCAGGGAAAGCAAAGTTTTCACTCAAAGATGATGGAAAAATTATTAATCAGAAGAGAAGAGATTGTTAAAATAGGCTACATTTAAAGCTCTTATTTATTAAAAGCCTGCTTAAGAAAGTGAACAGCAGACTGCAGAATGGAAAAGACATGCGCAATCTATTTGTCTGACAAAAGACATATCCAAGCAACATAAAGCAATGTAATAAATTAATAAAAAAAAGCAGACATTCACAGAAAAAAATAAACTGTGTTAGTTACCTCAAAAACGCAATAGATTACCAGTGTCCTATGAAAATATGTTAAACTTCATTAGTCAGCAGAAAAATGTAAATTAAAGCCAACCATATTAACCAGATGACTTAAGTAAAGCGAATGATATTATCAAGAGTTGGCGAAGAAGAGAATAATTAAATCACTGCTAGTGGAGTACAAATTGGTGCAGACAATTTGGGAAACTGCTTGGCAATTTCTAAAAAGCAGAATATGCATATTATTTGTGATGCAACAATTTCTCTCCTGTTTTCAATCCACCAGAGATGGCATACATATGTGTATCAAAGTCATGTACAAGAGCATTCCCAGGATCACTATCCATGACAACCCCAAAATGTGAACAACCCAAAAGTCCATCAGCAGTAGAATGGTTGTGTGCTTAGTGGTGTTTTCATTATATATATATAATATATATATATATATATTCTACAAGATAACTGAGTCCTAGAGCTCTGCTCTATATCATTTTACCTATAATAAATGATAATATATTATACACTTAAATTTTTCTTAAGATCTCAGGTTGTACGTTTGCCACAATAAGATATCCACAACTCTTGTTATTAAGGAAACTCCTGGAAAAAATACTTTTACATGGCTGTCTGCTCTCTTCTCCTAAGATCTCTGAGAGCTGGGAATATGTAGATCTTGAGCTGTTGATGTCTGACTGGGAGTGTGGCTGGGTGGGAGAAAAGACAATGGGTCTCTGCCACCAGCCCCACTATTCTCCCAACTGCAAAGAGAAAAATAAGAACCAGAGGTTGTAGGCACTCCAGGGAGGTCTGATCTTGACAGCTTTCTTCTGGAACAATGAATTTACACTGGATCATCTGCAATCACCCACCAGTGACTCTTCCTGTTCAGCTCAACCAGTTTGTCAGGAACAGGAAAGGAGGTGAGGTTTGTGGGCATGCAGGTTCCAGCTGGACAACCTCAGAGTCACTAGATGTATTCCAGCTCCCCGGGTTCTCAGCTGATTTCTCTGCTTGCCTGTTTTTTGAGGGATATCAAAAAATTAAAAGGAAAAAAGACCAACTGAAAAATATTCTACAGCACTTTAAGTAAAAGAACTTCAGATACTTGCAAAAATATTAATGAATCTCACAAATGAAAGAATCACACACAAAATAGTGCATAGCATACAGTTTCATTCCGATAATATTCGAGCACTATTGAATCTAAAGCACAGTATTAGAAGTCTAGGAGAGTTTTTTATTTTTTATCAGGAAAGTTTCAGTGATAGGGGAGCTAATTATGAGGGGCAATGATGTCTGAGATTTACTTCTTAAACAGGTGGTGATTGCATAGGTATTTGTGACAATTTATTTGTAAAATTGCTTTGTGACAATTTACTTGTAAAATTGTCTTCTGTGTTCTTTTCTGCATGATATTTATTTCACAGAAAATCTTCTGGAAAAAAAGTTTGCTATTTTTTAAAAATATTTCTGTGTGAAAGCAAAATAGCCTGGCAACATGTACTTGATTGTACTAAAAACTTACTATACTGCAGAACAACTTGCAAGGGCTGTGAAGGCAGATATACAAGATACAAAAATAATTCATCTGCCAGTGAAAGATTTTTATGATAAAAATCAAATATGCTTTAGCACATGTAAATGTTATTACAGTTACTGAATAACTTCTTCCAAGAAAACTGAAAGTGTGTAGGTATATGTCCAAGCAATACACATTCTAATTCACTTTTCCAATGGAATATTCATAAAAATAAAATTAGTATTATTTTTATTTTTTAAGAGAGGAAATAAGGGAGAGGAGAAGCATTTTCAGGAAAAGTAGGAAGTTAGAAGGAAGGAACAGAGGGAGGGAGGAAAGAAGTTAGGAAGGAAGGAAAGAAGTTGGAAAGAAAGAAAAGAAAGAAGGAAAGAAGGAAAGAAGGAAGGACATATTTATTTGGTGTTATCTCCATTGAAAACCTGGATCCTTGGACTTTACATGGCCCATGTCCCAGCTACTAGTGTAATACCTGAGTCACCAGGGAACACTAAGCATCAATTATTTAACCAAATATGTGAAATTTTAAATATTCTGCAAGTGATCAAAATCTACTCTCAAATCTTTGTAACTATAAATATATAAATGTATTTATGTGGTAAATGTGACTTTGTTCATATAATTAAACATTTATCTATTTAGTAATTTAGTTGTTCATTTTGGTTGTCCCCGCACCCCCCCATCCCCCACCCCTCACAATTATTTATTTAGTGATTTAGTTGTTCATATTGGTTGTCCCCCCCACCCTCCACCCCTCACCCCCCACCCTGGGGCTTGAACCAAGGTCCTTGGGATATAAATAAGCAGGGCTTGGCTAGAGGCATTGGACCTAACCACTACTCCACCAGGGCACGCCTGTAATCAGACATTTTAAGTTTCTTCTTAAAAGCAACTATTTTCCAAGGTATTGTAGAAAGAGCTACTCAGATTATGGATACTGTACAGTTTCATGTGATTTACAATGTTTTTTCAGTTTTCTGAAACTGCTAAAGTTCACTAGTTTATTTTTTAAGAATGTATTCCTTAATAAAAATTAAGATATCTTTTTATTATTATAATTTTTATATAGATATTCTAATGTAGTTTCAATTATTTCACCTGAAGATGCAGACTTTTTTCCTTGGCACTCTAATTTCCAGGCTAGTAGCGCCTCTACACTTCATCCTACATGTTTATCTAGGGAAAGAAAAAGTTTTTTGATTTGTTTTATTATTTCTTTTGTTTACATTGCTATATGCTTTTTGGGATTTTTAATGGAACAATAAGTACAATTCATCAATTGCTGCTTTCATATTATTTTTAAATATAAAATTACTTTTAAGGCAGTAGAACTCATTTAAAATTTCAAAAAAGAAGAAAATACATTGACAGGGTATACAGCTATTAACAATTGCAAAAAAAGAAATTCTTTCCCATATAGTTCTAATGAAGATTCGATTTAGTTTGTTTGAATATTTCCTTCATTTAGTTAATATATTCTTGAGGATCTTCCCATTGTCCTTCCTTCTCAACTCTGTCACAGACCTCTCATCACAAATTGCCTTGGAAGCCATTGGGACTAATCTATTCTGCCTTTTATCCCTGTTCACATAAATCATCTCAGGAACCTCCACATTCCCAGTTCAAACTTATCCCATTCTATGGTACGAGCCATTTCATTCCTTATCCAGCTCCCTGAAGCCTGTTACGGGATTCTCTGTTAATCATGTACCATTGTCTATGAAATCTTCATTTCCTCAGTGTCTTCTCCAAATATCCACTTTGTCTTCTTGCTCTAACTAGAACCTAATTTCCTCAGTTCATAATCCCTTTGTCACCCTCTCAAGTCATAGCTATTCTTTCTCCCTCTCCTTTTACCACTTTCCCTATGGATGCAGTAGGTGTCTAGCTTGCTCTTCAACATCTCTTCCAAACTGCTGTCTCTCCCCTAAAATCAGATTCTTTGCTACTAAGACTGTATGTGGGAGTCTATTGTGTATTCCCATGTGGCTGAATTATGATCACCTTAAGACAACAGATCCCAGTTCCTAGAATCTGGAAGTTTTAAGGAAAATAAACCTTCGCATATGTGATTAAGCTAACGATTGTGATGAGAGATTACACTTGATTAGCCAAGTAAGCTCTAAAGCATAAGTGTCATCATTAGTAGGAACCAAATGAGGGAAATATTCAGACAGATCAAATCTTTATCAAAACTATTTGGAAAATAAGTTCTTCTGCAGTCATTAACGGTTATGTATGCCCTATGAATTGATCAAGTCGATCTCATTTTGATTTTTTAATTTAGCTTCACTGCCTATGAAAGTAAGTCTATATTTAAAAAGAATATGAATCAGTCCATTCTTTGGTGCAGTCTTGTGAGGAGCCAAGCAAGTGGAGACGCTGGTCCTCAGCAGGTTCCTGGCACACCCTCAGCCCCCTGGCTCCCAAACATCTGGAGGACTGCCAGTCACAGAAGGCCACTGCGCAGAGGGAGAGGAGCTTGAACTGCTGCTATTTGCAGGGCATGCGGCAGCCAGGCCACCAGGCCACCATGAAAGCGAAAAGAAAGTTTGGAACTGATTTTCTTCGAATTTTGCTGGAAATATCAGAAGCCGAAAATGTAAAGGGTTTTATGAATTACTGCAACATGTTCATAAGATGCCCAGTGTTGAAGTTTTAGTAGGCTATGCCAGCATCCACGGAGACTTGCTAACAATAAATAAGAATAATTATCATAAAAGTGTTTCAGCAGCCAACCCACTGCTTAGACATGTTATTAAAAGGAGGAGATGAACGAAGAGAAGGAGGATGAGAAAGAGGCGGCAGGGAGGTGGGGCGGGGGACAAGGACATGACAGTGGCTTCAGTAAAGACGCATTGAGAAGAACGTCTTAGCTAGTGTATTGTATTCTGACAACCATAATCATGAATATGTACCAAGACTTTATAACTGTGTCTTCTATTATAGACATGGGCATTCTTCCAGAAATACATCAAATGTTCATCTTTACAAATAGGACACTGAAAACCCCTTAGGATTCTACATTCAGAATGACTTCAGTGCCAGGGTGACAACGAATGGCTTACAGAAGGTCCAGGGATTTTATATACAGACTTATCCCAGGCTCAAACCCCTATAGAGTTCTTAGGTGTTAATGATAAAGTTTTAGAAGTCAATGGCACTGAAGTTTAAGAGAATAGTCTTGATGGAGTAACAGACTTGATGATTGCATCAGCAACCTGTTTATCACAGGGAGAGCAGCAAAGCAGATGAACAGTATTGTTAGAAACAGTTTTACTTCCTGCAGTTCTCCCCAGTCTACTGATAACAACCTCTACTACCCACAGCCTAGAAAACAGAGCTTCAAGTCAGAGGATAAAGACAGTCATGAAGATGACATTACTATGAAAGATAACGGAGTGCCACAGCAGATTTCCAAAGCTGTTCCTAATGCCAAGAGCCTAGACTCATTAACACAGAACTTAATTTTGAGTCTGTATAGAATGACTTTATTCTTTCTCATTAGGTGAGCTTAGCACCCATAGTAAATGGCACAAATACAGACTTTGAAACATGTGCTCCTGATCAAAAACTCTTAGAGAAGATGGAACATTTTTAATTAACATTATGAAATGTCAGAATGTTTTCTGAGTGATGTCTTTGAGAGAATTTGTAAATTTGGCTCATTTAAAGCCTATCTACCTCTGAACCAGTCACATGGTATAAACATGGGAAAAGTATTTCCAATTTAAAATCCTGTTAAAATAGTAACTTCACAATGTTAATAGAGATTTTGGTGAGTTAGAGGTGAGTTTAAGTCTAAAGGAGGTCTTTGCTAAAAAAATTATTGTTTTTGCTCTTTTGTCTGCGAACTGAAATTTACAGCACATCCTTAAAACAATATAAGAGAACTAGATCCTTTCCATTTGGAGTGGCAGCATATTTAACCTGCTCTGCAGAACCCAGTTAATTTTTCTTTTAGCTATATTTTTTTTTTTTTTAACAAATTCTAGATGCACCCTACTGACTGAACAGATAAATCCACCATTTCCAGATGGCACAATTCATATGCATCCCAAGCACCCAGGTTCGCAATCCAGGCTTGGAGGAACAACCAAGATGAACAACTAAATATAATCAAATCCTTCTGCCTCCTGACTCTGGATGGCTGCCACCTACTCTCCTTCATTTCTGCCTGTACCTTTCATTAAAAATAAAAGTAAATTTTAATGTGAAGCAGGTTGATTCTTTTTTGGTGGCTTAGGGACATGAGTTCTTGTATTCCCAGTATTTTGTTTTGATTTTTTGATGTCCTTCTGTTGATAATTGTAACCAGAAATTTTTTAAATGCATTTTTCTAATTTCTAAAAATAAAACTGTTTTTGAGAGTGGCTTCCTGTGGTAGAAGGCATTGAAGCTACATTCCTGAATTATAAGACTGGAGCAGTTGTTCAAGTTAAGTTTTTTCATCTTACAGCTTTCACATTTAGAAACTCATTCCATATGGATATAACAATTCTATTAACTCCGGTAATAAGGGAGACTTTTCTTTCTAACAGGAGGAAGAAACATTTTATTTATTTTATTTAGTTGTTCATCTTAGTTGTTCCCAACAACCCAAGGGTACAAACTTAGGACTTTGTATGTGGACTGCTGTACCCAACTATTACTCTACCAGGTGTGCCAAAGGAAACTCATTTAACCCGTTGTTATCATCATTTCCAGTCTCACTGGAAGCCATTTCTTTGAGTCTGCGTGTTTTTTTGGTGATGTGTTCTAATACTATTTCAATGCATTCTAGTAGTATGAATCATTTGGGATAAAAATGTACCCAAATTAAGAGATTTTTACATAGAGAGAAAATATGTGCATTTTACATAAAATTTTTGAGTATTTCTCACTGAGATTGCTAGGAACACCACTACACATTATTAAAAATACAGACTGTTCATTTTTGACAGATAGACTTCATAACTATTAATTTTGTGAGGCTATTTATTACTTTTAAGTGCATCCAGGTAGAACAATTTAAGAGTAAGGCTGCTAACTTTCTTTTCTTGCCTGATCTTATCACCTGGTACACATAAGCACCATGATTTGCTGTATATAGAGACTAAGAATAGTGTGAAGCATATAAGTTCCCTGTTGCTTCTGACTGTTTAGAGTTATTTAATAATTATTTTTATGGTAGGGTTAATAGGAATAACTTTATAATAATTGTGTGTTATTAGAGCAATGAAATATCAAATGACTCAGTTTTGAAGTATATTTTCTTCAAATGCAAAATGTATGAAGAAGCAAAATAATGATAAATAAAAATTGCTTGACTCATATTATTTAAGTGTGCTTTGTTCATATCACTGCAAAGCCTGTTATTGCTAAAACTAATTGTTAGGCTGGCCCAGGGACAAAAGCAGCAGCGGCCATGCCCGGGAAAGGCCAAGCCCGGGAAAAAGGTGGATGACGTCAGAATAAGGGATGCAACCCCCACACCTGGATTCACAGGGCCAATCCCAATTGCCACATGGGAAGCCCGCGAAATTCCTCTGCTTAAAGAGCCGGTCCCCCTTTGTTCGGGCGCGCGACTTCCAAGCCCGCGACTTCCCGGCCCTCTGCGGACTTGGGAGTTTCGCCCGGGTGTGCAAACCCCAATAAAGCCCTGGCTATTCGACATTTTTTGTCTGATTGAGCTTGTCTCCTTCGGAGCCCAGAAAAACCTTACACTAATGATTGTACATTATGTAACACACTGTACTTTTCATTGAATTCCTTGAACTTCTTTCATTATGATACCTTATTTTTAATAAAGTTCCAGCTGTAATATTCTGTAGGTTTTATAAATTTGATTCTCAAATGGCAAACTATGTACAAGACTAAATTTCATTTACATTATAGATTTTAAGTAAAAACACATTGCCTCTCTCTTTTACCTTTCAAATTTGCAATTATTGAGGTAGCTTTGATTTACATGACAATATAAACTCATATGCGTATGTGCACCATTTAATCAAATAGTTGTATTACAAATAGGAATGAGATTATCTGGTATTTGTCTTTCTCCTTTTGTCTCGTTTCACTTAGCATAATGCCCTCTAGGTCCATCCACGTTGCCACAATTGTCAGGATTTCATCTTTCCAGAACTGTGAGTATTCCATTATGCATATCTACTACATCTTTACCTATTCATCTGATGATGTGTACTTAAATATTATGCAATTCTTGACTATTGTAATAATGCTACAATAAACATAGGGGTGCATATTTCTCTAGTTAGTTTTTTTGTGTTTAGGGAATAAATACCCAGAATGAGATGACAGGATCATATGAAATTTCCATTCTCAATTTTTGAGACCTCTCCATACTGCTTTCTAAAGGATGCACCAATTTACACTCCCACTAACAGTGTAAGAATGTTCCCTTTTCTCTGAATCCTTGCCATTTGTTGTTTGCAGACTTTTAGATAATAACCAATCTCATGTATAAGATGGTACCTCATTGTTGTTTTGATTTAATTTCCCTAATAGCAAACAAGAATCTCTGATTTTCAAAACAAAATTTTAGCTTCAAAATTTCCCTCTCAAGAAAAATAATTCAGAGCTTGACTTTTTGCAAAAATTTTGATAGCAAAATGCTGACTTATCTTGGATGTATTCATGAAAATGAAAAGCAAATCTGCTAGTGCTTTCTATTTTAATTATTTTGTTAAGAACTTATGTCAGTGGTGTTTTCAACTGATTTATCATATAAATTACCAATGAAATAACTGAGTACTAGATGTATTATAAAACCAATAGTTCTTGGTTACACAATAAAAATGCCAATTCATTGGTAGTCTGAATTATTTCAAGTGTATCTTAAGAGAAATTCCAGTAGATTCAGCATAAAACATTATGGTACTAAATATCAAGCCTAACCGGGAACTTTGTTCTGCATGTGAAGCAAATTTATAAAAATGTTCTTACAAGCTATCAGCAAAATATATCTACTCTTGTGAACAACAAATTTTCAGATTAAATTTTATGTGTGACATGACTTTTAAATGAATGATTCTTTGTTAAAACTATCAAATGTCAGTATTTTGCTGCAATTTTATTATAAAATGCATTGTCACTAAATTTAGCTTTGGTTTCAAAATTTTAATTAGCTTTAGTTGTACACTATTTTTATAAATAAAGGTAAGCTTGTAAAAATAGAAAAGTAATATGAAAATATTACTAAATACATTGCACTTAGTGTACCATTAAAAAATTTTGTCACCACAAAATCAACTCTACAAAAAATACTAAAGGATGCTCTATAAAGTGTAAAGAAACCCCATGAATACAAAAAGGCAACGGATACAAAAGTGAGGAGGAGTAGAGAGCAAAAATATGGATGGAAAACTGGACAGCCACATGCAAAATAATGAACCTAGAGAGCTAACACCCTTCATAATAATTCATTCAAAGTGAGCTAGAAATTTGTATATAAGACTTGAAACAATAAAATATATAAAAGAAGGTGATGAAATATATTCCATGACATTGGTCCTGGAGAAGATTTTTGTGAATCAAATCCATAAGCAAGGGGTAAAAAAAGTGAAAAATAAATGAGGGCCTGCATCAAACTAAAAATCTTTTTCACAAACTAAAAATCTTTTTCACAACAAAAACAGAAAGAAGGAGAAACAATCAACAAAATAAAAATTAATCCTTCCGACTTAATGGGGAAAGTATATTTGCATCATACATCTCGTAAGAACTTAATATCCAAAATATATAAGGAACTCATAAAACCAAACAACAGAAACATAATCCAAACATAATGAGCAGAAGACCTGAATAGATATTTTTCTAAAGAAAACATGCATATGGCCAAGAGGTACAAGATGTACCTTATTTCTTGATATTAGGGAAATACAAATCAGAACAATGAAATATCACCCCACACCTGGGACAATGACTACTAACCAACAGACTGGAAATAATAATTGTTGGCAAGAATGTGGAGAAGAGGGAACAATTGTATACTGGTGGGGATGTAAGGTGGTAATACCATTATGGCAAGCAATATGGAAATGCTTTAAAATTGAGAACTGAAAGTGAATATGGTCTAATAATTCCACTCCTGAGTATTTATTTATAAAACACTAATTGAAAGATATATGTGCACTCCCTATGTTCATTGCATCAGTATTTATAATACCAAAATTGGAAACACTCTTAGTCCACTGACAAGTGAATGTATAAAGAAGATGTGGTATATATACACAATGGAATACTGCACGACCCTCAAAAATGAAATCTTGTTATTTGCAATAGTCTGAATATAAGTACAGGGTATTATGCTGAGTGAAGCAAATCAAAAGGAGAAAGGTAATGTAAGATGATCTCACTCATATTTAGAATACAATAAAACAAAGCAAATGAACAGACTAAAAACAAAAATAACCCCTTGGCATTGACAATAGAACTATGGTTACCAGAGAAGAAAAAGGGTAGGATGGGAGCAAAGGGTAGAGGATGCCCAAAGGACAACAGTGAAAGGCTATTAGGTAGTTGGTGGTGAGTGTAACATGTTATCAGATATTTGATGAAAAGTGAACCTGCATACGTAAAACATTTTGTTTTGTAAATCAAAGGTATCTCAGTGAAAAAGGTGTCCATCATCTATCATTAGAGAAATGCAAATCAAAACAACAATAATATATCACCTTGCACCTGTGAGAATGACTAGTAAACAAGTGTTGGTAAGGATACAGGGAAAGGGGAACCTATATACTATTGGTGGGAGTATAAATTGATGTAACCACTATGGAAAGTCATATGTTCTTGCAGCAAACAATTTAAAAATAGAAATTCATGTGATCAAATTATTCAACTTCTGGTATCTATCTAAGATCATAAAAACACTAATTTGAAAAGATTATATGCATCATTATGTTTATTGAAACATTATTTACAATAAAAAAGAGATGGAAAACCTAAGTGCCCATCAGAGATGAATACATAAAGATGTGGTAAATACACGTAATGGAATACTACTAATTTATATTTTTTTGAAGATAAATTCAACTCCCCTCTGCGCTCAGTGGGTAAGACACAGGCTATGAATGCCATAAACCCAAGATTCAAGACCTGGAGCTGGGTGCGGGGGAAGACAGACAACAATAACTTTGCTTTTTACTACATGATTGGACCAGAGGTATTTATCTTTAATGATATAAGTCAGAAAGACGTAGATACATATACATGTATATACTCAGTGATATAAGGAGAAACTGAACAAATTAAAAAATCAACTTTTAAAAAGTCATCAGGCTTTTAATTCATAAGAAAAAAATAATTTTTATCATAAGAGAAAAGAGAGATGGGAGGGAAAACCTGGTAAGAGAGGTCAAATACATAGTGATCACTAGAATTCTACTGTTGGTGGTAAATTTAATGTATTATATACAGATGTTGATTTTGGATGATAAAACCTATATAATGTTATAATGAAAACACAGGTGGGGAGGCAGAAGGAAGCAATATAAGAAACCAACAAAGCAAATTTATTAGAAGCATAAAGGGAAGAACACATGTTCCTGCTGCTCTTTTTGCTAGCTGTCATCTCAGAGAGATATTTTATGCATTGAGAAACACTCAGCTCCCCATCTGTAGTGGCTCATTAATGGCTGTGTCTGTGTTCTGTGTCAGAAGAACCATGAAGAGAAACTGTCATTAAATCTACCCTTTGGAACTATAGGATTTAGCTTCCACGCAATAGAGTTAGAAATAATATTTGTGATGTTTGATTGATTTCATTATCTTGTGGTGCTCTTGTATCTTGTGACTCAACAAACATTTGAATGACCTAAGTGAGATGTCTGTGTAACTGATTTGTGAAAAGTTTATGGACAGAAAAATAAACAAGTCAAAATTTGATTTCCTCATTCTCCTTGACCTCTTCTCGATACTAGTCTTTAAAGGGGTGGCATTTCCATTCACCCCATGGGTAATCAAACAGAACTTTCCAACATCAAACAAAGTCCAAAAGGATTCATAATCCGCTTTTTATTTTCAGACCCTAATATAAATAGTAGATAATGGCACCAATACTATCTTCTCATTTCAATTTACAATCAGTGGTTTTATCCTCCATGCATACTCTATTCAGACATAGATTCACTATCTAGATGATGCTAGAAATGTAGATTTCAGAGAATAATATATTTCCTACTTAAATTCTGGAAACTTTTGGTTTAGTATTCTGATTTGACATGGTTTAAAAACCTAAGAAATAGATATTAATTTAGAAAACAAAATAAAATACCTGAAATGTTGAAGGGAAGAAGCCAGCACTTATGAATGCTGTGTGGTCCTTCAACATCTACTGTAAACAAGTGTCTGTATTTCTTCTTCAGCTATTTCTTTTTGAAGAAATCTGAATACAAGCAATATCTGTTCATTTACACTACCAGCAATGCCAGAACTAACTAGAAAACACATTCCAGTGATGATTTAAAAAAAAATCACTGCTATGCTTGCTTTCTGCTGCAAGTTATTTCTTTGAAGATACTTTGTGAATTTCATGAATGTCAAAAAACAGCTTATCCAAGCTGTTTTTTTTCCTTATCTCGACTTTTATTCCCTCTTTGATTTTCCTTCGTGATCCTCAACTCCTGTGGTCACTTTCAGTAAACTAATTGCATGTAAACCATTATTTCAACATCTGCTTTCAGAAAAACCAAAGCTCAGATTACAGTCAATCAGAATTACAACATCAGGGTAGAATCTGAACTCCAAAGGACCTCTTCTAAGTTCATGCCTATGTTGGGCAACCTCTAAATAGTCCCCCAATAATCTCAACTTTCTGGAATCACACCCTTATGTAATCTCCTCCCTTGATGAAAACTGGACTTAGTAACTCACTTCTACCAAAATGAATTCAGCTAAAGAACCGAAATTTTGCTTCCTAGATTATTTTAGCTCACCTCCTAGAATACAAAAAGATTGTGGCTTCTGTCTTGAACACTGTATAGAGTTTAATAATGACCTACAAAATTAAGGTCTAACTGAAACCTATGAATGTGACCTTATTTGTTAACAATATCTTTGCAGATTTTAAATTAAATTAAAATTAAAATGAGGTTATAATGGATTAGGGAGGGCTCTAATCCAGTAAATGGAGTCCTCATAAAATAAAAGAGGTTTGGACATAGACACAAACACTTAGGAGAGAATGTCATGTGACGAAAGAGGCAGAGATTGGAGTGATGTTATGTTGTTAGCTACCCTCGATGCAGGCCAATTTGAAGTGAACCAATGATGCTTATGACCAGCAGCAGCAAGGGACCTAACAGATACACAAACGAGAATGTGCTCCCCTAGTCAAGTATTAAATTGATTAGATTGGTTACAACCTTGGTCAACACTTTGAAACTGCGTGAGTGCTCCTCAGCCAGAAGCATCAAAGAAAATTTCATGTGGATTCTTGACCACAGAAACTATCAAATATTAAATGTTCGTTGTTTTGCATCTCTAAGTCTTGGCAAATTCTTTCTCAAGCAAGTGGTCCTGTATTTAATGCTCCATCATGAAAAAGACGAGAAGACTATCAGGGGCCTGATATAAAAGAAGAGAGTGCATCTCTAAGTCCAGTGTATCTCCAGTCTCAGGAGAGAAACTGATTCCAGAATTTAATAACAAAGACATTCTCATAGTTGGGGTAAATGAAAGAACACATATAGCTATGTTCAAACACTTAAAATAAAAGTTGGACCAGAAGACAAAATATATATTATTATGTCTACTGACCAAGGTACCGCTTTCTGGTTTCAAATTCATTGAGGAAACTAACTAGAAAACTAGAAGGAAAAAAATTTGAATAATGATAAAGCATATATTTTTAGGGCTGAAACGTTGTCACTCATCCTATTCAAACACTCTAAGCACTGATTGGACTGTTTTAGATTCCCTTTTAAATCTCAGGATCTGAGGACACTGCTTCACTTACATATTCATTTGATAAAATAATAATTGAACACTTGCTTTGTGTCAGACACAAAAAGATGCAACAACAAACAAGAGAGAAAATTTCCCTGCCTCATAGATTTTACATCTTCATATGGATGACAGAAATAAACAAATATGCATTTGTGTGTTTGTATGTATATGTGTGTGCTTCTAATATGAGGCAGAAAGTATTATAATAAAGGTATGATAAAAATAAAATGAATAACAGGATGCTATATATGATAAGGTAGTCGAACTAAGTTCTGAGAGATGAATATTTGAGCAGAGTCCTACATTAAATGAGAAAGGATGAAAATCATGTGACTATTTAGAGAGGAAGTCTTTCAGGCAGGAAAAGAGCAAAACTAAAACTGTGGAGGCAGGAAAATTCATAATATATCTGAGGTACAGCAAAGTGATGCAGATAGTTGAAAAGTTAAAGAATAGAAAGAGAAGATGTTACAGAGATTATGGCTAAAATGAAACCACTCTTATTAGACCCTATTGAAATAATGAGAACTTGAAATCTAAATCTGAGTTTTGTGGAAACTGATTGCAAAGTTTTAAAACAGAAAACAATTTGGACAAACTTAGCTTCTGTATGAAGCAAGACACTAAGTAGCAGGGCTAAGTAGGAGCTAGAGACAGGGAATCAGGAAGCTATTTTAGTTGTCAAGGGTGAGAATGGCTACTTGAATCACAGTGAAGAAAGAAATGATTGACTTCTGGTATGTTTTGAAACTAGAAATGATAGGATCTGCTAATGGATGAAATGTGTTAGGAAGTGTGGGGACTGAGAAACTAGGTTTTGTGAAACTAGGTACATGGTGATACCACTGACTGATAAAATGATACTCAGAGAAAAACAGGGAATGGCGAATGAAACTTAAGACCTCATTTTTAGACATGATCCATTAGTGAGAGGTTTTAAATATATATATATTTATGTATATATGTATATATGTATATACATGTATATATGTATGTATATATACATTAAACTGAAGTTCACCGAAAAAGTTATCACTGGAAATATAAACTTTGAAGCTGAAGAATTCTTGTCACTTAATGCCCAGATGCAACTGATGCCTAAAAAGAGTATGCTGCAAACTCACTGAGGGGTTTCAATGAGCCATGACCAGAAGGCTGATTGTAGATGAGGGAAACTTAAAAAGAATTAAGGAGTTAAGAGATTTGGGGGAGCTACTATGCTATTTTAAGTGCTTTCATGTTTCTTTTCCAAGAATAAATTCTGTTCCATGGTAAGAAGAATGGTTGAAAATGATGATTGAGCTACTGAAGCCAATGTCCCTGCAATTATGGAGAATCAGAGAATGGGAGAAGGGGCAAATGCCATTCTTTTTAAAAGAAGACAAATTAACAAACAATTGATAAACTGAGCTTGAGTTAGGGCAAAGTTTTAGACAAGATCAGTATACTAAGGTATTAGTATACTAGAAAATTTTAGAGAGAGGAATAAGGCGATGTCAAGGTTTGGGACCTGAACAACTGGAAGAAAGTAATTGAGATGGGAAAGAAACATTGTATAACACATTTGGAGAAAATATGTGTTTGAGATGATTATTAGACATCCGACTGGAGATAACCAAAAATCTGTTGGATACATTAGTTTATATTTTGGAAGAGAGGCCTGTCTGGGTTGAAGAAAGAAATCTGGAAATGTCACCATGCATGCAGGATTTAAAACCAAGAGACTGGATGAGATTACCAAGGAATAATAACTAGATCTTAGCCCTGGAGAAACCCATATTCAGAGGTCAAGAGAAGATTAGTTTATCCATACAAAGGAATATGAAGAAATTTGGAGTTGACTTCTAGTCTAAATGGCAACCCGGTAGGAGTGAGACTCATGTGCTCCCCACAGAGCAACTAGGAATTCACCTATTTTCCAGAAACAAAGACTGGGGGAAACCAGGCACAGAGGCTGTAGAGACACAGCAGGAATCATAACGAAAGGTAGGTGAAAATGTCTGGGTTCAGAGTTACACCGCTGACTCAGACTTGGCATTCCAGCTGCAGCAGAGGGGGCGGAATTGCGGGAAGAACTAGCCTTCACAGGAATCACAAAGTAATGGAGAGCCTGTCAGGTTGAACCGAGACATGGAGCTGGGGGAGAAGGTCTAGATTTAGGGCGGAAGGAGGACCAGTGTCCCAGTGGTTTGAACCACAGACTTGGTGAGAAAATTACACTTGACTCTGCCATAACTAGAAGGCAGCTAGGGGAATCACCCACAGCTAACCCTCCCAGAATATTGTCCCAGAGCCATGGGACCTACCCACTGGAAATCCTGCCCTTAGGCTTAAAGGAAGTCTTCTAGTGGGAAAGTCAGCATTACCCACTATTGTCACCTTATGGATGCAGGTGAAACTGTACCCTGATTGCTGATTGTGGGTCAATAACAGGGTGGTCATTGCAGTTGGAAGCTGGGACTCTGGGGGAAGGCTCTGCATCCCCCACACAAACCCCATAGACCAAACTTTCAGGCAACAACAAAGGGTTTACATAAGAACGTCAAAGAATCCAACCAGTGGTGATGCCACAAAACTCAAGAAATTTCAGTGTCCAAACCAAGATCCAGGCCTACTTGGTGCAAGTCAATACCCTATACAATGCCATCACTTCAGGGAAACCTAATCCACAGAAACATAAACAGAATGCCAAACAGAGCAAAAGCACAGAGAAATATATATGAAATGATGGATGCAGTCAAAAACCCAAGGGAAAATCTGAATACAACTGTCTACAAAGTGCCTGAGAGTAAATTTTGGGCAACAATGATAAACACACTCACAGAAATTAAGAACACGATAGAGGAATAAAGAGAGAACACAAAAAAGAGAGAGAAGAAATTAAGCAGATCAACACAGATGTCAAAGAAATGAAGAACTCAATAGCTGATCTGATGAATTCGATAGAGGGACTCAAGAATAGGATGGATGAAGTCTCCAATAGAATCAGTGAGCTAGAAGATAGGGCAGAGGAATGCATTCAGACAAATCAGCAAAGAGATAAAATAGTGCAAAGAAATGAAGCCAGCATTCAAGAGTTCTGAGATAACATCAAAAGAAACACCACCATATTATAGGGGTCCCAAAAGGTAGAAGAGAGAAGAAAAGGAGGAAGTAACTATATTTGAAGAAATGATAGCTGAGAATTTTCCTAACCTCAAGAATGAAGCAAGCCTCCAGACCCAGGAAGCTCAAGGAGACCCTAACAAAAGAAACCCAAGCAGAGCTACACCTTGACACATTGTCATCAAAATGTCAACAAAAGAAAGAATCTTAAAAGCATCCAGAGAAAAATTAGTTACATGTAACAGATTCTCAGTAAGATTGTCAGCAGATTTCTCAACAGAGACTCTACAGGCCAGAAGGGAATGACATGATACAGTCAAAGTGCTGAAAGAAAAGGATTTCAACCTAAGATATTATACCCTGTGAGATTATCATTCAGAACTGAAGAAACGATGAACAATAATAACAAGCAAAGGTTAAAGGAATTTATCACCAGAAAAACATTTCTACAAAAATAGTATTTTTGAAATGTTCTATAAAGTGTAAAGAAACTCCACTTAAGGTCTATTAAACCTATTCATCTATGTTCACTGGAGATGTTGGTCTGTGATTTTCTTTCTTGGTAGTGTCTCTGTCAGTTTTTGGTATCAGTGTGGTGTTGGCCTCTGGTGACTGAGGCTGTTCCCTGTTCTTCAATTTTCTGGAAGAGTTTGAGAAGAATGGATGCTGATTCTTCTCTGATGGTTTGGTGAAGCTCTTTGGAGGAGAGATCTGGGCCTGGCCTTTTGTTTTGGGGGAGACTTTTTATTACGTCTTCAATTTCTTTTCTTGTGATTGTTCTGTAGACCCTATTCAAGAACTTGGCATACAGCACCTTATTTTAGATAAACCTGTGATATAAATATTATCCCCGTTTTATAGATGAGAAAATTGAAGTTAAGAAATTTACCTAAGATTATATAGTATACAATTATCAGAGCCAAAATTCGAATTCATCTTTTATGCCCAAATCCTGTGTGGTTAATATTTTATTCTCTTTAATTTTATTGTTATTGATATTAATCTGTTTGGAATGATAATGCTACCCAGTTCTTTTAATTTTGCTTTCATTGTGCTGAGCTTCTCTTTTCAGTTGCCTTATTCTTGATAATTCCAATTTTTAACTTTTCTAAATTAAGGAATTGTGACTCAAGTTTATATTTTAAATTTTTATATATTCTATTAGATTCATTCTGAAGTCTAATTGCTTTGGAAATACCTAATATAGTCTCCTGAGTGTCTTTTGAAATAAAAATATGTGATAAAGTGTGTTCTTTTCTTGATCTGAAAAAATAAATTAAATTAAAAAAGAAAGAAATTCAGAAGACAAAAGAAAAGTAGAGGGAGAGGGGCAGATGCACATACCAAATGCCATTGATAAGTCATATGAGACATATTAGAATTCAGCATTTGATTTGGATACTACACATGTACTTGCAAAAAATAGTTTTAGTGAAATTATGGAGTCAAAACTTAATTGCTTATGCTTAGGAAGACTAGGAGGAGAGGTACAAAAGATGGTAAATATAGATCAACTTTTTTCAAGAAACTTTTCTGAAAAGTCTTAAGCTAATTGAAAAAGTTTGGTCAAGATCGTATGTGTGTGTGCACGTGCGTATGTGCTCGTTTGTTTAAGATTGAGGAAGTTTTTAAAAATTACCATTTAGAGAGAGAGAGAGAGACAAGTTACTACAGAAGTAGGTGAGAAGAATGGATCTAGTGTGTAGATGGAGGGATTGGCTTCCAAACAGAGCACCTGGAGAATCAGATAGGATGGCCAAATGTGCAGTTTCACCTGCCAGTAAATGAGTAGAGGTGATGAACTGCTTCCTCAGACTGCTTCAATTTGTAGTGAAGATAAGAAAATTATCAGTGGAGAATAGGCATGGATGTTGGGTGCTAGGGAAATGAACAGTAAAGATGTCTAATAATCATCTTGGAGAGTGGAAGAGTGAATGGAACAGAAAAGTACAGTAAGTTGGAAAGGAAACAGTAAGAATATGCTGCTGAAGATGTGTGATCATGAATTAGAAGTTAGGCCAGTCAGTGTAGTTGTGAATTTTTTTCTAAACGTGTTTAATGGCATAGTCTACAAAAAGAATTGTTGATGAGTTAGATTTTACCAAGGGTTGTAATTAAAAAAAAAAAAAAAAAAAAGAGGAACAGCTATCATGGATTGGTAAAGCAAGAGAGAAGCAAGAGTATATGCACAGTGGTGATCATAATGATTAGTAGTTAAGCTATACAAAGCTATACCAAAGTGGTATTGATTAATGGATCAGCATCAACTACAGGAGATTTTTTTAATTGCACTGCACAGATCTCTGTCTATCACTCAACCTTGAGAATTATATATAAAAAAAATGATATCAGGACAAGCAATGTATAAAGTTATGGCTCTAATAAATAGGATTTGGCACAGCCTGGTGATTCAGGTGCTAAGCCAGAGGCTGGGTATGTCATACAATGCCCAGAGGCTCAGGGTTGCCACCCAGAGTCTGGGGGAACAACCAAAATGAACAAATTAATAAAAATACTTATTCCTCCCTTCTCTTCCTTCCTTCCTGCCTGTCTATCTGACCTCATTCATATGTGGCTTCCTTTAAAAAAAAAAAAAGGCAATATTAACAAATATTTATTCAGCATATGTCTATATTTGGACGCATCATGCAAGTACAGTGCAGAAGCTGATACAGATGTGTCCAAAAATATTATGTATCAGGAAATAAATTCAGGCAGGAAAGCAGAGCTACCACTTTTTGAGTCTGTATTTGACTGTGTACTATGTGGAAAAAGAGAGAGTAAAGTTTTGTATTAACAAGCATAGATACTTGGAAGTACTGTGGTAAAGTCCAGAATTAGAGAAATTAGGGCATGATACAAAATAAAGATACTATAGAATATAAATTAAAATTATAATTCAATAATATAAAATAATTAAGGCAATACTGTTAATTATTTTAAACAAAGTTATTCCTTATCATTTTACATGTACTATGTGCAGTTGCTTTTATTTTCATCTTCACCCTTTACTTAATAAATAATTGAGTATATACCATAAATGCCCTAATATAGTTTCCTATGAACTGTGAAATTTATAAAAATGAACCAGTTATTTTCTTTACACCCACTGAACTTACAATCTAATGTTGAAATAAGATCCGTTCACATAGGTCTAAAAATCATGATAGCTAGGTTAAAAAATGTTAAGAATCCATGTGAAAATAATATGGAAATTTATTAAAAACTTAAACATGAGCATACCATATGACCGCTAATATACCATAGGCCATTACTCCCAGAGAATTAATGCTTGCATTCACAAAAGAAAACATACACATGAAATATTATAATAGGTTTATTCATAACAGCCAAAACCTGAGACAACTCAAATGCCCTTTAATGGGGGAATCATTCAACAAATGGTGGTACATCCATACCATGATATACTACGCAGCAATAAAAAAAAAATTATTGACATGAATAACTTGGTCTCAAGAGAATTATGTTGAGTGAAAAGGTCAACCTCCAAAGCTTACATTATGTGATTCAATTTATATAGCATTTTTGAAATGACATAATTATAAATATGTAGAACAGATTTCTGGTTATGTGGTTAGGTACAGGGGACACACAGAGAGGGAACCAGGTGGCTGCGGGTATAATGAGGTATCCTTGCAATCAAACTACTCTATCTTGATAATGGCTGTGATCATACAAATCTACACGTGATAAAATTACATGGAACTAAATACACATATATAACTACAAGTTTATAAAACTGGTGAGATCCAAACAAGACTGATGGATGTGTCAGTGTCAATTTTGTTTGATGTGATATTTCATTATACGTAAACAAGATATTAGCTTTGAGAAAAGCTAGATAAAGGAGACACAGAATCTCTCTGCATTATATTTTAAAACTGTATTTGAATATATGATTTTCTGAAAATAAAAGTGTTTTTTAAATAGCAAGGAACTTCAGATGATGATATAACACCCACTTGAGGGAAGTCAAAGAAGGGTTCACAGAAGAGGCAACATTTGAACTAGACTATAAGTCAGGGTATAATCCATTAATTCTGTAGTTAATGGGATTTATTGTTTTAAAAAATTGAAATGAAAATTAGGATAATAGAGAACAACTTGGTAACATATTTTGGAATAATCCCAATAAATTTTTTTGTGAAATCAGAATTAAAATTAAAAATCAACCTATTTTGTTGGTCTAATTATCTCTTCATTTCAAAAATATTTATTCAACCTAATATAATACTAATTGTTTAGAACAAGAACATAGTTTCATTATAGCAAATTATACTAGCTACCATTTAATGAGCACCTACTATGTTACAAGGACTATGCTAAACACTTTCAAATACTATCTTATTTTAATTCCTATAACAATCATTTGAGGTAAATATTATTATCCCTATCTTAGAGGTATATACATTAAGACTTAGAGTTTTAAAATAACTGGCTTAGGTCACACAGTGTAAAATCTGGGACTATTTCTTAAAACCAATGGGCAAACAATAACAAAGCTGTGCTTTTTGCCTAATGTTAAAAAACAAGTCTTTCAGCAACATTTATTAAAAGACTGCTCTTTACAGTATACTTTAATAAATGCCTACCCTCAGTACAATTAATAAATATCATTGCAATCATGACTTAAATTTCTCCATTGAAATAGCTAAAACAGACATGCCCCAAAATGCTGATACTCTTTATATGTTATCTTTAAAAAGAAGTTGTTTTAAAGCTATGATACTCTTATCTATTTCTCTGTGCATATAACGTTTGATCTCTTGCTTATATTTTCACTGTGCTCCAACCTTTATTTTTCAAATATTTTGCAAAAGGAAATATCAAAACTATTTATCTGGTTAATATAATTCCATTATTAAATCAAACTTCTAAAATGTCTTGTTACATTTGGTCAAGTTAGTTTGCAGAAAAAATTCTTCAAATAAAACATAAATTTTACTTTAGTTTGGAATCTCATCTCCAGAAATCTGAAAAACATTAATCGTATGCCAATTTATGTGGATTTATTCTGAAATGGCTTTGAAAAGAGTGATTGAATTATTTTGGTTTCACAGGACCATGGTAAAGAATTTCTACTATATTCATTATTACTTGAAGTCAGGCTTCCATCTATCTTCCTATAGCTTGTGGCCGCCACCTAGCGACCTAACTGAAGAATACAACAAAACAAGGGTAATCAATTTTTAAATGCAAGTTCAGTAACTTCATTTAAAATTCATTACTTGCCTCAGTTGTTTTTCCAAAAAAAATCATTAAGTGGAACAAAAATTCTTTATATAAAACTTTTGACATTGTTAATTAATGTCAGTTTTCATATCTTATTTAGTCAAGTGTCTAAATTGTAGCAGTTCATATACCAATGTTATTTGGATCAATAAAAGTCATTTTTTCCCATTCATGTTGGTCTTCAAAGTGGTTATGGCATAATCCAGAAATTGTCTGAGTATCTGAATTCTGTGAGGAAAATGTAACTTGGAAGATTCAGTGAAATCTCAACATTAAATAACTATATGTCATACTATCAATCCTAATTCACCTAAATGCTGAGTCTCTAAGAGCTCGGTAGTAAATTACCAAAATTAAATTTATAAAAGTGGTTAATTATAGGCTGTTACTCTTCAGTTTGGTATCCAGGCAATTCTGTAACACAATAGGTTTAACAAGCAGGCAACTCCAGGATATCTTTCCTATGACATTTCTCCATCTGAGCCAAGAGAAGTCTAACAGGCCCAAGGTTCAACTGTGGGTTGGGAATACATTCACAAGGGAAGAAGATTTGCAATAATCTAAAATAGAGGCCTAAGCGCTAGTCCTATTCCATAACTGCAGCTACTAATATCTGGACCTTATTCCCCTTCAAAGCTCTACATTTTAAGAAAATTTTATATACAAATACACAAGCTCTTGGTGATCATCCTATTTCACTGAATAGTTTGGACTGATTCTTCATTCCCTCTCATTCAGTCACACAAAAAATCTTATCACATAAGTATGTGGTGTGTTCTTAAACACATGCTCATTCTAGACTCACATTTTTAAAAAATTTGCAATAAATTGACTAGAGCCATTTTCTCATCTCCCCCTTCTGTATGGATTATCACATTATAATGTCAGGCAAATAGATGATTTATTATTTAATAGTAGTGTATATTGACATCTTCAGCAATGAAACATTAAATAAATATCATTTGCTTTAACTTAGAACAAGTACACCATGCAGAGTTTAGATAATTACTGCAGTTCACAAGAAATCAGGATTTTCCCCACCTTTATCTCTTTTTGTTTCACTGGAAATGAAAACTTCTATCTCGGTTTCTCTCTGTTTTCTGAGTTTCCATTCTTTCTCCATCATGAAGGTTTTTCATATTCTACTACCTATTACATGGCCTGTCACCGTGAGTATGATCAGTTTCCTTATTTGACTATGGAAAAAAAAAGAAGACTTTTTTATACATAAAGAGGTAGTTTGGCTTTTTTTTTCCTTTTTATATTTGATTTCATTCTTTTTCCTGGATCTTAATGTGGAAATTTACTGAAATTGGAGAAATAAAGGAAGGGATCACTTCACGTTGTATATATGCATGAGAAATTTATGTCAACGAGGGAAATTTTTGATGAAAGAAAACTTCTAGAAAGCAAACGCAAGTGGGACACAATCCATTTGGCAGAAACAGGACGCTTATGTGTGGAGCAGAGCTGGAAAGGAAATATTTGCATCAAGTAGAAAGTTCAATTAGATCAGGGTGGCTTATAAGTCTTCTTCTGCAATTCTGTATCTCTAAGAATGGCCAATACACAGAAATGTGCTCCATTCTACCAGGTTTCTCTTTCAGATACCAGTTTGAGAAGCGATCCAATCCCGGAAGGCAGTCACTCTGGTATAAACACCAGGTTTACTAGGTTGTCCGCATTCATCTCCCCAGCTCACTACTCCAGCAAGGTACCAGATATCTCTAGCATTTGGACTGACCAGTGGTCCTCCAGAGTCACCCTAAGAGAGAAAGAAGGGATTATTAGAAGTTAATCATGTTCATGAGTGAGAAATGCACTAATTTTCAAACTTAAAAGTTTAATGAAATGGATGGTTTTCAAAAGACTCCACTGTGTTCAAAGGCAGTGATGATTTCATTCACCTTTGACAATTATTCACATAAAGGAGAAGCTCAAATATTTGGAAAGCTGACTTAGCCTCAGGGTTCAGTACACGGAGATCAAAGGCCTCATCTCTTTGGTGAAGAGTCCTCTTATCTGGTACATCTAGCAAAACCACATATAATTTGCCTTATTTATGTAACACAATTCCTAAGAGAAGGGCGAAGAGTGCTACTGATAAAGAGCATAGATATTAGAGTCATATACCTGGCCTTAAATCTCAAGTCTAGTCCTCCCATCTGATTAAGACCTTTAATTTACTTATTTGTGGCATGCCCTGGTGATTGGGCTGCTCCAAAGGAGCAAGTCACATGCCCCTGGGTTCGAGCACTGGGCCCGAGGGAAGTAACAAGTGTGAGCAACTAAGTGAAAATAAAAATAGAGATGCTTCTTCCTTTCTCTTCCTGCCTGCCTAAATGCCTTCATTCCTGCTTCCACCTTGCCTTTAAAAAAAATTACTTATTTTTAATGCTCCTAATAATGCCTCCCTCTGATAATTATTTTGAAAATGGTGTTAGATACCAAATATAAAATGCTTGGTGTAGAGTCTGGCACAAATCAGAACTTAGTAAATGCATATTCAAAATCACATTTTTCCATATTTCTATCTTGTGAAGTCCAGGGACTGTTTCTTGATAGAGGTCATAAAAAGGTATTGTTTTTTTCTGGTCATTCCTCAAAATTTTGAGATTTTTAGGTTTTGGCTACCTATTCATTGTTCAACACTCAATGAAACTTTTAATGTATTTCCTCATTGACTCATGTAGTTCTATAAACAAAATGTGGATATAGGCTTCATAATCTCTATTTTAGCAATAGTGAAACTGATACTCAGAAATTGAGTAATTTGTCTAGCATCACATGCTACTCAGTGGCAACACTTGTATTTGAATAGTGATTTAATGCAGAAGCCCATGCTTTTTTCCCCTTGCATTATATTAACTTCCTTGTGAATTTTCTTTTGTCTATGTAAAATATTAACTAACACTAATAATAGCTGAATTTGAAATAAAGTGTGTATAATTTTAAATCAACTAATTCATAAGTAGGTGCCCTTACCTGTGACAGGAGATGTAAAAAGAGTATATACATGGACTTGATTTCAAGGAAGCTACAATTCACTTATAGAAATGAGATGTACCATATGAAGCTATTTGAAAGTAAGTGATTTTGATCATTGAAATCCAACTCTATGTAAAAGCAGAACAAATTAGGGTAGAGAAATCGATGTCAAAGACAAAAAAAAATCTTAAATCTGTTTACGAGACGGAAGCAAATGAGTCTGAGAATAAGGTAATTAAAGAAAAAAGCAGTATATCTAACAGCACAATAAGCTGAAGAAGGGGATGTCAAGCACGTATCAAACAGAGAAAAATGCAGTCTATTCCACAATCTTACTTGCAGTTGATGACTAGGGAGCTATGCCAGTACAAGATGAAAATTGTGATGATCTATATCTATATTAATCTTAGAAAAGGGAGACAGATGAAAGGGAGTAAAATTATAATCTTCAGAAGAAAAAAAGAAAGCTTCCATTTAGCTAATCACAAGCAGAAACTTTGGGGGCTCTATCTTATTTTATTTTTTTCATTTCTATTTTATTTATTTTTTGAAATATTGTACAGATTTTTTTAATGTTCTTTTTAAATGCGGGGTTCTATTTTAACAAAATGTTGAGTGCTTATGCCCCAATTCCCCCTGTTCTCAGAGAGGAACAGCCTGGCCTTGCTTAGTTCTTTGTTCTTAGCAGGGTTCACTTCCTCCTCTGCTGGGAGCACCTTATCTTCTTTATCTCCATTCCAGCAAGCCAGTATTTCCACTCTATTGTTTGTGTACATTTTTATTCTGCCGCCTACACCATCCATGTTATTTTTCAAGTTACCAACTTTATTTTCAATTGTTTTTAATTTCCTAGTTACAAAGTTGCAAAACCTTGAGAGGTCTATTGGTCTGTTTTTTCTAACCAAATTTTTCCATAGACTTTTTAGTGACTGGTTTGGCGAGAAAAACAATGGGAAATTTATTCAGGGATGCTCTTTAAAATTAGAAGAAAAACCAGAAAAGATATAGATATAAACTAATAAAGAAGTGCAACTTGGTGGAGCAGTGGTTAGGTCACAGGCCACATACCCCTGGGCTTAATTCCCTGAAAGTGGGAGGGCACAACCGGTGTGAACAACTAAAATGGAAGTAAAATCGAAATATTTCTTCCTTCTCTCTCTTTCTGCCTGTCTGCCTACTTTCTTCATTCCTACATGCATCTCTCCATTAAGAATAAATAAATAAAGCAATAAAGAATAGATTAGCATTGGTAGAAGTAATGAAGAGAAAAGAGATAAATCTGGACAATATAGAAAAGGGGCAAATATTCTAGGACTCAACTGATTACATATGAAAGCAATATAAGAGCAAAGGAAGACCCTAGGATTTGTGAAACCCAATGATGCAATGAGAAACTTGAAAATGGAAAATGAGTCGTTTCATTCCTTTTTGAGTATGAGACAATGCATATACAAATATTAGTCTTATGCTAAAAATAAACAGAAGCAGTTTTGAAGCAGATGAAAATGTGGGCCTAAATTTGTGTAAAACATTAATTCAGCAAATATAAATTTTGAAGTCATTAAAGAGACAACTAAGTTCAAAGAAAAAATTATTTGAGTGTATAGCAAGAGAGAAAATTTTCAACTGAGACCTGAGTTTTGAGGGATATCCAAGTTTAGAGAGAGGGAGAAAAAGTGGAACCAAAATAAGGAAACAGAAATGAGTGTTTGGAAAAGGGAGAATGGAAATTAACATATTTTAGGATCACAGAACCAAAAATATGATCATCTTTTGAGAAAGAGGGGAGTATCTAAATGCCAATGAAATGGGAAAATGTAGGAAATCCAAGTAAAGATGTTTTTACATATGTGGTTAATAATTTTTCTTGCGATATTAAAAAATATAGTCAGTCAAGTGACAAAAACTGTAAATAGACATAAAATAGTGGAAAGAATGGATACTGAGTCCCTCCAGAGAGAGGAAAAAGAAGATATCATAAATCATGAAACTAAACTTGGTTCTTTATTTCCCAAAATTTTTAAGAAACATTCATCTCTAATTTTAGTGTGTACTTTGAAATAAGATTGGTCATCAGTTAATAATCATTGAAACTTGGTGATAAGTATATGAGCATTTACTATATGTTCTCTGTATTTTTGCATGCATTTTAAATATTATATAATAAAAATTTAGAAATAAAAGATAAAAAGGCACATGGCTATTCTGAAACTTTTAGGAAGTAAGTTATAATAAAAAAAAGTATTAGATTTAAATCATAAATGATCATCTCAAATGTAAGAGCATAAGATATTTTCAAAAAATTTAGTAAAGTTGCAGGAAAGTATGAAGAGGATTAAAATGAGAGAAGATTTAGAAAATATATGAACAAAGCGTCTATGAGTGTCAAGAAGGTAAAGTTCAGTTGATTCTCATTACTCATTGTACTTATGTTCTATGAAGTTCCTTTGAACTCTGAATTAGTAAATGTTAGATCATTGCTGCTCAGGGAACTATAGAGTTAGATTTTCATGAGCTTCTGCTCAATTCTTCATTAACTGATAAATATGTAACCACATTTTATGTGTATTTCCATTTAAAGACACCATATTTGACATATATAATTCATTAACATTGATCAATAGCACTGTAATGCAGGTCTGAACTAAGTTTGTCTAGCACTTTTATGTTCTGCATAAGACAATATCATGACCTTCTTGTGCCTCACTTCAGCACTACAATTGGGGACTACCTTAAACAGTAAAATCATCAACAAAAGTCATAAAGATGTGAAAAGGTGGCATTAGATAGATCACGAAAAGGACAAAAGTTTATATTATTAAAGATGAAACAAGGTGAAAAACCACCTTCTTTGAACTCAGGTTTGAGTCTGCACATAGGGTTGCTCAAATTTTTTTTCACTACGCATCTTCACAAAGGATCATGAAAGTGCCTTGAGTATTAATTTTGGGTTTACAAATCAATTTTAGCAAGAAAGTCAATTCACAAGTACAGAATCTGCAAATAAGGATCAAGCACATTTTCAAGAGAAACTTTTAGGAAGCTGGTTTCATTTTGGTAGATTTATTTGCACAATCAACTTGTATTTTCTGTACAGTTTTGTAATGGAACTTATCTACATTGTTCCATGTCTTTCTCCATGAAAAATAAGGGCCTCTCACAGATCAGTGAAATAGAACTGAATCACCATAAACTGACCCACTCATGTACAGTCAGTTAATCTATGACAAAAGAGCCAAAAACGTACAATGGAAAAAGGAAAGTCTCTTCAACAAATGGTGTTGGGAAAACTGGACAGCCACATACAAAAGAATGAATCTAGACCATTCTCTAGCATCATTCACAAAAATTAATTGAAAATAGATTAGAGACTTGGACATAAGACCAGAAACCATAAAGCTCTTAGAAGACAACATAGGAAAAACTTTCTATGACATCAGTCATAGAGAAGCCTTTGGAGACTCAACTCTACCATCAAAGGAAACTAAAAGAAAAATAACAACAGGGACTGCATCAAACTAAGTAGCTTCTTCATAACAAAAGAAAACATCACCAAAACCGAAAGAAAACCTACTAACTGGGAGAAGACATTTGCATTCAATATTTCCAACAAAGGCTTACTATCTAAAATATACAAAGAACACATAAAACTCAATGACAGAAGAACTGGCAATCCAATCAAAAAAAGGGAGAAGGAATCAGAGAGACACTTTTCTGAAGAAGATATACAGATGGCCAACAGGCACATAAAATTTTGTTCCTACTCCCTGGCTATCAGGGAAATGAAAATTAAAACAACAATGAGCTATCACCTTACATCTGAAAGACTGGCTATTATCCAAAAGTCTGGAAACAACAAATGCTGGCAAGAATGTAGAGAAAAAGGAACAATTTTGCATTATTGGTGGGAGTACAAATTGGTGCAACCCCTATGGAAAACAGTTTGGAATTTCCTCAAAAAACTGAAGATGGAAATCCCATTACCTGTCATTCTACTTCTGGGCATCTACCTCGAAAGATACAAAAGTACCCATCTGCAGAGATGTATGCACCTCCATGTTTGTTGCAGCCTTATTCACAATAATTAAGAACTGGAAATTACCTAAGTGTCTAGTATCAGATGATTGGATAAAGAAGATGTCATACATATATACAATGGAATATTACACAGTCCTTAGAAGATATGAAACCCTGTCATTTGAATCAACATGGATGGAACTAAAGGGAAATATGCTAAGTGAAACAAGTCAAAAGAAGAAAGATAGACACCAGATGACCTCACTCACAGGTGGAATGCAAAGAGAAAAAACAAAGGAGCAGACGAAACAAAACCAACCTTGTCTGCAACAGAGTTGATGTTACCAAAAGGGAATTGGGCAGGCCTGGACAAATGATGGCAGAGCCACTGGACAATGGGGAAGAACGCTTTGTGATTTGGTGGAGGTCATGATGTGTTGAAATATATCTAAGAAATGGAAAACTTGTGCATAGGAAGTTATTTTAATGTGTAGAATAATTACTACAATAAAAAAAATAAGGGTCCCAGAGCAGAAAAATAAATGTAAACAATATGGTGATTCCTCCAAAAATTGAAAATAGAATTACTACTTACTCTAGCAATTCCACTTCTAGGCATATATCTGAAGACTATAAAGTCATAAACACCTCTAAAGATATAAGCACCCTTGTTTTCACAGAGGCACAATTCACAATAGTCAAGACATAGAATTTACCTAAACAAAATAATTTAGAAAGAAAAAAAAATGCTGCATGGTGTCACTTGTATGTGACCCATAAAGAATCAAAATGAATGAACTAACAAGACTTGACAATCTCTTGGACTCTGAAATAAAGACTGTGGTTACCTGAGGGTGGAATAGGGAAGTTGGAGCAGAAGAGGTCAAAATGATAGTGGTAAATGACAGTAGAACTCTAGTGGTGAGTGCATTGAGATATATTCACAAAGGAGTCAAACTAGTTTCCTAAAATACACATAGTAGTGTAAACAAATGAAACAATAATAAATACAATTTTTTTGTAAAGTGATTAAGTGTATGAACTCAACAGCAAAATTTTTGAAAATAGAAAACAAGAAATAGAGTGGAGTGCAGTCTTGCAAAGCGAACAATACTAAAGTGACTGACTTAAAGATAAAAGTTGGGAAAGAGCTATGGTGAAGTCAACTGTGAATTAAGGGAAGTGTGCCCAGTGAAGTTAAAAAACACAAGTGTAGTATATATATATGAGAGAGGAAAAATGATAAAAAGCTGCACACAAAAAAATCTTAGAAACAAGCATATAGCACTCTATGGACCCAGATTCGAATGCATAGAGAATAATATGGAATTCTGAAGACCAATGTGAGTATTTGATAGTACATTAAAAATAAGATCTGCCAAATCACAAAATAAAAATGATAAGGATTATTTAGGGACATATTCAAGGTTTCGATATTGGCCCTTTTTGAGATTTTGTCAGCAATGTAGATGAAGGCATAGGGGTTAGAGTTATACAACACTTTCAGCTTTGTGCCTTTGCTGGATATGTTAATTCTGATATGATAACTGGAAAGCAAAATCAGGGTTCAAAATATGTCTATGATCTAGACCAAGATGGAATAAGCTTATTCCTTTTGCCCAATAAAATGCAACTTTGACACAAAAAAGCACATTAGAAATAAAGCAATTTTGACTTTTGCCACAATACATATGGAACATGAGTGACTATGCTAAGCAAAATATTTTTTAAAGAAGAGAAATACCAGGTGATTCCAATCATGTGGAATATAAAGAAACAAAGCAAGGTAACTAGCAAAACAAAATAAAAATAATTGTTAGACTCTGAGAAGAAGATTCTGGCTGCAGTAGGGAAGAAGAGGAGGTAGAAGGAATGGGTGGAAGGGGTCAGCCTGACAGTGGTCAATGGTACTTGAACTTTGGTGTTTGGTATAGTGTGAGACATACATTTATCAAGATGGATGCAAAAATCACTCAAAGAAACTGACTAAAAATGTCCCAAATTTATCAAAGTACAAAATCCATAGATTCGAAAAGTTAAGCAAACCCCTAAGAAGATAATCCTCACTAAGACACAAAATCAAATTGAGAAATCTTACAAGGGAAGGACAATTCTAATAACTGTAGATTCCTCACCAGAAATAACAAAGGTCATCGTCATTTTTTACGTGCTGAAAGAAAAGAAATGTGAATCCTAAATTTCATAGCTGGCAAAATTATGTTTCAGAAGTAATGGGAAATAAGGAATCTTTCAGAAACAGACAATCTAAGGGCTTTGTCACCAGCAGATATACACTAGAAGAATTGTTACAGGAAGTTTCTGAAACCAGAAAGAAATGGTGAAAAATAATCTTAGAAAATCTGGAAGGAAGAAAGAACAAAACAAAATTGGGTAATGGACTTCTTTTCTTCAGTTTTCTAAGTCATGTTTGAAACTTGAAAAACATTTTCTAATGTGGCTGACAACACATATATATATATATATATGTATATAAATTTTGTTATTATAAATGGGAAAGGGTAAAGAGACTAAAGGGAAGTGAATTTTCTATTCTATACTGTATTCAAGCTAGTAAAATGCCAACACCAGTAAATTGTGTAAGTTTTGTGTATATAACTTTGAGGAAACACAAACATTTTTCTATAAAAGGATAGTCAAAATATAATAGATAAATCAAGAATTATTTTTCATATTTACTGTATGATTTTATTTATATAATATTCTCAAAATTTTAAAATTATAAAAATGGAGAATTAGTGATTGCCTGATGTTATTGATGGGGAGTGATGGGGCATGAATGCTACCATAGAGATCTTTATGGTGATAGACTAATTCTCAACTGTAGTGATGATTACACAAATATACACGTGAGAAAATAACATGTAACTTGAATCATCAAAGTCAATGTCTTAGCTTTCATATTCTACTATAGTTATATGAGACGTAACCATCGGGAAAAACAGGGTAAAGTGAGTGTACATGATGCTTCCCTGTACTACCCTGGCAACGTGCTATAAATCTGTAACTATTTAAAAATGTAAATGTAAACAAACAATATGCAGAATACTAACAGGTGAGACCACCTACCTGGCATGCATCCTTTTCTCCTTTCAAGTAACCAGCACATAACATTCCAGGAGTTATGGCGCCATTATAAACCTGAGGTGCATTACAGGTTGTAGTGTCTATAAGTTTCACCTGTACCTGCCGAAGATGATTTTGACTGTTACCTAAAGGGAAAACATGAGCTTTAAATTTGTACATATCTTCTTTGAGACTTTGAAAAAAGTCTTTTATAATTATTGGGTAAGATAGTGATATGGACACTTAGGATATGCAAGTTTTTCAGATACCATAAGTGTTCTTAAAAATGCTAAACAAAATATTAGGTGTCTAGGAAAGAACCACAAATTGTTCAGGCAATTTCCATTCCATTGTTTCACTTGGAAAATAATTTCAGAAGGGGAATGGTGGATATATTAATTGAGTATATTAATTATCCCTAATCTTACATGACTAATTCCCTAGTAAAAAGTTCAGTTAAATTTACTATTTCAAGCATCATAACAAGCACCATTATTGTTTGTAATATATTTTATATGAACTGAAGGCATGAAAGAATTCACGTGTCTTCTAAATTACTTAGTCCACAGGCTCATATAACAAGAAACTTGGTCCATATGATTCATATCGACAATCCACTAACATATTTTTGTATGACATTCTAGTCTTTAAATGACTGTTGAACACCAAATTAGACAACTATATTTGAATTTATTTTCAGATGCTCACCATCATTTTGTAATGCTCCAAATCCTGTTACAAACATGTCGTCACCTGGGTGGAACTCATGGGATACATCTGGGAGACAAACTTTGTGCACAGCATTTGTTTTGGGAACAGGGCTAGAAAGCTCTGCCACTGAAATATCATAGTCATGTGAAGGATATTTGTATTTTTCATGAACAATTATCCTCCGCAAGTTGCGTTTCATTTTTGGAGGATATATTGTTACTCCAAAGGAAGCAGTCCATCTTGTTGGGTCCTTATAACTGAGAAGAAAATGTGAAGAATAAATGCCACTTGACCATGCTACCAATATAGGTGTCTATAGGAACAATTTATTCTGTGTGTCTCTGTAATTTTCCTTTTTAAAATTGTAGCTTCTACATAGAGTAACAAACTGTCTGAGAACTGAGCTCAGATTATATGGAAATGACACAGTGACATGCGTCTTAGGATACGCATGCCACTCTGCTTTCCAAGTCATCAACTCCAAATGCTAGAACCTCTGACATGCCTGAACATCAATGACTCAAGGGCCATATGGAAAGCATATCCTGAAAAGGGCAAGAGAGTGCATTCCATGATTCTATGAGCACCATGTTGCCTGTTTGCAAGCACGAGAATGAAAAAATTCTCTAAAACATGAAAAGGCTGCACAATGATCTAATAAAGCATTTGCTGACATGTCCACTGTAGGCATTTTGCACCGGGGTCTACTTCATGAGCTAGCTAGTCACCCTGCACATTTGTATAATTTGTTGCTACCGAATTCATTCACACACAAATCATTCTTACAATGGAGAATTTTCCTATTGTGTTCAAATCTCCATTCCACCTAGTCTCTGTCTCTGATAGAGATATGCAGCAAAGAGATAGGACTCTTTTCTTATATAAATACCGAAGTCCAAAGATTACTCCAAAATTCCTTTGCAATTCCTACTTCCTTTGTAAAATCATTGTGTATTTATCAGTGGAAAATGTACTCATATGTACTGATGCCATTTCCATACTATAAACCTGTACCTCTTAGTAAGATGTATGAATTCCCCACTCTCCTTGTGATGTATACATTATCTCTAATTTAAACCAAGCATCTCTCTCAAACTTTATGAGGTATTTCCTTCCTGCCAAAACTCAGTGCATTTTGCTTACTCTCAATCTTTTGTGAGGCTCGGAACTTACCTTCTAAAGCAGTGCGCAGCACTCACAAGCCATGTGTCATTAATTAAAGTGGCTCCACAGCGATGAGCCCCGTCCCACTGCAGGCTAGTTTGCCATGGCCATTCGCCCTCTTCTACTTCTGTCCCACCAACAATCCTGAGACTCTGTCCTGTATTTTTACTCCTTCGTGTCCCACAGCCTGCCAAAGAGAAATGGTGCACTCGTTAGAAGCTGCTTTAAGTATCAAATTATGTTCCTAAACCCCAAGTTACTTGTAGTTCATGGCCCAACAGTATCACTTTCTCTTTTTCTTACCTTTCCTTAAACTGTACTGTTTTTGCTTTTTAGTTTCTGTTCACCTTGTAAGATTTAAATCAGTCTTCTAGAATATTTTTCCTTGCCTCAAATTATAAAAATTGCACAGTTGTAATTATAAAATTATCATTATTATTTTCTCTATGTATATACATACATGTTTGTGTGTATATACATTGTGTATGTGTATGTATATATACACATATATATGTATAATGTTAGACATTGTTTATAAAAGAATGTCTCAGTCTTGGCACTATTGACATTCTGGGCTAGATACTAACTTGCTGGAGATGGGGGACTATTCCCTGCATCATGGGATGTTTGGAAGAATCCTGACCTATATATATACTAGACACCAGTATTATCCCCTCACAATCTAGTAACCAAAAATCTCACAGTGGGACATGTTCCTTTTGGGGGTTCAAAACTATCTTTGATAATTATTATTTTTAATTATATATTCATGTATTAGTCTCATGTATCTAGTAAGGGTTGCTTTAAACAGGGGTAATGTCTCATCCACTTTATATTTCTGTAGTCTAACAAAGCACTCGCACATAGCAAGTTCTAAATAAATTTTGTGGTAGGCATGCCTTTGTGGCTCAGAAGACTGAAACACCCACGTGCAGATCATGTAAAAACCATGGGTTCATGACGTGGAATTGGGATGAAAAACCAAAAAAAATAATTCAAAGTAAAAAAATAAATAAATATTGACTGCAAGAAAATATTCTGCTTAGATAATAGGATTACCTTTTGGTCTCATATCTAGTTAGATTTATGAATTGTCTGATATTCTCAGCTGATAGGTAGCTCATTTTCTTTAACCTTTTAAGACAAATATACTGTGTGCTAATTCTATAATCATCAAATGTAGTTTCTAATCATGGTGCTATAAGGGAAAAAATATACTAGATCTAAAGTCAGTACTTTTACAACATGAATAAAGATACTATACTGGGCCTTAAGTAGTTTCATCAGTATATATCCTAACCCCATATTTGCCTGCAGTTACCATAATATGGGATTAGTAACATCAAGACTATTTGGTGTAAACAATGTGTCTGCCTCTAGCTGAAAAATACTAACATATAGATTAATATAAACTTTGAAAAACTTTTTGAAGAGTATATAATAACCATCTGGAATCAAAACATTGAGATATGAATATTTTTACTTCATCATAAGTAGCACCATTCACTTCCACTACACATCTGCCACAGGCAGCATCTACTCCACAGAAGTCTTTCCAGTTTTCTTATTCTTTAGTGATAAAATGTGTCTCAGGGACAAGATAAAGTACTATGAGCTGTGCACAGATCAAACTTTATTCTGAACCCATAATACAACACAAAATAGGTCTAAATAACAGTAATAATTTCTTACATTCAGATAATGCAAATTTAATAAATACATTAAACTTACAGCTGTTCAGAAAATTGTCTGTTTCTGTCTTGTTGATTTCTGAAAGACATAGAAATGGTGAATAAAACATGGTAAGTATATCAGAATCAAATAGCGACTCTGAGCACCTGAAATACTAAAGGCTACATAACTCCGTTATAAAACAGTATCTCTAGGTTGTAGAGAGGCAACACAGTTTATCACAGAGTATGTTTATTGCCTTCAGGAGAGGAGAGAAATGAACAGTGTTTCTTAAATCTGAGTATGCAAATGCACCCTGGTCAACTGCCTCTGGCTGAAGCACAGTTTATATATATCCCAAGGACCTGGGTTAGCTTCCCAAGCCCCAGAAAACAACCAAGATATGCAACTAAATAAAAATGAAAGCGCTTCTTCCTCTTCTCTCTTTCTGCCTCCTGCCTACTTGCCTTCATTCTTACCTGCATCTTTCTTAAAAAAAAATCAAACAAACAAACAAACAAAAAAACCCTTTAGTGTAGACAAGTTACAAGGAGGGCATCTTTATGTAAATATGTAAATTCCTGATTGCTCTCCAGTCATTCAGAGTCAGTAGTTTTGTGCTGAAGCCCAGGAATATTGAATTTTATATAAGGAAATAAGATGCACGTTGTTCATAATCTCTTTTGAAGAACTGTTATTCTAAATCATAGTATTTATTCCCCATAAACGATGTTTTTATTAGCCATTATTTCAGATTACTAAATTCAAAAGCATAGTTTCATTTATCTAACATATTCAAGCAGCATGTCCATAAATTAGTCCTCATTCCCATTTAAAAAAAAAAGTTAACCCTTTCTAGTTTTTCTTTCTGCTGAAGTTTTAGCAAGAAAATTTGCAACTCAATTGTCATTCAATTCTAACTTGTTGACTTCTCATCCAGGAGGCTCTACCCCTAAGGAGGCATATCCTACCAAAAGACATGTTTGCACTCAAGTTCCCTGACTCACAATATTCCAGTGGTCAAAACTATTCTCTTTCAATATGACAAGATGGGAGTTTAAAATACAAACATTTTGATATTAATTTTTTTTTATTTTAATGGCTTTCATTTACTAGAAATCCACATGCCATAAAATTTTCTAACTACTCTATGCTATTTTGGGGAACATGGCAAAAATAGGAAGCAATAACGATGTGTTCTCAACAAATATTAAAAAATGCCTCCACTAATCTCCGTTTCAGTAATCTGTTCTTTATCTTTAGCTCTTCCTAGAGAAAGCTCTGGCTTTGCATGTGGATGCTACTGACAGGGCTGGTTCGTGGATGTGTGACTTGTGTGGCTGCACTGGGTGCTACACTGGCATTTACATCTTATATTTAGATATGGTTCACTGTCTTAAAATTCTTAATTTATTTCATAGTTTGGGTTTTATAAGTGAAATCTGACAGGATAAGGAACATGGCATGAGCAGAGGAGAGACACACTATTGTGTGTCCATCAGTTCCTGCCACCCCATTTCATAAGTATATCCTTTCAAGACACCACATGACCTCAGAATTCCAGGGAACCCTCAATGTTCAGCAAACTAAAGTAAGCACAAGATAAGTGTGTGATAGTTACCTATCAGTAAGCAGAGGACACTGACAGCTCTAGAAAACCTTATTTTCTGATGAAACAGAACTTACACAGAAGGCAGAAAAAGGTAATTATCATTCTAACGAACAAAAATGACCAAGGGACTATCGTGATCCTTTTTGCTCCCTTTGCTTTTTTTGTGTTAGGCAACAACTTCTGAAAATTAACGACAAGAAATCACTTTCAGTCTTTTTTCTCTTAAAGAGAAGGTAGAGAACATTGGTAAAATGTGCACATATCAAGAAAAGAAATTTTTAAAGTTCAAGTTAATGTGAAGTGTTTCACTGATCTGGTAAGAAGCAAAATACATTCATAAAATACAATTGTGTAATTTCCATAATTTCACATAAAATCAAATGCTTTTATATTTCTTTTGATACTGACATTGTTCAATGCACAAGTAAACAGTAAAACTCATGCTAGAAATTAACAAGTTAAATTTTGCTTGGAGAATGTCATTAATTAGCAAATAAAAATTCTATGATAAGCAAAGAGAGACGGTAGGAGAAAGAAAAGTCTTACATTTTAGTAACTTTAATGACACTTTTTAATTGATATTTGGAAGTCCAATATTTTCAACTGGACCTTATAAATTATGCGACTGGTCCGGAATACTGAAACCTCCCTTTCTAAGCAAGTGAAGGGACTCACTAGTAGATTGGAACTCTAGTTAGAGCTATCAGTTCTTAAATTATCACTTTGTGTTCATTCTGTCTAATTGTCCTCTATTCTTTCATTTTTGGGACTGCTGTATCCAACATTGTATCCACAAGTCACATGTGGCTAGTTCTTGAAATATCGCTAATCTAAACTAAAATGTGATGTGAATATAGAATATATACTAGATTTCAAAACTTTAGGATAAAAAAATAAAATACCTCATGAATAATTTTCATTATTATTATTAAAATAATACTAATTTGTATATATTGGACTAAATACATAAATTATTCAAATGAATTTCATATTTTAACTTGTATTTTTTTAGTGTGGCTTCTAGAAAATTTAAGATATTATATGTGGCCCACATAATATTTCTAGAGACAAGCATCGTTCTGTAAGATGAGACTTGGATCTTAACCAGACTTTTATTTCCACTTAGGATCTTTTAGATTTATTATTTTCTAGTTAAGAAGACTTATCACTACTCATTTCCTCCTCCTGCCTCCCTCTCCACAAGAATAAACCCTCGAGTATTCTCAAATTTGTCGTAAAATTTACCAAAAATAAGTATTAATAAATTATAATTATTTTTATCGGTAAATGGTCTAAGGGAAAAAGCTATAATAAAATCTATCAATGATATTTGAAGGCAAATGTATGGATCATATAAACTATTGCACATATATTCTCAGACATAAAAATAAAGCAACAAAAAGATGAATAAACAAAGTTATTTTTCTCCACTTATACTTGGATTCTACAGTTAAAAAGTAAGACCCAATACAGAAAAAGAACCCAGGCACAGAAATTAATGACAGATTTGCATGAGAGGCATAAGCTAGGGGCAGTATTGAAAATGAGAAAACTTCATTAAATCCAATGTAGTTCCAAAGGAGTGATCTGTTGGTGGTATGACTCTATAGTTGAAGGACATCCAATGTTTCTTTATATTAGTGCCCAAGATCAAACAACAGGGAGCTTATTCAATGCAAAAGAAGTAAACTAAACAAGAGAAATAAACATACTTTTAATTTCAACTGATTCAGGATCTAATTTAGGGGGTCCTATAGCATCTTGTAGTTTTTCATGTAGAACATGTTGAATCAATGTATTTATTGTTTCAGGATCCTCAGCAGAGGGAAATCTAAAAATCAATAGCATGTGCGCCAGCACCCCATGGTCCTTTTTACTGTGGACCAAAAGAGAAATATATGGTTTTGTCAGATACAGTTCAGAAAAAGAGTAATAGTATTATCACAGCCTATTTTTACTTTGTTATTAATTTGAAACACACCTACACAATAAACTCATAAAGATGTCATTTTTTTCTTCTATATTCCCATTGTTTAGCTCACAGATAACTGTCAACTTAGCCTCCCCGATAATAAACAAGTATGCACATGGTCTCTCTCTTACCACTAAAGCATCTAGTCAAGTCCATCGCTATTAAAATACAGACATTTCTCTTGCCAACCATCCAGAATTATGAAATATAATGCATGGCAACTATGAAGTCAGCCCTGACTTTGACTTTCAGGCTTACTTCCCAAGAGCATAAATACAATGATTTCCTCTAAACAACCTTCAGACACTCTTAAGCAACTCCTAGATACTAGAAAGACTTGCCAAATTGCATTGACTTCATGTAATTTTATTTTCAAAATAAAGTATTGATTAGACTTCACACACTTGAGTAAGTTACTACATTGGAACACTCACTGACTCCTCTTTCTCATTCTGTTATCTATTATACCTCTTCTTTTCCCCTTATAATCAGTTCCCAAAGAATATTACTCCTCACTGTGCACTGCATCAACCTTTATTTACATAAATCATAAACAGGAATATAAATGAGAATCTTACTCTTGGAGAAAAAGTTATGAATTTGATTATTAATCCTCTGATATAGCATTTCTACTATTAGCAATTTGATCTTTAAATACACTCACATGTACAAGGATTTTTTTCATCATAACCTTGTTTTTAAATCAGAAAAACATGTATCAACTGAGTGTATATCAAAGGCATTCTTTAATGCAGCCCTGACACATATTTATACTTGCAACGAAATACTATACAGTCAGTTAAAGAATAAAATAAATGTATATGCAATCATTGGGGAAAAATGCAAAACAAATTGTTAAGATGTGTTATTTCTCAGAGTAGACCTGTTGTAGAGGGAACTTTCATTTTATATTTCATATAATACTCTTGTTATTTGAAAGAGATAATAGGTGATAGCTACGTAGATGATGATGATGATAGATAGACAGATAGATAGATGGATAGATAGATGTAGATATGTTTACTTTTGTAGTCTGAAGAATCAAATAGGGCTTTAAAGGGATTATTGTTACATATTCCATTGCCGTTCACTGTCTTTACAACCGTGTATGTCAATTATTTATTCTTTCTTCTTCCTCTTAAGTTGTTCCTTTGCTAGTTGGCTAATGGGAAAAAAAAATTATCTCTCTCCCCTAGTTATTCAAGTTATCTGATTTTATAGCAGCAAAACTTCTTGAAAGGAAAAATTACTTTCTGCCTCATATTTATTTCATTACCATCTCCTCCCTCACCTTTCATTCCAGATTCTTCTCTCAACTTGAGCACTAATGACTTCCTTGTTCACATACCCAGTGGAGTCTTCCCAGTTGTATTTTTTTGCTTCTCAGGAGTACTTGTCAAAGTTGATTATTTCCTCCTTGAAACTGTCTTTATCATCAGGTGCCTCTCTCAAGTTTTCTTTTTTTCCTGCTCCTCTAATTACTAGGCTTCTATTTGTATTTTAAGTATTTTATTTCTTCCTTTTTTTTTCTTGGTAGTACTCTTTTTCTGAGAAGTTAAATTTATAGCCACACTTTTCAGTACTTTGAGTTGATGATTAGAAAATTTATATCTTGACTCAATTCCTCTTTCTACCCCCAAATCAGATTCATGTTTCAGGTTCATGTGGTTCCTTAGTATTTCAACTCTAAGACTTACTTTATCTTTCCAACAAACTTTCATTTATTCTTATTATAAGAACAAAAGAAATTATATTGAATAAAAAAATAGCAGAATTAAGAAGCAAACAAATAGTAAAATGATTTAGAAGACAGAATAGTCAGAACATAATCTATTTCATAAAATGTGGAGACCCAGAAAAGGAAGGAATGTACAATGACTTCCAACTCTTATTGGCGTGACTGGATTTTCCTTGTATTAGATTATTTTCTGTGGCGCTTCCATGTGGTGATACGCAGGAGGACATACAATTCTAAAAATCAGGAAAAAATTTTAGGCTGTACATAAAAATTAGAATTTTAATAATGTGACTCCATGTGATGAATAAAATCCCCTTGAGAGAGTGAAAGTTGAACTATTGGAGAAGCAGATACAGATTCAAGAAAGATAATAATTCAAAACACCACATAATATAGGATTTTCAAGAGAAAGTAGCTAATGTGTCAGAGATCTCTGCTAAGTCATAGACTGAGAAGTAACTCTTAGAGATTTTTGTCACTGGAAACAGCTCAACCTATATATGAAAAATATAAACTGTATTAAGACAAGGTTGTTTAAAATCCTCCTCTGGTGCTTTGCATAAAATGTGAAGCCTAATTTTTCATTTATTAATAGTCGATTATCAACCCGAGATTTTAGTTAAAATGTCAGAGAGAGGTAGAACAGAAGTCAAGAAAAGTGAAGACGAGAATCAAGAGGTGAAGACAAGCCTCACTATTTCACAATTTCCACAAAGCATTTTTGCTATTAGAGCAAGATATATGGTTTAGGTCCTTATTTGTGCTCATTTATGCTAGTTTCCCAAAAATAATTCTATAACATAGCCGCCAATAGCATCACTGACCTCACAATTATTTTGCAAATGCTTTATTTGGATTTAGAGAATGAGTAAAGCACATTGTAATTAGGACTTAGCGAGGTAAGTACTAAATGACAGTTAAATTGAAATACATTGTATTGTTAACACTTTAAAAGGTATTTATTACTGATAAGGTCAGCAGTTTCAGCTTTAAATTATGTTCAGAAATCAACATTTTTAAATCTACATACCTGAACCTGATTATGTGAGACTTGACAAATTGTCTTCTCAATGAAGATTTATGAAATGCATTTTTCACCTGTTACAAAATATTCAAAACATGTCAACAAAAAAGATTTTTCGGAAATTTTGGAAGTTACCTCAAAGCTTAGAAACATTTCAAAAATTAAAAAACAAAACAATAAACATTGACAGACATTCCACAATTTGCTGAACTTGATAAATTTTAAGGAGTCTTGTTTTTATATTCTCAGTGATTTCCACTGAACTGTGCCTTAGGAATTAACAAAGCAGAGAAACCACACAGTAAGGTCAGGAGAGACTTCTATGTTGCACACAGAAAGAGACAAAAAGAAACACACTATTTTTTTGAGATACCATTTTGCTGTAAATAAACAAAGGAAATAAAATAATTCTGCCAAGTGATAGTTAAGTCATAAAAATGAGTGAATGACAGTGTCAGATGATTCCCAAAACTGATGAAAACATTGTGAAATATCCTGGCATTTTCTGCACCAAATCCAGCATTCAAAATGATCTTAGAAAGGTCCATGGGAACTAGGACATTTAATCTAATACATTTGAAAGGAAGGTTAATTCTTAAAAGGAAAAAGAAAGTATTTTATGGAGTTATTTATTACCACTACAAATAAGAATTCTCACCAACTTACATTTTTAAATTAGGATTCAAAATAAATATGCCATATTTTTCTGGTTTTCAGTGTGCATGTATTTACCAAACACGGTTACTACAAGTTGGTAAGTGATTGTTAGAAACAATGAGCTTTTTATTCTTTCTTCCAATTTGTTGACTCCTGAGTCTTTGTGCCTAAGGAAGTTACTTCAATTATGATACAAATCAACACAGTGCAAATTCACCCTCTAGTAAGTGCATTCACTTAGAAATTTTTGTTTGAAGGTTTATTTTTATCAAATAATTTCAAAATTGGTATTAATTTTAAAGAGTATGAAAGAGTCCTTTAGCTATTCCTTTGTATTAAAATCAGTGTAAATCTTATAAAAATTAGTGAATGGCACAAAAAGCAAGAAAAATAATCACGTCTCTTTTCTTGATCTTTTTAATTTCATTTCTTAGAAAAGAACACAGACCAAAAATCTAATTCAGATATTTCTTCGATTTGGTGTTTACTTCCTCAGCAAGATATCCATATCCTCAGACTTCTAGTCTATAAGGCAGTTTCTAGGTAGATCACTGCTATCTGTTCTTACTCAATATATCGTAAGTGGAAGACAATTTAAAATTATCCCATCTAATGCCTTAATTTTCACAAATGAAAAACATTCCAGAATGATAAAATGATGTGCCAAATGACATATCACTAGCAATTAGGCAATACTACACTATGTGCCCCAATTCCTACTTCAGGGGGTTTTCCACCACATCATGCCTCAACTCACAACACAAGACTATCAGAAAAGTCCCAATTATGCTCCTAGTAATTTGACAATGATTAGAAACCATCATCCAGCTCCTTGCTAGTTTGACCTATATTGCTAATTTCCCCCCTTTTTGAATTATCAGATTGATTCTTTGGATAAATGGTGATGGCTTAGGATAAAGATGTGAGTCCATAAATTTCCTATGGACTTTTAGTACTATGACTAAAGATTAGATATTTTTTAATACTAAAATACTATTTATGTATGTACTTGAGTAAGTTAAATCTTATCTTTTGCATAAGGCCAATTCTTTAGGAAGTTTAGGATTCTGAAAAATGTATTTTGTGTCAGCCTCACGTTCTCAGAGTTCCAGGACTCTGCTTTAGCTAGCATAGCACTAGCTAAGGAACACACTGTAGGAGGATACAAGGAACAACCAACTGTCACTTGGTTCAGTATTGCAAGCCCTACTCTCAGAAGTCATCTATTATCAGTTTTGCTTTATCTCTGTCAAGTAAAATCTCTTTCCATTTAGCAAAGATATACAAAATCAGTTGATAGATGTTTTAGAAGACAGGGTGCTGAAAATTCTGACTAAATTTGACAGCAAATGCCCTAGAAATGGAGAAAAATATGCTTACCATAGATTCAATTTTCTGGCTCATTTCTGTGAAGCTTTTAGAAGCTTCTTTTCCAAACTCATCATATAACTTTTCACTTGTGAATGACAATGTGCTATAGTAATTGTAGGTCTTCTTTTGATCTATAAGAAAAGAGGTAAAAACCTATCATGTTTTTAAATCAGATGTATGCAAACATCGCCTGTACTGTGGTGGTGAGAAAGACCAAGACAGGAAAGAATGTCCCTGTCCCAGGTCATTAGCTCCATTATCTTGCTCTGGATTTTATGGTTATCTCAGAATAAAAGAAAACAACATTTATCATCAGAATATTTAGAGTGTAAAAGCCATAATAAATGTTTGGTATTCCTGGATTATTAGTCAAACGTTATACTGAACCTGTGGGCTAATTACTCATGTGTCATCCATTCCCGTATGAGCTACAAGAGGCAAAAAGTCATGCTACCTGGGCTTACCAACAGGAATGGATTCAGGAGCTTCCCAAAGGTGAATGTGCTTTTATATTTCAAAGGAAGTTTTCTCACAATTTAGTAAGCTACACATCAATTCTGGCCATAAGAACTTGAGTGTAAGAAAACTTATTTTGACTAAAGGAAATAAAGGAATTAAAATGCTTAGGATTCAGTATGTGGAAGTTTAGGGAGCTGGTGCTGCCACCTGAAATAGCCCCCCAGGGGCACCACTTCATTTCACCTTGCTCCCTTGTAACTCCATTTATTTTTCTCCCACTAGTCACAGAGATTGGATTGTCTGCTTCCTTAGTCTCCATCTCCACTTTCTGCCTCTAGTTTAAGCAGCCCATGTTTTTGGCCTGTTGAAGAATCAGTGCAGTATAGTTTTTCTTCTATCCCCTAGGCATGAAGTAAGGACAGAACTCAGAAATTTCATTCAATGAATATTCAGGCTGACTACCTCTCAATGCCTTTGCCTGTAAGAGACTCTGTGCCACACATTAGAAATATAATGGTGGTCCTCACAGTTGTGCATGGTTATTATAAGAAAATGGAGAGTTTCTAATGCAATCTCAATCTCTCTTTTTGCCCTATGTTGTTTCTCCTTTCCCTCTTCACTTAAGCTCCAGAGGAAAAAGAAACTAACACTGGGCAACTGTGTCTTCAGCATATTTATATATCTCATTTAATTTACAATAACCCCCATGGGAAGGCAGTGTTTTTCATAGTTACTGTATAACTAGTGTCAGAAATATAAAAAAAAAAAAAAAAAAAATTCTTAGTTCCAACATGACATAGTCAGAAAATACAGAACTGAGTTTCAAGCCAAAGTCTAACTCTAAAAGTACTACTTTTTATATACTGCTTCTAAGGGTGTGGGAAAAAAAGCCACAGTCATTAAATCTGTAGAAATCTCTCAGCATATGAATTACGCAAAAGAGCTATTGGCAAATTTCAAAAGAACACCCTGGCCATCTAGAGGATTTGGTGCAACAGAGAGGGAAACTGACTGTCAAATCCTGACCAAGCCTAGAGAGGGGCTGGTGAGGCAAAAAGAACATGGATAGGGACATGGAATGGTCAGGGTCTCTTGAGAATTAGCCACCTAAGTGAAAGGCTCCAGAAGTTTTGTCCTTTGTCACTCCAACCTCACTTCCCGTTCACTGAATCGGCTTGCCTTTAATGGCCAGGGTGACCTGACAATAGGCATTATTTCAAGTAAGGTCTTTAATTTATTGAAATATTGAGCAAGTTCATATTAGGCCTAAAATAGGGCCCAAGATTCTGCATTTCTAATAAGTTCCCAAGAGTTACTGATATTGCTGGTACGTGACTTCACATTGAAGAGGAAGATTCTAAAGAGGAAGTGAAGAGATTCTTCCACATTCTCAGATCTGGTTGTTTTGGGGGGTAATTTTTAGATTATTAGATTGAATCATTTGAAATTGTCATCTGCAGAGCTTAAAATGGTCTAATATCAGCAACTTCATATGCTTCAACCAAATAAACACTTGTCTAGAGTCAATATTTTACTTAGTTTAATAGACTAAAACAAGTCACTAAGTGTCAAACCTTATTTCCAGTTACCAGAATTATATGCGGCATATTAGTTCTTGAAAAACATTATTGAGAATAATAGCCAAATTAAGAAAAATAGGGATGAACGTGAATTTTCAGATAACTTCTGACATGGTTGTTATTCTATAAACTACTATGTTGCTCATAATAGACTCATCTTCTGTTATTCAAATCACAGGGGAGGTATAAACACAGCCCCAAAATTTGGCAGACCAAAATGCACACACAATTCTATGCTGTCCTGGGCTTTATGTCAAAATGATGTTTTCCCGAATCTCATCACCACCAACTTTATATGTTTCTGTAACAAATTGGTTTAGTTTGGTTTGGCTGTTTAGGCATACCAGCTTTTAAAAGCTCGTGTGTTATAAGACTCTGTTCTTAGTTTACAATTCCAAACAAAGGTTAGGTCACAGTATGACAGACGCACATATCACAACAATCACTATTTATTCAGGTGTGTGGTGTGGGCAGTGGAAATTGTGCATTCTGTATTACTCAACTTATTATCCAAACAATAGGATTAAGGGACAGCTTACTGGAAAATCTCCCAGGTTTTCCTTGTATGTATATGAGTAAGTTTTGTAAGCCTGATACTACTTGACTTGGAGACAGATAAAGGAGAATTAAAAAGGAACATTTTCTCTCACTGAGTTAATGAGATCCCTAGAATTACTAAGATTTCCTTGTGAAATCAGACAAGCCAAAGTATGACTCAAGAAAATATCATGTGTATGATTACTCATTTTTATTCAATATTCAATAATCATCATTTAAGTATCCAATGTGTGTCAGATCCTTTTAAGTTCTGGAGATACAAAAGTAAATAAAACATAGCCCTAGACATTCATGGAGAAGACTGATGATGCTGACAATTTAATGGAACTCAATATATTTATAATAAAACAAAATTCAGATGATATTTAAAATAACAAAAATGGACACTTAATCAACTTATCACTAAGAAAATTTCTCTATTTGTACAGAATATAACCTGTCTTCTCTATGACATGATTATAATTTATAGGGTTATCAAGATTTCTATGAGTTGGAATTATCTTCACTATTTTTTAATTAAAAATATACTCCAAAGAAATTATCAAACCACATATACTCCAGATTCAAAGTCCAAATTAGAAAATTCTACCCAATAAAACCCTTTAATTTTTCCTTAAACTGCCCAGAAATGATCCACTCTGTTTTGGAGATTAAAATTGGATTTATATCTGTTAGTGGAAGAAAAGAACCAGTTTGCAGATCACCATTTTTCTTTACAGAAAACTAACTTCCACAAATTCCCAATTAAATTAGAATTGAGTGATTAGCTTCTTTGGTTACAAGGTCTTGAACATCAAAGCATCCAGTCACTAAGGGAGATATTAAACCACAGGTCATTGTGGAGTCAACTAATTAAAACCTGAGGCAGAGTAGCAGGAAACTTTAGAAGGGTTGTTATACCCTGCAAGAACAGCTCTGAAGAAACCTGGGGACCTTTCTAGTAACACAGCAGACATATGGTCCATCAAGCAGTAGAGTTATTTGATTATCACAGAGCGAACTTTTTCATAACAACTTTCTCAGTAAATTCTATCCCATTTAACCACTTGTAATATGTTCCAAAATAAGACTTCAAGAAACAGAAATAGACATTTATTCAACATTATATCACTATAAGCATTTCTGCAACTTACTTATGCAGAATATAGCATAAATCTCTATAATCCCTAAAAATATAATTAATATATAGGACTGTCAGAATTTCACTGAGTTGGAATTATTTTAAATCAAGGTGATTTTACCATAACCACAAATGTGAAGTCACTGAACTCCTGTGATCTTCCTCTATTTAAGATGTGATTGTTGTTTTTCAATGACTATGAAAACTAGCATCCTATTCCCAGCAGGAAGTACTGCTACATCAAAAACATAAGAAAGACTCTTCCTTGGCATTTGAGGATTAAATCCAAGACAAGACCAGTAAAAATTCCCTGAGCAAGTTATGCAAATTAATTTAATATTGAATGAATAAGCCTGAAGCAATTCAAAAGATAAACACATATGAGGCAATATTTGGGGTAAATCACATGATGCAGGACAACCCATACTTACTGTATCTCACATAATGAACAATGAGTCCAATGCACACTGCTAGCACAATCAATGATATAAAGGTGATAAGGCCAATAACCCAAGGCTCCAAACAGGCTCTTTTCCTGGACCTCACTACAGCTGTCCTGAGAAAGAAAGAAAGAAAAATTATAAAACAGTGCACACCATGTCCACATCTTAGTAAAGCAGACATTTCTGGGGAAATCAGAACTTTCAGATGATTGGAAAAGTACTATTTTGGTTTAGAATACACTCTGGTCTAAGCTGCTGCTGCAATTCATAACTCTGCTTCCTTATCTTAGACGAATAATTTGACTTCTTTGTTCCTCAATTTCTTTGTCCATACCATGAAATGATAATAATACCTATTTCATAGGATTGTTTAAAGGATTAAAAAATTTACTTTATGAAAATTGCCTATAACAGCACCTGGCATGTAGAAAGTGCTGTGTAAATGTTAGCTATGATTTTTTGACCTGATGGTTTGCAAGATACTAACTTAGGCAATGTAGGATCTGTAAAAAATATTTAAAGCCTGTTTCTGTCACTCTAAAAGCTTAAATGGCTTATGAAATGTATTTGAGGTTGAACCATATCAGATTCCAGATAAACATTTCAAATCCTACCCTCCTATTTTTGTACTTCCAAACCAACTTTGAGGATAGCCATGTGATAATCAGATTTTCCCCCTAAAGGACCTGATTTTTTAAAGTAACATTTGCTTATAAACCTAGTGTTACAGCATGAAATCCTCTCTTCATGAGAATCTCTTAAGCTCCCTCACTTTTCTGCTTTCAAAAATATATGTTACTGAAATTTATTGCTCCTCCTGATATTTTTCTGATCAACAAAATTTTTTCCTTGCTAAGACGACTAAAAAGCTAGAGAAAAGGAAATAAGTTCAAGTTGGATATGGTATTTGATGCTGTTGTTTTCCATTTCTAGAGGTAGTTATCAAGCTGATAGAATCAACTGTATGTAATCATATCTCCAGAGTGCTGTCTGGTTCATGAGGACTGCAAGTAAATGTGATGTTATTCAGGAAGAGCACCAGAGGCTGGATCTGAACACAGAGGATTCTTGGTCCATCTATTTCCTTACCAGTTCGAAGATAATGGACAAATCTGTTAAACTCTCAGCTAAGTTTCTCCATCTGTAGATAAGGGACAGATAGTCATTCTTTCTGAAGAACGTGGTTGATTGTGGAACACAGAATGAGATAGATCATGAATTCAAAAAATTTTTATACTTTGCAAAGCATCTTGAAATGAATACAGAAATTAAAGGATGCTGTTTCCTGGTGACAGAGGACCAGAACTGATGTTCTCATTTTGGTCTTGCCATACCATCATTACATCCTGGCTCCACCTTGATAATCTGCTCTGGGGAAACATTATCACAGAAGTCAATAGTGTCATCATGGCTACATAACTTTGCCCCTGCTGAAGGCACTGGGGTGTAATAGAAGACTCCAGGGATTATACTTGGTCTCCCTGTTTCTGTGATTTTCCCATGGGGCCGTAGCCAAGGAAACATCATCTCCCTTGCCCCAATCTAATCCATCTCCAGTTCTCCCTTGAGTAGGATTTTAAACATCTGTTCCTAGAATGGCAATTACTGCAATATAAACAGACTTCTTCATGAGATGTTTGCTTTTTATGTGCAAATGCGCCCAGGAAGACTACGAACTGACTCCTGTTCCTCCATCCCTAAATGCTGGCTATTCACCTGTTGCAGAAGAAAGGAGATGCATATAGAAGATGTAAGCAACATTTTGAGGGCAATGTGGGGAGGGAAAGGCTTCTCAAGCAATAACAAAACATGCCAGATTAATAATATGAATTTGGATTTGGAGGAAACATGATACAATTATCAAGTGTATGCTGACTATGTAGAATTGTGAAATACTAAAAATTACACTCGTTCTATAATAAATGAGAGAGAAAAGTATAATGCAGTTACTAAATTGATGATGTAAAGCTACAGTAAGATGTCAATGACATATTTCAATACAAAAGTGTTATAGAATATGCTTTCTATGTTCTACAGAACATAATATAACCATCTGTGAATGGATACCAAAATATACATAAAGAAAAAACAAAAATATTAAAAGCAAAAAGAATATAAATATGTACTCTTTTGTATCATAGTGGATATTATCAATAAATTTAATGGGTTTTGAATTAAATGAGAGAAGAGAGGGAGAGATAGAGATTTAAAGACAAAAATATAACAAAGAAAATCACACTTATTTGTTAATGTGTTCCTTTATTATGTCTAAGGAACTGGTGTTTCTTTGTTTCCTGACCCCATTTCATAGCTATATTAGTGATCCTCTGGTTTTGTTGATTTTGAAGGAGATAAGCAGCACAACATGAAACAAAGAGAAAAGTAAATCTATCAGAAATACTAAATAAACAATTAAGAGAGTATGTTCTGAGTCCTGCCACCAACTTATTTATTGCATAGTCTTATACCAGCAGATTCACTTCACTCTCATATTCTAAATATAACAGGGGAAAGAAGTCCAAAGACTTTCTAATCTAATGATTTATGTAGAGATAGAAATGATGCAACATTTTATTACTTTGAGTTCCCAAGCAGAAAATCATTGTACAAATAGCAAGGACTATTATTTTATCATTATTGTTTTCATTATTAATAATAAGGATAATGACCACATTACTGAGATGTTTGTCATTTGAAAAGTTACTTATTTCCCTCCAAGTCCATAGGTATTTCTTTTCAAACTGATCCATCCTGTTTCTTAATTACTTTTTTGTTGCTCTCTCAGTAAGCAATTCAATATTAGATTGTTCCAAATTAGCTGTAGTAGAGATGTACTCAAAAATATTAGTGAAGTGGAGGAATAAATACATCTCACATATCAAAAGGCATGTAACTAGCTCCTTCCTGCACATACACCCTTGTCAATCATTATTTAAGACTGCTGAAACTTTTATGAACCACCTGGGACAGGCTAGTTAAATTCTAATAGCTTCAATGGCAACAAATTGGTTTTTTCTTATGATTTTTCTTTTCAATTTGAAGACATGTGTGATTAAACAGTGACTATATAGCAGCTGAACATAGCAAATGAGTCACACATAGCAGTTAAAATATGGGTACATTTTTATAAGACCACAATTGCAAAAGACAAGCAGTATGTTGAGAGTTACATTATCATCACTTCTTAATGTGTCCATTTTAGAACAGTACATAAAAAAACAAAGCAGCAACACAACTAAAAGGCAAGAGAAAAAAGAAACTAATACAAATACCCTTATGGCAAGCAACGGAGAATGAAAAGTTAAGGCTGAGAATGATTTCCAGATAAAGTTCCCCACACACACCACCACCACCCCCATGGATTGATTGATGATAAATCTCAAATTCTTTCTTCATTCTCTGTAATGGTATTCTTAATTCCAATGTAATGGAATTAAGTAAACTAATGTAATGACTTCTCAGTTCTCATGCTTCACTAGTTCAGTTGTGTTAAGCTGTTTTGAATAAACATGTGCACGAAAACTATAAAGTATTTAAGCCTTACTATTCAGCACTTAAGCCAGAGGTCAGCAATCTTTTCTGTAAAGATCAGACAGTAACAATATTAGGTTTTCTGGATTACATATTCTCTGTTGCTACTACTCAGCACTAAGTTTTAGTGCAAAAACAGCCAGAGACCATACATAAACAAATGAGCATAACTGTGTTAAAAAAAAAATCCTTATTTTTGCAATGGAATTTGAATGTCCTGTAATTTTCTCTTGTGAAATATTTTTCTTTTGATCTATTTCAACCATCTAAAAATATTTTAAAAGTTACTTTTAGTTCAAGCACTGTACAAAAGCAGATTTGGCCCTGAGGCCATAGTTAACTGGTGACTGAGTACTAATTGGTGTTGGTAAGCTACAATGACCTTTCCATTTTATAGTCTCACCCACATGACAGATCAATGCAGCCTGTCAATGCCACCAATCCCCACTGCTAGTTAAAACTGTTCTGGCAATTTTCACTAAAAATTTTCTTATAACTTGATAACAGATATCTCTTCTGTCTCTCCATTCACTGAATTAGTTTTTAGTTGTAAAAATCTTTCTTTGCAGAAGTTAGATAGTCAATGGTTGCGACTACTTGAAATTAAAGCAGGCTCAGTTAGCTGGGTATTTCAACTCTTCCTCATGAGCATTCCAGTTCTTTGCTCCCACCTATGTGAAATAACGGTTTTTTTGTTGATGCTGTTGTTGTTTTTTGAAGGAAAGATGCAGGCAGGAATGAAGGTGAATAGGCAGGCAAGTAGGAAGACAAAGGAGAAGGAAACATTTTTATTTATTTTTATTTAGCATTCATCTTACATGGGCATTCCCTATAATGTCAATTATGAATAAATCTAATGAAAGCGTTATAATTATAACAAGGGAGTAATCTAATTGACAACTGCTACCATTTTCTTTTTGCATCACCAAGTCAGAGGGTGGAAAATGCAGTTTTTATTATATATTCTACCTTGTTCTAGGCTGATTTGAGGTGATTTGTAAAGATAAACATAGATAAATACATGTTTATAATATTAAATTAAATTTAGAGTTGCAAAACAAAAGCAACTTGAGAAATAGAAAGGAGATTTTACTTATTAGTTTCCATCTAGACATTTCCTTCAGTCTGGTCACAGAATTTATAGCCTCTAACAACAACCTTAAAAGCAAAATTAAACAAAGAAACAAAACAAATAGACAAATTTGTTGAGTTATTGTCTTCATGACACCCGTAAGATAAAAACTGAGTAATAATTGATAGCAATGCAAGTTTTTATGTCTTGATCAAAGGAATATTATGGAACATAATCAACTATTATTTGCAAAATTCTTACATTTCAGCAAAAATTAGCTTATAATACTCTCAGTATGCCCCTCAATACTGACAAATATCATCAATTACTATTCAATAAAAGCAATTTTATAGGAAAAGAAGCAGTGTGAAATAATATAGCTACCAAGTTCTATGATATTTTTAAAAAATATCTAACAGTTTCCTAATTATTGCTGAAATTCTTTAATAGGATTTTCACATTATTATTAAGGTATCTAAAAATTAGCGAAATGATAGACATAAAATTGAACTTAAAAGCATAGTATTGTTTAGTGCAGTAGTATTTTTTTAATAAATATTGTGAATGACAGAAAAACCTACCATTCATTAACTGTTAACTTAAGCAAAACACATGAACATTTCTATATTTAACCAATCATAAAATGCAAGTTGATAATATCTATCCTTCCACCTGCTTTAAAAGGAAGTTGTTAAGACTGCATATGACATTATCAGGCTTTGTTAGACATGTGTACAGAAGTACTAATGGCAACTCAGGAGTTGGGAATACCTCTGAGATCCATTGCACTATCAAGGTCTTTATTAAGTTTTCCAGTGAGATATGATACCCCTGAGGAAATGACACACTGAGATTGAGGTTGACACCTGGATTTCCAGAAATTTGCAATCACAGATAAATAGGGTAAAACATTTAAATATACCCTTAAGTAATTAGTATGGTTTTATAGACTTCTAAATTGAGGCATTTAACCTTTATTTCCACAAATATATTTGTTTTATTTTCCTTGATCTCTTTCCAGTTCAAGATAATAAATTGACATGATCTGAGTAAGCATTTAAGTAGTGTTTTCACACAAAAATGTTGACAAGAGACACCATTGCAAGTAGTCATAGGCAACTGTTCACATTAGAGACATTCCTGACGTTGTCAATGAATAGCACAGACTTTAAGAATCATTTTGCTCTGTTAAAGATCTTTCTATAAAATATTTCTTGTGACTTTTTCTAGATGCTTCTTGTGAAAGTTGGCATAATATAGTATAATAACTGAACTAGAAGACCAATGAGCTGCAATTTTGTCTTAAATTGTTTTCATTTAAGGACTAAATATTTTTATCTAAATGAGTGATAATGACTGTGTTCTCATTTTCTTCATTTGTCAAAAAAGAGTGGAGATTTTAAAGTGGGTGCTCATTAATTTCCACCAAGGCTAGTGATCCATGCTTCAAATAACTTAGAAATGCTTAGTATTATTAAAATGAAGTCAGTATTTATAAATCAGCTTTAACATAATTTTTCAAATGTTGCATTTTTCTGATTATATGACAGGCAATTTGGAATGATTGCACTAAGGGACTATACCACACATTTGAAATAATCCAGTCATACAACTAAGGAAGTCATAAAGTTACTACTTACATTTTAAAGCAGCTTTTAGATGTCTAGAGCTATAAAACTGCATTTTGTATCATATTCCGATGACCCTTAAGATTGGAATGTGCCAGCTGGAAAATATTTCTGAAACCCTGTAGGGCCCTCCAGGTTGCTATTTCCATGGCGAGCATTATACCTCCAAAATTTATCAGATAACCTAGAGATTCTTGTACATAATAAAACCCTCTCAGAGTTAATTAATGAAACACAGGCAGAAAATGTATAGCCTGTGACAATATTAATATTATTCTTCCAAAAGTGGTATTTCTTGGCTAGTGAATTCCATGCCCTAATTGTTGGCTCATAATATATAGAATTATTGAGTCTTAATTTTTGGATGGAATACAAAATTTGTGAAATTGTTTATCATATGCTCACTTTAATTTAATTATATTCCAACATAGTGACATTTTAATAACTATAGTGAAATATGCTGAGATTCATATTAGAATAAGATAGGATTTTCTTTGTAAACTATTATCATAAAAGTAGAAAAGTATTTTATCCAGAAGAACCAAATATTTTCAAATACAATTTCCATAACTTTAATTCATATCTATATGCTGATAGTCACCAAACCTATAACTGCTGCTCACATCACTACTCTAATCTTCAAACCCAAGTCCACCTGCCTACTGTTCATCGCAATGGAATATGCTTTTCATCATTTAAACTTACAGTGTGGTAGAGACTTGTAGGTGTCTACCTCATATCTTTTTTCTTCATACTTAATAAATATCATTTATTTTTGTTTGGGCACACAGCTACCTGAAAAACAGAATAGTGTCCCTTGTCCATAGGAGTCACCATATGATTCAGTTCCATCTAATGAAGTCTCTAGTCCTATGGCTAGAATCACATGTGCTTTCCAAAGCTAGAATCCATGTGCTAGTGAGATCTCTGGCACCCATATTAGACCATTATTTGAAGGCTATATGTTCATGTTGGCAGGACATCATGATATCAATGGCCTATGTTTCTATCAGCCCTTACCTGACTGCCTTCAGGCTTGTTGTACATTAAAATGAAAGAAAATTCCATTTAATGTAAGTCACTCTTACTGTTGGTTTTCTGTTACTTGTAATGATTTCTGATACAGAAATATGCAAGTAACAGATTACTGGCAATCAAGGTAAATTTTATTTTTATAGCTATCTTTGGAAAAAAGGGACACCAAGAAACACATTTACTAATTCTCTTGTATTTTCTGTATATGGGAAAGACAATAATTATTTTTACCTATATTCTCTAGCAGCATGCTCTTGAGATACAAGTAATACATCAAGTACTAATAAATCAGGAAACCAAGGTTGGTTCCATCAAGGATCTCCTTGTCACAACTTTCATGACTAAACAAAGGACTTCCATTTTCTTGTTTAGAAGATAAAGGTCTAAACTTTGGCATCAAACAAATTGGGTTTAGCGCTGGCTCTCACTAGATGACTGAACAAGTTACTCATCCCCCGACCTAGAAATGGAGATACTGATAGCACCTAACTACAGGTTCAAATAAAATAGCACTTATATAGCACTGGTGTTATGTCAGGCATTCAGTAAATTCCTCAACAAATGTTGGCTATTCTTATTAGTTCCTCATTTCTAACGAAAGATTAATTTGTTTTAAAGTAGGTTGAAAAATCCCTCAAGTTGCCTTTTACATGTTAAGGACATTAGAAGATAGAGCAGGTCAGACTCCCTAGTCTTTGTTTCACTCTACTATAGCAATTTTGCTCCATTCAGCAGAGGTTTTCATTAGGCCTTCTGTGCAAGAAAGGATTCAACTGGTAAAGAAAATGTAGGGATCCTCTCACTTCTGAACCTGTTTAGTTCAAAGAATCTGTGAATCTCATCACTGGTTATCCATTAATCCAGTTCAGTTCAAGGGTTTAGAACTCTACTCATGAAACCCAATTCTAGTTTTGCAATTGAATCCAGTAGCACATATTCAAGTATATAATTGCAGTTTGAATGTATTACATAGTTTGAAAGGTTGGTTTGAAATATTTAAAATGTATTATTTTTAATCTTTAGAATTTTCTTGGTTTGGAAAATTAAGACTCTACTAATTGAAGAGCAAGGAAAGTTAGCTCTGTTTAACCAAGGCATCATTTGTGATTCCAGGGGTCATGACTTGGTGGAGTCAGCAGGAGCTAGACAATACAGGACAGGAGTTAGAAAATGTAGGTTCAAATGTCCGCTCTACCAATCACTTGCTCAAAGATTAGGAAATCTTGTTCTTACTACCCTGATTTACCTATTTGTAAAGTCATGCTAATATTAAAATTATTGACCTCATAGAGATAGTGATGAGTATAGGATAAGCTATATGTTAGAATCATGCATATAGAATATATATACACATAATATATATGTTTATATGAGTGTGTATATATATTCCTACTACATGTATCCTCTCTGAATTTTAATGTGATCTGATAAGCTCTCAATATGGAACAACTAGCTTTAAAAGGGGCATATATTTCTATACAAATCTAAGTGATAATAATAATAATATCAACAATAATAATAATATTTCCTAGCTATCTATGTTAATTTATATGACAAGATTGGTCTGTGTACAGAAGAACTGAGAAGACAGAGTCTATCTCTAATTTTGACTGACTCACCACTTCCTGTAACCACATGCAAATTACCCAATTGTTGAGTGTTGTATCCTTCACTTTATAGAGCTCAGACAGCAATGGGTCCCATCTACAATCCTGGAAAGTCTATTCAGAAGACTATCTACTAAATAACAACAATGTTCTTGTAAATGTTAGAACCACCAAGGTAGATACAAGAGATATTGTGAAGATGAATAGCACTATGATTAAGAGCATAAGTGAGGAGTCACATAGAAATGGTTAATTCCCAGTTCTGTCCTTTATTACCTTTGCACAAATAATGTTAACTGTCTGACTTTAGTTTCCTCATCTGTAAAATGGGTATAATAATGTAGTCATAGGTTGTTATAAAGATTATATACACATATATCTTAAGACAGTACTTGGCACCTAGTACTATAGCATAAAGGATAGCAATTATTATTTTCTTCCACACTGACTCACAGTTCTACTTAAAGTTCTAAATCCTTCTGTACCTGCTTCTCAGCTTCACAAAAAAGAGATATCATCTGACATCTTCAAATATAAGCTTTCAAGATAGAATTTAATGAGGAATGTCTGGTAATTTGTATTGAATTCCCCTATGATTACTTCTATCATCTCAGAATTACTACTCTAAAAATCTCATAAATTGCTTAAACATGCAGCACCTGAGAGAAGTTTGGGCTTGCAGGTTCTGGCATGACTTGGTGTCTCTGTAGCTCATTTTTCTTTCTCAACTTACTCTCTAATCCACTTATTTTAAATTATGCATGAAACTATGAGAGCATTCTTCACAGTTCTCATACACCATTCTTTGATGAGAATATTCCCAAAGGAGTGTGATTTGAAGCATTCTTAGTGCAGTTCTTCTAAACCCTAACCCTGACAAAGCTAGAATAGGAAGCCAACAATGGTAGGTTTTTCATCTATCATCCTAAATATTATGTGCCAATATTGCTAAATTAATTCATTCTCAAACACTGAAGTTATCAATCATACTTACAAATCTCAGTTTTTATACCAAAGAAACATGATGCTGCTTTTTTTTCTTTTCAATATTTCTATTTATACTGAGACTGCGACACTTTTTGGAGGAAAACAGAGAACAATGAAAGAATAATGAAGGTCCTTGGCATGTTGTTGGTCTTGATGGTAAAACCACTGAACATAGTCCACATATGTCCCAAGGACCAGGTTTGAGACATGGGACTGGAGAGCAACCAAGATGAACAACTAAAAGAAATAAGTAAATGTTTCTTCCTTCTTTTTCTTTCTGCCTGCCTGCTTACTTGCCTTCATTCCTGCCTACACCTTCTCTAAAAAAGAAGATCCTTTAGACAGTTATAGTTACTACAGACTAATGAATTCCTTTCATGCACTAAGATGAACTTGATTTTCACACAATAGCAAATGTCGTAATCCTTTTTAGAAAATAATGATGCAATTGAAGTGCTATATTCTTCCTCACTGATCACCCTGAGATACTATGAGCAAGGTCACATTTGTATCTCTTTTACATACAAAAATAGTTTAAGAAAACTAAATCATTTGTCTGGGTTTATTTTAAAATTTTCTAAAAATGATTAATAAAAATAAAATACCACCATCCTTCCTTTTTTGACATGTATGTGCATAATTTTATATTAATCTGTTCATGATGTTTCTTCACCAATACACTGTATAAACATGTATGCCTACATATAGAAACACATTTTCTGTCTGTGTGTATATGCATGTATATATGTCTTCCATTTCTATGTTAAGAGTTCAGACTTTCCAAGGACTCTCTTTTGACTCTCCACACATACTAAAAAATGTGTTAGAATAGAAAGAGTGTAGATTTTAGAGCCAGAAATATCAAGATCAGATTCTAGAGCCAATATTTACTAACCCTGGACAATCAGAATAATAGTAATTTCAAGAGTGATAACAATAACTGCTTCTCAACTTAAATAAGATCAATTTTAACAAAATGTGCAAAACATAATGGTCCTCAACATATAACTTCCTTCCACACAGAAATTATTACACAGTGAGAATCGCTAGAATGTGTTACATGAAAACCAGGACGAATCCTGACTGAAGGAAAATTGAGGTCCCATATAAATCACTTGAAGTACAATTATACGGCAATGTGTGTCTAAACCTCAGTAGACTGGTCCTTCATTATCATTCTCTGTTAGACTACTTTCAGTGAGTGATATTGTTAGATTGGCCTTACCTCAAGTTTTTCTTTATAAACAATACTTTTAAGATCCAAATAGAATCACCTCCTGGTTAAACATGAACTACCCGAATCATATATAATAGTTACTCAACAGATAAGTTTTTTTCAGCACAGAACTTAGTACACAATAAGTTCTTCCTTTAGTTTCCCACAACTTCTGAAATTATCCTGTACACTGTAATCATCACTGTATTGCATAAATGAGGACTCTTTGCCCTTGGAAGGTGATTAGGAAGAAAACACCTTCTATTAAGAAATAATTATACCAATTTAAGTAAAACAATGGGCTACCTATTTTAAAAGCTGACCTATTCATTTCTGCTTTAATTTCATTCTGTCTTACAAGTTCTTTTCTTTTGTATGGCTTACACTGTATTAGTTCTTCTCAAATTTTAATTTGAATAAGAATTGCCTTGTGTGATTTCTGAAAGTATGATTTCCATACTTCCGTCAGAGATAATTAGAATTTTTAGCATGAAAAATGAACTTTTCTGTTTTTAACAACCACTCAATGATTCTAACCCCACTGAGTAAAAATTCAAGTGGTCAATTTTGTTTTATTTGAATACTATTCATTTCACTTACATCTAGCTAAACCTGTGCAGTTACTAGTGTCTATAAATTCAATCAACCCCTTTGATTTTTGTCCATCCTTTCTGGTCAATACAGTTAGCATACATCTCTACCATTAATAAAGATATTTAATAAGTTTTTCTCTTCCCAGTGTCTTCCCTATAAACTTATTCATGATAAAGTTTATTTTAACTCTCTGCTCAATGTATGTATTTATTTATAAAATATATGTGTTGATCTCTTTATGCTAAAATAATCATGTAAAATAAGAGTTTAGGGGAAATGGCAGGATCAGAAAAATGTTTACCTGGTCCTAATTTCTTCTTACACTTAAATTCTAAAATAGTGTTTCTCATTCTCAGTAGGTGAAGAAATTTAGCTAAAGAGGAAAAAGAATGCCAGTTGATAAAACTTCAGCTGTTTCTTCCATGCCTTCCAGGTTATGTATCAATTTCCTTTAAAACATTGTCTACATCTATCCCAGTATTTCAATTACATCTCTTTCTTTAAATCATTTCTGTTGGCACAATTTCTCCAGCAAATGCGAATAGTAAATGTCATCCTTTTTCAATCAAGCTCATCTTAACAGTCCCCTAAGCCCACTCAAACATAATATGTGCTCCAATTTTCACAAAATTTTCAAATCAAGAAGTTATTTTTGTTTTTTTTTCTTTTCCTTTGAGAGCTATCGCCTGTCCACTCTAAAGCAAGACTTTAAAGTAGATGTGTCTTTTTTACTTCAAATTAGAAACTATACTCAGAAAAATCCCATCCAATACTCCCACATTATACTTCCTTCACATGAGTTTCAGATTTACTGAGACTTAACCAAAGACAAAACCCGTAATCTTTTTAGTATCATGATTTTGATAGTAGAGAAGTACTTTCAGAAGGAAGGAATCTTTGAAAAGTATGACTAAATTTATAATGTCTATAACTTTTAGTTGCTTCACTGGCATATATAGAATAATAAACTGCACATAACAAGCATGTAAAATTGTCTGTCATCAATGATCCCAAGTGTTTCTCCTTATTAAGATTTTATTGGAAATTTTGTATTTTTAAACTATTTTCTTCTCAATGTAGAAATAAATAGAAAGTATATTCCAATATATTCATCAGAGCAAATAAAATTTTAGTCTGAAGAAAAGATTATTTTCAGGTAATTTGAATAATGAGATCTTGAAAATAAAAAATAACTTCATGACTGTACTCACCTATTAAAGAAGTTATGGCCAAGTACCTCATAGGATTTATTTTAAAGATCTAACTATAATAATTTAATCATATTATCTTCTTAAAGCATTTTCTTATTCTTTTGAATTGATATTTTTTTTGCTTTAAGTCACTTATGTATAGAAATAAATGCAATTTTGATCCGCATAATATCAGGTTTATTTTTTCTAATGGATATCTTCAAAAATAAGAATTTTTTCTCAATATCACAAATAAAGTCCAAACTAAAACATATTTTATTCTTCTGGAAACTAAAGATACAGGTACACACACACATATACACACACACATACCAAAATTAAAAAACAGCTGTCAAATACCACAAACCTTTATCTTTTATTGAGCTCCACTGAAGTATATGAAAAACTATTTGGCAATGGAACATAAAATTACAGGACACACTAAAATAGAATAGAAATCTATTTCTTGACATAATTTCATGTCAAATATCAAAAGTATTTTTCTATATTAAATAAACAATAAACAGGAGATCTGAACATTTTTTTATGTAGTTTCTGCCATGTTAAAATAGAAGGTAACTTAAGACACAACAAAGGGAAACTCACCGAAACATTGCTGATCAGCAAGGAAGAGTCCTTAGGAGATCAAGGTCTACTGTCAAGTGTGTGTATCCAGGCTCTATCAGCAACTTTGTGGGCTGGATTGAGGTGAAGAAAGAAGTCACTGATGATCTAAACAGAACCAGTCTGACAAGTCTTGGCTAGTGTGATGATGGAACTGTTTGTGTGACTAGCAAGACAAAGTAAAATTTCATAGGAAACCAGAGAATGTAATTTGTAGGCACTTTCTAGGAGTAAGAACTTAAAAGCTATTTTCTTAAGATAATAATAATTTTAAAGTGTTAACATCAAACAGGAAGTTTATAAAAATCAGATGTTTAAACCTAAAAAAAATGTTTTAATCATCTTGCTCAAATTCCTCAGGTTTCCAGTGAACAAACTGAGGTAATTAAATGACTTGAGCAAAATTACATAGGTTATATATCACCAAACCAGCAATAGCATCCGTATTTTAAAACCAGTCCAGCATGCTTTCCTAACATTACACCATACATGCTATGAACTGTAAATTGGCTGTTGAAAATATAGTAGAGATTAGAAAAACATTAATATCTTAAAATTATATGTTATCACTTTTCTTGGAAAAGTCAAGTCACATGGAAATGTTAACTCATAATTGAGACAATATGTATTTTATCACTATAGTGGAAACAGGCATTCCTATCAACACTGAATCATTTGTCTTATTCTGGGAAGTAAAAAATATATTTTCTAAATGTATTCACACAAGTACATGCAAATGTGTCAGGTATAATCTTTAAATTGCTCTCCCTAATCCGCATGAACTAGATTGTTTCTCTTCTGCAATTTCATGGGATCATAGTATGATTATACTAGAGCTATTTATTTACCTGTATATCAACTCACTAGATTATAAATTCTTAACAAACAGAAACCTTATTCATAACACATATGTAGTCTCAAAATATGTGTGGAAAAGAAAAAGGGAAGGGAGGAGAAAGGATTTCTTTTTGGCCAGTACTGCAAAAAGTCACTATTCAGAAAACAAATTAGTACTGTTTATGTTACTACACATCTGTTTAGTCAATGCTCATGCAAACAATGCTGAAGTTAGGATCATGGTCAAGTTTAAAGTTAGGCTGCCATGCTTTGGAATCATTCTCTAGCAGTAACTCAAGAAATGTCTCTGATGATACATGCTGTACTTGGGATTTAAGAGAGAATCAAGTCTACTCTTGCTATTCTAGTCAATAAATAACTTCATACTGAACAACATGCTTATCTGCTTGATGTTATTTGATATATAGTATCAGATTTTTTACTCACTTGAAAATACAATTTAACCAAAAATAAAGAAGCAAAAATAATGAAGCAAAAACTTCCAAATTATGAAATGAAGCTGTTCTTATACAGCCTTTTAAAAATGAAATGCTCATTAATTAAATGTTAATACTGATTTACTAATAATAAATTCTGTTTTAGGCTCACGTTCTATGGAAATATTCACTATACTCTTACTTTCAGAGAAAAAATTTCTTCCTCAGTGTAACTTTGAGCCAAGACTTGTAAGACTCATTTTAACAAAATTTCATGACAATTTTTCCTTACCAAAGTCCAGATTCCAAACTCAAGTAAATATTTTTATGTGATCCTGTACACTTAGGTTTATGTATACCTAATGATATAGATGCAGAAAATAAGATGACTTTTTTAAAAAAATCCTGTGACTTTAAGCTAGAATTTATAGAAAAAGCAGAAAACCAGGGATTAGGAATAAATAGAGGATAAGTGGATAATGGACTAAAGATATCAAAAGATAATCATAAGAACTTTTATTCATGGTCTTCATTATTATTACTCAGGGAGCATTAGAGTCTGTGTATCAAATATAATGATACAACTTACACTTTAAGAGAAATTTGAAGAATGGCAAGGAAAGAAGGAGCAATAAAGTATTAACTGTAAATTAACCATTGAATGGAGCATTTGATGTATTTTAGGTATTTTTTCATAGTTTTTCTTAGAGCCTAAAGTAGAAAAGTAAAGTCAATTGTCATTATGTTAATTGATCTCTATGAGGGAAAAAAAAAAATTGTTTTTGAAGTATGTATATTCTTCCTTGCTATTTTTCCAAAACCACAAACTGTTTTGCAATTATTTTGCCTAAGACTATGTATTCCAAAGAAAATATACTCTAAGTAAAGAAAATGTATTCTAAAAGCTGTCCTTTTTTGTCTCTGAGATCAAGGCAATTTTTCTTCCTTGTGTCCTTCTGGTTAATGTGGAAGTCGGAAGGAATATATTTGTCGATATGAATCTCTGGGAAACCCAGAGTAGATATAGTTGTTTTACCAGTCAACAAACTATTCTATAATTCTTCCTATACTTAGCAATGGCATAGCAATGAGGCATCTGATGACCACAAGCATGAGTGTGCTAAGGAAATAGAGTGCCATGTGGGTAGTCATGGATTATTTTTATCATTGTCTAAATATCCCCTAGCTTGAACCAAGTTTTGTTTTGTTTTGTTTTGTTTTTTAATGGCTCAGAATACACAGATCTTACAGTGATTAATTTATGGAAGTCTCAAAAGTTTTTTTCTATAATGATAAAACAATCCTTTTATTGGTCAATTTATCAGATTGTGCTTTTAAACTAACCAACGTTACTAAACTAGCAAATGAGCTAGTTATCAAAGTAACCACAGTTATTGTCATTTGTGGATTCATTTCCTCCTATTAGGTATTGTTTTGAAGATGCCAATTCGACTTAATTTGTTCAATCTGAGAACACAAAGAACATCAATATAATGAACTTTGCCTTTATCTCAGCAAAAAAAGATCATGTAGAAGTGCTGCTACCACTGCTTTATCATTAAGTCTCCTTTTCTCAGTCTTATTTTCTTAGCCAAAACGTGATTTGTTTTTTTTTTCTTCGTCTATAAGATATTCTGCTTCTGCTATAATTCTCTTCATGATGTTAAGGTAATTTTTCTGGGTATGCTCCACTAAGCTTTATGACACATAGATACAAATAGTAAAAATCAGAGAAAACGGATTTTACATTATAAAGGCAATAGCATGTTAAAACAATTCTTTTATTGTTTAACTTATTGTAATATCAGTACAGAATTTTTAATGTTAAACTAGTGAGTAAAAAAAGATCATATTTTTGGGTACAATTTAATTAAAAATTTTTGTTTGCAATTAGTCTTTGAAACACATGTTTTATGACTAATTGATCTCATATTGCTTCAGTCTTCTGAACTCTTCTTGGAACATGAATTAAATGTATTTATCATATGCCATCTCTCTACAAGTAGACACTTCCCAAAATATATAAAAGATTGGTAAAATAAGTATCAAATTCAAGAAAAAGTACATTGCAAATATGTTCTACATGTTGTTTAACATACTTTTTCTCACAAATGCAAATTTGGCTTTGAATTTCCTAGCAGTAAGGTTAACAAAGGAAATTTAGAATCTTAGACAGCTCCTATTATTGAAAAGAGAGAAACATATCAAGGAAAAAATTTCATGCCACAAAAAAGATTTCTTGTGTAGGATTTAAACTGAGCAATGACCTAAATGTTATCAGCAATGACTTTTTTTATCAAAAAATAGGAGATAATTTTATGTAACTATATCTTCTAACAAACTGAAAGATACAAGAGCAAAACCTTAAAACTGAAATTGGTGATGAATTTTTTTAGTGATATGTTTATGCGAATGTATGCATGCATACTTCAAGAATTTATGCTTCTACTCCTCTATCCTGATCCAAGGTAGAGCTTAACATATCTAGACTAGAAGTACAATATTCTTTAGATGAATGTTCTTAAATATCATTTTTTTGGAAGACAATTATAGGAGTAAAATAGGAGAGTCTGAGTTCATATCCCTAACAAAGACCTAGAAAGTTATTATTCTCTGTTGCTGATTAAAGGAAGATCAATTTGCTTTGTTAAAACAGCATTTGATAAAATCAATACTTTATCAAAATTAAAGAACTGGATGAAATTTTACATCTTAATAAAATAAAATCTTATGAGATTATGATTTTATATTAGTATACTTTGACTTCTTAGATTTGATGTGATTTAAATTGCATTTAATTGCTTATTTACTAGTGTAATGTATCTTAACAGGAGCATAAATTTGAAATAGTTTTATTTTTATCCCACTCATGACTTGCAACCATTATGTGTCAAATATCCTTTTTAAATTATTAATGCAATCTCGATACATGCTACTGCTTTCTATTTATTTTAGGTTTTAGAACTTTTGTCATGTTTAAAACTTCAATTGTAAATCTAACATAAATATGGTCATCTTCCTTTCCCAACAATGCATGTTAAAATTGTGAGATCATCTTCTTTGAGCAGAGGAGTTGGAAGGTCTGTCTCCTTCCTCCTCACTGCTCAACAACTCCAATTTTGAGGTCATTTACATAATATCCATGTGTTGGTGTGGGACAGTATCTCAGATCTTTCTCTGGCTCAATACAGTTTTGTGTACTGCTAGTAGATTCTGCTATTGAGAATTCTGTGCTGGTGATGTGCTTGGTTTTCTTTGAATGATGTTCAGCTTTACTCTAGCCTCCTTCGTCACTGAGAAATCCCTCAGGGATAAGCAAGTCCACTTTATACTCTGACATCCATTCATGATGCTGACTCCTCACTTTAACTGTAGTTTCTCCTCACTTTGCAGCTATAGTGCCCTTTTCCTTTCTTCCATGCTGCTTTGCGTATGGACATGCAACCAGTTAAGATTCTCTTCTGAATCCTCCAAGAGCCACATAACTCCAGGTTGGAATGGAGAGTCATTTATTACCCCTTAAGAGCAAATTCGAGACTATAGTCCTTCCTGTGGTTATTGTGAGCTATTTCCAGCAGCTCTTATCTAACAAAAATCTAAAGACTGTAAGTGAGTAGCTATAACTGGTTCACATATGGCTCCTAGACTTTAGATGACAAATTCTTCTCCGAGAAGATTCTCATCCCACTGTTCTAAGAGTTCCAGACAGAGCTGTGGACTCATTAGTGGGCTCCCCTCTTGCAGACACACAAACACACATCTTTTATAATAATTTTATTATTTCTTTTGTTTAACTTCCTATGTTTATTTTAGGATATTAAAATATCGCACCTCAATCTGAAACATATCTTTATATATGACTTTCCCACTTGGCATCAGGGAGAAACAACCTCAAAGAATAAGAATTTTATTCCCCTTGGGAAGAGGAATAACCTTTTCCTATGAACACAGTGTGCTCTAGGAGTTTTCTGACTTTTACCACTCATCTTTTGAACTTTCTCTTTATGTGCACTGGTAACTGAATTATGGTTACTGTTAGGATCACTAGTTACTTTATTTATTTTGCTGTGCATCTACCCTTGGATAGCAGTGTCTGGCTCCAGTTTTTGTCATCTCTTTGAAGTTTTCTACTAAAAAGGGCTTATTAAGCTCTTGTTTTCAATTATGAACAATAAAAGTTCTAGCCAACATCCTAGAAGCTTGTTTACAAGTGAAATATAGGTACACAAAAGTAACTGTTGAAAGAATTAATGATTTATTAAGCGTGTCTTTGTAACCAATTTTTTTGTGTCACCATAGAATACTACTGGTATAATTAGATAACCTCTTCCCACACTCAAGCAAAAATAGTAATAGGTAATGTTTCTGGAGTGTTTGCCTATGTCAGATCCTTTTCTTGTTTCTTCTGTTAGAACCCAGGTCATTTGGCTTTACATGGCCTTCGTCGAGGTCATTAGCTTTCCATCTGAGTGACCATGATGTGCCCCATTTGTTTATTTTTTGTTGCTGTCATAACTTATGTAACTCAACCCAAATCAAACAGTTAAATGGCTAAATTGAAACTTCAGATTAATTCTAATCTATAAGTGAGCTTGCTAATTGCATAATTTAACAGTGCATTTTTAACTTCTAGACTAATAATTTTCAAGGTTAAAGTATTTTTATATATTACTAAACTCAAGATTTAAAGACTACCATTTTTGAATATATAAGCCTAACTAGAAGGAGAAAATATGTAAAATGTTTAAATTGAAGGGAAGCATTCACTATTCACCATTCAGTTAAAGATAAGAAAGTCTTACTTGATATCTTTTTTAATTTATCTAGAGTTTAATATAACATAAATCCATAAAAAGAGATAGGAGTAGATATTTAACAATGCTAATGATTATATGGATGAGAGTATTAAAGATATTTTCTAATATTAGATTTTATAAATTTGAGGTTAAGTGGTACAAAATTAATTGAACTTGAACTGCAGAACCTAGCAATGGTTACAAAAATAAGTTCACGCAAGTTGTGTTTGACACACAGGCCTCGGTTTAGAAGTTATAAGTACTTTTTATTATAATGAAGGAAAAAGTAGCAGATTGCAGTCTCTTATTAAAATATTTTTATTCTTATGTTTTATTACTCATGACATCTCACTTAATGCCTAGTACAGTAGAATCACTCAAAAGCATTTGCAGAATTATCAGAAATAATGTTATAAAATATGTTGTTCTGCTTATCTCAAACTGAATCCAAGTGAGCAATTTTTTAGGTTTTCCTCCAAGATCACAAGATTATTTCCATAAGTCACAACTTACTTTCACTATTCCAAAACCTAGTTTACTACAGCAAGATAGTGTCCTATCTATTGGTGACTTTACTTAGCTAAAAAAGTTAAAATAGAATATTTGAAAATGAGACCTGCCCTATGTGTGGAAAATATAAAAGTATAAGATCTAAATTATTAAAAAATAAAACCCCCAAACAGGCTGCTTGATGGGCATGCTATTTCTTCATGGTCTGAAAGATTTAAGGGAGAATATCTAGTAACAAGTGTCTCCTGATAGCATTTTTCATGTCTGATACACACCAGACAGGGAAGAGAAAGAAGCACTGAAGTTGGAAAAGAAAATTCCAGATATAAAGCAGTCTCTTATTCAAATAATTTAGGTTAAGGATTATACATCCATCGGAGGGCATGAAAAAGGTAGGCACAGGCCTTTCTTCATCTGTTTTCTCATTCAACTGCATTACTCAGCCCTGATTAACTGTGTCGATGAGGCCTATCCCTCTATCTCCACCTTAGAGGAGATCACCAATAGACTGGGTGTGTTTATTTATGAATTACTCAATGGGAAATGAGTCTCACATCACATTTTACCTAGTCCCAATAGTTTCATAAAACTACTACTAACATCATCACCACTACTCCATTCTTTATTTAAATAAAAAGGAGAAAATAAACCCAAAGTTCACAAATACTGAGGGAGTATAGTCATGATTAAGTGATCTAAACAATCAGTTGAAAGTGAATATTAAGCGAAATCTGAATCTGTTTGATTCATCTTTTAAAAAATTCTATTATAGTTAAATACTATACAGAGTTCTAAGATTAGAGGATGGAATGATTAATTGCTCTCTTTGGGCAGGAAAGCATAGCAGGAGAGAAAGATAAGGATGATCTGTATGTGGTATGGAAACATAAGACTAAAGAAAGAGAAAAATGGAGTAATTGATTCTGCTTGGAAAAGATTTCACAAAGGTTAAGGACTCATCAATGATTAAGTTTTCACCAGGCTAATAAAGTTCATTTCACAAGAAAAAGCAGTATGAGCAAAATCACAAAGTCTTGAATTAAATATACAATCAATTTGCAGGATGTTCACCAAAAACATTGTTTTCTAATCCACACCCCTAAGTAATTAAACTCTCCATGCTACTTCCTTTTTGATGAATCAGTGAAATAAGGAACCCTGGAAACAATTTATCACACTGAATGACATTTTGACTATGCCTTTACTTTGAAGAAACCATTCTATTTGATTGAACAAGAATAGTTTTCATTCAAATACAGAAATTGTTGACCAAAACACTCTTTCATTGTCTCTCCTCTCACTATAATGCATCATTTTCTTGGGATATGTCCTTGAGCCCTGCTCTATGTGCCATACGACACAGTACCTCATTGAATATAACACTTATTAGTTATTTTGCAAAAGTCTGTACATTTTTTGTGTGCCCTTCATGACAGGGTAGTCTCCTTAAAGACATGATTTATATCCCTTTTTAACCACAGTAAAAGGTCTAGCTAAGTGCCACACATATAGGTACACCCACCAAAGAGATGGTAAATGAACTAGTATCCTGATGCAGCCTGTGGGTCTAAGATTCTCTGTCAGATAATGGGCCAGGCTTAGACAAGTCAAGAGGCAGTAGAACTGGCAACTGAGAATTAGTTCTAGGCTAGGACATGCTAACTGAAGAGGCTCATAGTGAAAGTAACAAGGGACTAAATTCAAACCTAAGTCTTAAAAGAAAATGGAGTTTCAAAGTCAAGAGACAGAAGCAGAGTCTTAAATGAGGAGAAAAGCCTAGGCTGTACCTCTCAAACTGGGGACCTTGTATTTACAGGGGTATTTGTCAGGGTGCCTTGGAGGACAGGAAGTCATAAGACCAACATGGACCATCTTCCTACAGTGCCAAATGTATTCAGTGGTGAGTAATTTAAAACATTCTATTTCTGTCAAACAGACCAAAATGCAATGGTCACATTTTAAAAATAAAAATGAAATTTTAAAATAAATCTATGATCTCAGTGAGTTAACTTCATTTGGTTCATCCAGCTTCCTACCCCCACTGAGTTGGGGGATAAAGCAGCACAGATGTTTGAGAAGCATAGATATGGTAAGATGTTGACAAAAGCAAAAGTTTCAAAGAAATACATTGGGCACAATTTGAGAGGAACCTTGGGAAACTGACAAAAACAATACTGGATTTTTCTTACTTTAATTTGCTAATTTGCCTAAAGGTAAATTCTATGGATTAGAGAAAACATTGAGTAGTGAAGTAGTGACAAGATCTTAATGACTTTTTAGCAATTTTTTTCTCGTGATGAGAAAATGAATGACAAGACTTGTCACAAATTGATAATTATTGAAAATAGGTGATGAATACTTGAGGGTTTTTAAACTATTCCTTTTATTTTTAGTTACCAAAATTTTTCATCCTAAATGCTTAAAGACACAAAAACAATGAATGTATATTAAAGAATATTGCATACAGGTTAGCAAAAGGAAGAAAATTTAAAAGAAATGTATTTCTATTATATTTTATAGCAATGATTTAACATAAAAATTTATTTTGCACTATTTTAAAAAGTGGGGCAGAATCGTATTAATTTTCTTAATAGTTTCACATAAACAGACTGAATTTTAGAGCTCTTAGTTTCCTTTGGAAACTTCAGAAGAGGTAACTAAGAAGGCTAGCAAGTCTTTTACTTCCCTTCCAGACTCTCCTGCTCTTAGGGAGACGATGGTGACAACTGATGCTAAATAAATGGCATATGTATGATTCAGCTTTGTCACCTCTTCCTTTTAGCAACAAAATGACATGGCTTATTCTTTAACTGAAGTCACTGAGTAAGCAGTTATCAAACACTAAGATTGGAGTGAGCTTCCATTGCAGATTATTCCCAGAATTAGGAATGGTTCAACTCAAGCCTTGACTATACAGTCTCTTCTTCAGTTCTCAAGAAGAGAGAGATGATGCTATTACTGGAACTCAGATCTCCAGTCCATTGAGATATCAGTGTAAGGTACTCAGTTCCTTGATTAAAATGTTAGAAATGCCATCTCTGGATAGAGAATAGTAACTAACTACAATGATGGTGCTTTAAGAAGAAAATCAAAGAAGCAAACTGCAGGTAGTGTCCCTTTCCTCTTGCACACCAATGATTACTCCATTCCTGTAGGCTTTATAGATCAAGTCATTTTATATCATTAATTTGTGGACCTTAATAGAATGAATAGATTAAACAGATAGATGGATAGATGCAGACACTTTTTAAATCTATAAGAAACGAAATTCCATTGCCCAAATACTACCATATTGTAGGATCAATTTTCTAGCCTTCTCATAGTGATTAGATAGAATTTAGAATTAAATAAAAAATTTTGTTTGGCTCTCCAAATACATTCCATCTTATTTTCCTTTAAATGGACCCATTCTGATTTGAGAAATGACCTTAGCTCAATGAGTGAGTGACTGATCTAAAAAGAATCATACTCCCTTTACCAACTCTGAATTTAGAAATAGGCATATGATGTAATTCTGTCCCATAATTAATGAGACGGTTTCCAGAGACTTCTAGATAAGTTCTTCTTTGGTCTTCATAGCAGATAGTAATCACTCTTTCCTCCTTCATATGAATATGAATGAGGAAACAAATGGTTATACCCAATTGTACATGAAATCTATCTTACAATTATTTTGGGAACCAGCTGTAACATGAAGCAAGATTTTTAGTGAGAGAGCAGAGACATCAAAAATCCTAGTTCCTAATAATATTGCTATCAATCAACCAACCCTGAAACCTGCCCTATTTCTTTACTGGATCCATTGGATTAATAAATATTATATACATATATATGCACATATGATTTTTGATTCATTTTCAGTTGAATGTCCTGTTATTTTCTGTCAGACTATCTTGACATCACATAGTTTAGTCTTTTGTCTACTTAATGAACAGCTATCCATGTCAATAAATTCAATTCTGCAGCATTATTTTGAATACCTGGATATTACTCACTCGCTATGAATCTGTATCTTTCCAACATCTTTAAAGTTTATCATGCAATCTTCTTGTACTGTCAAATCATTAACTTTTTTAGGAGTGAATCCATAAGAGCACAGTCCCAAAATCAGTACTCTTTCTGAAGGCAGAGCAGTCCCTCTATTGAGTGATCACTATAAGTAAGCTAAAAGCTCTATGTTCAAAATCATTTTATGTAACTGCAAGATTTGGCACCAAGATAATAATTCATTTTCTTGAATCCAAGTAAAGTTTTACTTGGTACTGTCTTCTTTTACACTCTAAATTAGGGAAAAGGTTATTATAACCTGATACGAGAACAATTTTACAATCTCATGTTAAGGTTTCCCCTCACTAAGCTCCAGGCAAAGGTAGAGCTGCTATGACTATTGAACATACTCATGCAATATTCTGAAGAGTCAGAAAGTTATGACCCTCAAAGAAATTCTGACTATCATAGGGAAAAATAGCTTTTCAGAAAGTCTTACGTTAAATATTATATCATATTAATTATCAGGACTCAGCGGAAAATCTTTTTCACACCTTTTTGAGTTTTTTCAGGCTGGCAAAAAAATAAACATTAGACAGAGTGATAAGATGAAAAACTAAAAATAAAGATTAATGAATTTATATCACTTCTGTTTACATGGTCAAGACCAGTTAGAATGAGTAACTCCCTATTTGGTTGTTAGCCTCCACCCTAATAGCTTCAGTCAGTGACAAAGGATGCTATAGGGGTGGGACAGTAGGAAGTTCAGACTCATGGGTAGGAAGAATACAGCAAACAATGGCATGGCCAGTATGTAGATTTTGCTTTCTCCAATGATAAATTAAAGAGATTAGATATTTCAGGTAAGTTGAGTAAGAAGCTCTTACAGGAAAAGCTTTTTCCTTTACACATGCAAATATCTTTTATAAGATGGCAACCTCTTCCCAGTCCTCAGTTTCTTTTAAGAAACAGGTATATTGATAGGGTGGTAGATTTTTGCTTCCCTACATAATTAATTATAATTTCGGCTCGCTGCAATCTTAAAATGTATATTATCAGATTAGGGTTAGAATTATATAAACAGATTAGACAATATTTTATCTTTTAGCCATAACAGTCCCATCTGTATTAAGGACCCCTAATACGTATACAGAAAAGTTGACAAAAGACAATAGTTTATATGTGAATAGTCTCATCAATAAATAGTCACATCAAATGCCATATCATTATTTTAAAAAGAGCATAAACAAATATTGCAATATCTACTAAACTGGACTGCCTTGGTGCCACTACGTTGGTGATATGCCATTATTAGTGATTATCCATTAGTTTTGTCAAAATCCCACAAACTAGGATTATTTTAGTTTCTTGTATAGACATTTCAATTTATGTCCTATGAAAATCCTTTGTTTTAATAAAATAAAGCTACTGAATTGACAGTCATCTTAATCCAGATTATTTTCTAAATGAAAATGTAAATAAAAATATTAGTGGTGAGTCCTATTGGCCTAACAGATATTGATGTAGTACAAATACATTGAAATGATCTAGGTTCAAGACTTGGGGCTGGGGCAGCATCCAAAATGAATAGCTAAATAAAAAACACAAAATGTTTCTTTCTTCTCTCTCTTCCTGCCTGTTTGCCTGTTTGCCTGCTTACCTTCATTCCTGCCTATACCTTTTCTTAAAAAAAAAAAAATATTGGTATAAAATAGAACCACAGAGGATATTAAGTACAATCTACTTTTCAATTTTCTGTCGCATATCCGAGGACGTATCTACAGCTCCAAAAAATGTTCCTATTAAGCTTTATCCATGTGCCACCAATGAGAAATTACATTGTTATGTCTAGTAGACCCTTGCAAACAATGTCCTGAGATCAGTGCTCTTCAACTCCAACATTTTGCATAATCTCTTTCAGTTAACTGAGTCTGACTCTATGTGAAGATTCAAAATAGGTGAATTCCATGGTGCTAACAATCTGGGTTCCAAGAAGATATAGATGTCACAACTAAACAGGATATTTTCAAGGAGGAATCATCTACAAAGGGACTATTTACTATGCTGTAGATGGGAAGTACAAATTACAAGGTATAATGCAGGGGCTTATGTTTTGTAGTAGCTAAGCCATTACTCATAATCCAGAAGTTGCTGAAAAGTGGAGAGAATCACATAGAGTGGTTTGGTGTGAAATGAGCAGCGACCTGGAGTGGAGGAACACAGAAGGTAATCTTGCAAGAATGAGTCAAGAGATACATACCATAACTGTATCCTCTCCCCTTTCTCTCATCTACTCCTGTGCCTTTTCATTGGCTAAACCCAACTGCAAGTCAGAGGACACACAAATCCATTAATGTTATCTATACAGTCAAGCCTTCCAAGACAAAGAGGAGATTGAGAAAGATAGAAGGTTAACAGTGGATTCAGAGGGTGTAAATAAGGCAGACTGTGACATATCATTTAACTATCAGTAACTTTAATATATCATTTAGAGAGAAGAAAGAAGGAAAAGTAATCCCCGGTTATAAGCATGTATTCAATATTGCTGACTTGCTTGGAAGTAGAGGAAACGTCCTTAATGAACCAATGTGTGCCTTGAGATATGCTTTCCTTTATTTTGTAACTTTTAAGACCTCTACTAATTGCAATACTAAAGAAATTCTCCCTATATATTACCTTTGCAAATCCAGTAATTCATATAGGTGTAGATACTTATTTCTCGGAATTACATAACAAGTTAAGTAATATCTGCTATAAGGGTAGGGCTTCCCACCATACCTCCTCTTGCTCCCCACCATGAAAATTAGTTGAAACCATGTTTGTTACTGAATTCTTTAGAACACTAAAGAATCTATTGGCTAATTACTAAACCACAAATCTTGTGTAGTCATGCTCATTGGATGAAGCCTTTGGTTTACTGAAGAGACAGAGTTAACTCATCTCTGCATCATACCTGGGTACTCTGCTTTTTCCTGTAACTCACAGATAAATGTTCTTTATGTTGATGTAGATAGAAGCAATAGGCATTAATGGTGGGAGTGAAGGGAGCCCTTTATCTAAAATGTACCCTCCTAGTTAAATTATAGAAAATTTGCTTTACAAAGGGTTACAGTATTTGTTTACTCCAGCAAGGTAAGAGCTATCATAGCCACTTTAAAAAGGGTTCCCAACCCTTTTTAATGTGCTAAAAATGTAAAGCCCTTCTATCAGTTGTGAGGATTAGTGACCAAAAGGAAAAAAATATGTATATGACATATATATTTTATACATAATATATTATGTATAACATATATTAAAGAATGGAGCAAGGCATAAGAATACAACAGGATGGTGTTCCTGTGACGCATCAAGAAATTTGAGTAAGAGGTCTAAGAGAAAAGCATAATTGAATATGGATTTGTACATAAGAAAAAGGTATAGATCCCACTAAACCGAATTTTCCATGAATGTTCATAGAACCATAGGGATAGTATCCTTGCCATAAATTAGTCTGAATTGGGAATGTTTTTTAAACAAAATATTCAAAGCACAAGAAATAAAATTCCATGAGAATGTTTTCTTTGGGAACTCCCTATGTATGTCCTTTATTATTCTATTTTGATTGGCAATTCTTGATATCATATGTATAAAAAGCACGCTCTTTTTACTAGCAGCAGACATTTCGTCTAAGGCGTATGTACTTAAGCATTTAAGACAGTCAACATAATGATAAAAGTTTTCGTTTTTAATGAGAGACTAAAAAATAAGATCTATTTACTTTCTTGGATAAAGTACAGCAAAATAAATGCTGTTTATTTTTAAAATAAAAGCATGCTGATATGCCCTGGTGGAGTAGGGGATGGGCACAGCCCACAAAGATCCCAAGGTTCTGGTTCACCTCCCAGAGCAAGTGGGAACAACCAAGATGTACAAATAAATAAATGAATAAAATGCTTCTTTCTCCTCTCTCTTCCTGCCTGCCTGTCTGTTCGCCTTCATTCTGGCTGTTGTAAAGTACCAGGAGAGATCAAAGAAATGTTTAAGAGTCTGAATTCTTTTATAGGAGTTTTATTCAGCCGGCGACCGGGGTTGGTAAGGTTAATAGCCCAAATCACAGCGGTCCGGAAAACACACCGCTCAGGGCCTGTGCAGGCACGCAGAGTGGCACAGAGAACAAAGGCAGTTAATAATTCTTGATATGAAATCAGGTTCCCACGTAGGTAACATTTTTAGCATTTTTTGTTATCTGAAACCGCTCTTTTACGACCCTCCTTATTCTGCCCCAGTGCCAGAAACACCCTTACGTCAATTTTAAAGTTATCTGGGGTGTCACAGAAGCAGAGAGAGAGCAGCCAACTTAAATTTATTGTCTGAAGTGTTTTACAACCAGGTTGCATCCTGCAGCAGTGTTGTAAACTTCCCTGGCTCTCAGGGCTGAGCTTTGTGAGGTAAGGATGTGAACTAAAGTCTTTTAGTTCCCTGCTTTACTGCCTGCACCTTTCTTTTGAAAAGTAAAAAAGCAAAAAAAGAATGAAAAAGCATGTCTTAATTAAGCATAAACTCAGTTAATAAAAACCCCCAATACATGTATAATAGAAGTCCATTTCTGACTTACTTTTGACATTTTAAGAACTAAAAGGACTTTAGAAATAAAATTGCACAAATGCAGGTTTAACAGCTCAACACAAGTACAACTCTCCATGCCAAATACCTACAGTTAAACAGAATTTTTTTAATTATGTGTCCATTCTACTAATAACTTAAAAATAATATTTCTGAAAACAAGAAAAACTGAGTCTCTCAGGATTGTTATTTTGCCTGAAGAAAATACTTCCTCCCCCTAAACTCTAATATTTAGATATTAGGAAAAAGTTAAATAAATATATTATAAAGTTATAGATAAGCTTACAATCTAAATGAAAGCTTCACCCATCTTTATTTTATAGTTATGATGAATAGATTAAAACCAAACTGTTTTAATACTATCAACCATCTGGTTTGCTTTCTTTGTTTCTTCATCATCATTTAATGGAGTGCTGTGTCTCCAAATGACAATTAAATCTACCAGAAAAAAATGTTAATTTTTATGCTAAGTGTATAATGTGTATCTGTATGCTTGGGGGGAAAATGAACAGACTGGAATACATATAAACATAAATAATCTAATTTTTAAAGTTTTTTTCCCAATAATACCATTAGAAATTATTTAATTGCATTGCTAAATGCAAAATACTTGTATTAATGAAACAAGGGTGGAAGGTGAAATGTGGTTACGTGTATTTGTGAATGGCCAGAGCAAGGTGGGTAAGAGGGGTGTGGTGTGAAAGAATTCAACATGAGTGAGAAAGTAATAGAAAGATTTATTCATTTTCCAAGGGAGGAGAGTAGCATTGAATTGTCAGAGACTGGAATTTATATAAGGCTGGGTGGGGGTGATAGGTTGTTGGGATGCAGGGTAATATCCAGTTTCTCAAACAGTTTTTGGGAGGCAGGTGTTTTTCAGTTTCTGGTGGACTCTAAGGTCTGTGATTCAGGGAAACAGGATGTTTTTCCAGTTTCTCATATAGATTTTTGGTTTCCCAAACAGCTTGGGGTTTTGGATTGTTCTTCCCAGGTAACTTGGGGTCTTGCATCTAGGATGTGGGTTCCCACTAGCTGAAGGCTTCTGCTGCTAGAATTTTCCATTGACCCAAGAGACAGGACATTGGGTATGTTATGGCAAAGCCTCCAGGCAGCAAGAAGACTGACAACTGAGCACTCAAAGGTAAAGAAATAGCTCTTTATTATAAGCATGGTTGCTGGCTCAGATGCTGCCTCAGGGGCATCAAGTTACCCAAATCTGAGCAGGGCAGAAGGTGAAGGAGGGTGCATATAAGGGAGCTTCTTTAATATCCTGGGATAGAGGTTTATCTCCTTGGTCTTAACAGCGGTTACAGCTGCAGGGGATGAAACACTATGCTTGCTTCCCTTTGGTCAGTAAACAGGGTGTGAAATCTCTGGCCACTTATTCTTGCCTTGGGGTCAAGGAAAGGTTTTCTACCATAGGTAGAATTGTTTCTTGTTCAGTCTCCCTTACAGAAGGTAGACTTCCAACTTCAAAATGGTAAACATTTGTTGTACTCTCCCCTCTGACACTAAATTCACAGAAATTAAGTAAAATGTATTTTTTTAAATAGTCATAATTAAAGGAAAAGTAAAATAACTTGAACTACAAAAACAGTAATTGATCTTTGAAAACTATAAGAGAGAGGTCACAGTTGATGGCTATCTTGAGAAAGTTCTAAACTAGAAGGTAAGAAATCAGCTGAACTTGACATGAGATGAATTCCAAGGAGTGCTCCATGACTGGAGGTGATGAAATCCAGGAGGAGGAGTTAGAATCAAAAAGCAGCTGGCAAGATAACTACTTGGATTAACACAAAAGGAGGAGTCAGGTGATCAAGCCTGCACAGCTCTTTTCACTCCCTCCTGAAAGACAAATAGCAGTATCTATATCCAATTAGGAAAGATGAATATGGGCTCTCACTGGAGAGATGTAGAGCAATGTACTAGAGAACTGGTGCCATCAGGAGGACCGGGAACATTCATAATCTAGCAGAAAATTCCTGCAGTTACACCACCAGGTGCAACATCCTTCAAGAGATTGAAAAGAAGATAATGGAAAAAAACATTGCAGGAGATAATTGCCTAGAATCATCCAGAAATGCACAAAGATTTGAATCTTCACAAAAGGTCAAGGATTGCTATATGAAATTGAAAACCCGGAGAGGATGAAATCTTAGAATATCAATTTAAAGAAGGAAATCACAATGCTGCTAGCAAGAAAAGATTAATTCCTTGTAGGAAAATAAGAACAGATTTTTCATCAGCATTTGTTGGCAATGAAATAAGTAAGCAAAAATATTGAGTAAAAAAAATATTGAACCTGGAGTTTGATGCCTAATCAGATTACCAAGTAAGCAAAATCATTGTATGTTTTTCAAGCGAAATAACTAAGAATTTGAGGGTTTTATTTTTTTGTTTTCTAGTTTGATATGAGTTCAGTATAATATTAAGTATTTAAATGTTTTAGCCATATAATATATGACTGATTCAAACCTTAGTTATCCTGTTAATTGACTACTTTGTTTCATGTATTTAATGGTTTTATTGCCACTTAACTGGTTTTTAGGAAGCTACAATTTGTTTATTCCTTTGGTTAATATGCTTATTTTCTACCCATTTTCCTGTTCCTCCTTATTACCTTGCAAACAGTTGGTATAGGCTTTAAGTTACTTAAATTCTCATGTCTCTGGCTTGATTCCCATTATCTCAAAAGCTCTTCCTTCTACAACCTCACATTTGCCAGAATGAGTCATGGCCTCTCCCTATATGGCTTATTCAAATACGATTTAAATTTTGGTTAGGACAGATTAAAATTTGTTGTAACAAAAAAGATTATATGTTCTCTTAGAGTTTTAGACTACACCGTGCCAATAATAAATGAGAAGAAATAAAAATGTCATCTCTCCTCTTTAACATTAAATCTTAGTCTTGGATTTACTAGTTGTATGACCTAGTCAAGTTTTTTTGTTTGTTTTTTAAAGAAAGGTATAGACAGGAATGAACACAATTAGGCAAGCAGGCAGGAAGAGAGAGGAGGAAGAAGCACTTCATTTATTTTATTTAGTTATTCATCTTGGTTGTTTCCCAACTCTGGTGTTGACCCAAGGAACTTGGTATGTATGTGGGCTACACCTGTTGAACTAAACCACCAGGCATCAGAGTGTGCTGTCCCAGGGCAAATTTTACTAAACTTGCTTAAAATTATTTTTTATAAAATGAGAGTGCTGTTTTAAAAATCTCAGGTTATTGTGCAAAACAAATGACAAAATATGTTTAAGAGGCCAAACAATAGTAGGCTTCCATTAAACATGAGTTTTCTCCACTTGCTCTTTCTTAATAGGAGTACAAATTCTGTACGCAGGGAAATGTGAATTCATTTTACCTTGAAAAATAATTTGAAAAATAAAACGAACTGAAGGTACAAGGTAATATTTTAATGTATTCATTTTTCTTCTGTGAATACCTATTTAAGATCAATTTATGAAATACTTGAATAAGTAAAAACACAAATCAGTCCCAGTGTATTTATACCATATGGTATAAAGTACATAAAAATCAATAATAACAATCAGTTGTTAATTTATAATGAGAAATATTTTCAGTCTGGTTAAATGTGTGCCATATTTTAGATAAATCTACTGGAAAATTCAGTTATCAGAATACTTTCTAGTGAGCATGAACTCACTAGTTATATAATTCCACTGTACCTAATGCATATTCCCCATGATGGAGATCTGCTGAATTATCCCAAACTAGAGGTAAACTCTCACCTTCTCCCTAATACAATGTTTCTTCCTGCTGCTTGACTTTGGGATTTTGCTTGTTTTTGTTTCCAAGTCTCAATTGTTCTATTTTGTATCTTGTCTATGTCAAGTTTCCTGGACTATCTAGCGAACAATGTACTTTAAATTTTGAAAGGAGAGGCTTCCAATGAGAAGGTGAAATATATAAACAATTTAAATGCCCTTTATAATTATGGAAAGTACTTAGATACAAAGTCCTAAGTATCAGTTTTGTAAACACTATATAGTATATTATAAATAAAAAAGAAGGAAGTGAAACAATGCAGAGAAACAAGTGTTTGTATAGGTACAAACTGAGACAGGAAATAGATGGATAACAGAGAGTGCTAGTGTACAACTTTACGAAATATTGCCAAGAATCAGGGTTTGCTTGCCATTTGGATTAGCAGGCCGTAAACTCCTATACCTTTATTTTTAAAATGTCTTAATTCTGTGAAATTGTCTCTCCAGTCTCTCCTTTGTTTTCTACATCAGGTCAAGGTCAAATGCTTTTTACATAAATGTAGCAAATTCCTGTCTTCTAATTTCCTTCTGAGAAATATTTTCCATAGTGAAATTAATAGAGAAAAATTGTTGATGACTAGTTATCATATAAGGACATAAAAAAACAACTACTAGATTATAACTTTAGCTGTTATTATTGACAAGAAAACTCCTTAATGTTTTCTCAAATTATTCTGGATTTTCTAATGAGGGAAAACCTCAAAGCTAGCAGCATATCACTAAGGCAACAACCCTCACAAAACCCTTTAATTCTGAAGAGCCAAGCCAAGAGCACTATGTTTGATGGAATCTTCAAACTTGTTCTCTTGGTCATATAAACACGATAAAGAGCAAGCATTTTAATAACATTCACATTGGTAACTGTGGTCTTCTGCATAATTTCTCTAAGAGTTTGCCTACTAATAGTACCACTCACAGAAGCAATTGCGAAATTGGTGAAGTATGTAGTTACTTTTAAAAAGCCCCAAGAGGCTAATTATAAAGGTAGGTGATTGCATATAATTAGGTTTTTTAACTCAGAGATCCCTATCTATAAACTCCCTGACAAGGAAACTGTCAGAGACAAATGTTTGCATGTAGACTGGAAAGACTTCAACAGCTGGAGAAGAGAGGGCATAGTCACTTCAGAAAGAAGTAGGATGATGCTTTGATTGAAAATCCTGGGCGAATGCTGAAAACCAGTGCTTCTGTGTGACTCTCCTCACTTTGTTTTTAGTCTTCTAACTGCTGCAGCAGAAACATTCATGGGAAAGCCTGAAAATCTGAAAGTCCCTGGGAATGAAATTGAGAAATTAAGAGAAGTGGCGGTCATTTTCAGTGAATTGGCAAATCCTTCCATTTTCCTTGGGAATGTTCACAAGTCGTTTGATCCTTTGCACTCTTTTACCTAAAGTAGTCAATTCGAAGCACTTTGTGCAAATTAACATTTTTTCTCCTGCCATTGGAGCTAATGACATTGACTTGCTTCTAGGAAAAACCACCAAGAAACTCTCAGGTGAGGAGCCTCTGATTGTTAAAACTTTAAAAGGGAAGGAATGTTGAGCAAATTTTAAAACTTGGTAACAGAAAGAAAATTTCTGAAGTGTGGGTCGACTGTTCTCTTTGTTTTGTGAAAGGATTTAAAATGTATAACTATTCTAAGTGTGATGAGAGAGAAAGGGAGAAAAAGAGGAAAGAGATTGGTTTTATAGACCAAGTTGTATGCAGTAAATTGGATGTAGCAGAGATATATCAAGTCAGATCTCATTATTAGTACAAAACCCCAACCAAAGGATTCAGCCAGACTACACCCTCTAAAGACAAACAGTCTATAAACTCCTTCAAATATGATTTAATTTCCATCTCTCCCTTTCACCTATTAAGTCCAGCCCTTCCAAAGTTCTTCACTACCTTATTTTGTGCTAGACAATGTCCTAGGGTCTTTACATATACTAACTCATTTAAACTTAAAAGTAACTCTGCTTATTAAACCCAATGAGCACACAAATGTTAAGAACTCTTCAAAGATCACACATCAGTGAATTAAATGCCAATTTTGAACCCTGGTAATCTGGATTTGGAGTCCATGCTTTTAACCACTATGCTAACAATGTCACTGGACTATAACAGTATCTTTACATGTCTCTCGGTTCCTGTGGTATTGAGAGTGGTAACAAAAAAATACATATTTGATCTTCCTGTTCCTGCTAGTGAGTTACTAAAAATCATTGGAATTTTCTAAGTAAAGGAAGTCATCTTTTATTATATTAAGTGACTTTCAGGAAGTTCCCAAGTCACCCCAGGATAAGTGCTGGTTGCCAAGGAGACCAACTTTGTGATTAGAGGGCTGGAATTTTCAGTCCCATTCTTATACCTTAGAGGAAGGCAAAAGGGCTGAAGATTGAACGCAATCACGATTGGTCAACGGTTTAAACAGATTTGCCTATGTAATAAAGTCTCCAGAAAAATTTAAAAAGACAGGGTTCTGAGAGCTTCTAGGTTGGTGAAACAGAATACTTCCATTTGCCACCATGCTGAGCCCATGACTCACAAGGACTTCACCTATGTATCTCTTCCCCTGCTGTTGATTCATATTCTTAATAATCTTTGAAAGAACAGTAATTTAAAGAATAAACTGTTCTCCTGATTTCTGTGAGCTTTTCTAGCAAATAAACTAGCTCTAAGGAAAGGGTCATGAGAAACTCTTATTTACAGACAGCACATCAGAAGCTCCAGTAAAAACCCTGATTTGCAATCGATATGTGCACTGGAATGCAGTCTTCTGGAACTAAGCCTTTATGGGTGGAATCTGATGTAATCTTTGGTTGAATAGTGTCACAATAAGTTACATTGTAGGATACCCCACTGATGATAGAGAATTACTTCATCCTGTGGGGTGAAAACCTAATAATGAAATTGGGGACAGAATAATAAACCTCTTTGTGAACTGACTGTTCATTCCTTGAGGGTAGGTGTTATAACTTACTCATCTCTATGTAGGTGTACATAAATTTGCATATAATGTAGGAGCTTAATCATTTTTGATTAAATAAATTACAAACTCTTTAAAGACTAGAATCTTTATTCTTTTAATGATCATAGTGTACTTTGAATGTTCTGCACACTCAGAATGATATACAAGCACAAATAAAGGAATGAATGTATTTCCTTATGAATAAGATAAAGTTTAAAGAAAAGATCTGCAAATACTGCAAAATATAAAGTGTAAATTGGACTTATTTTTAAAGATAACTGTTAAAAGTTAAAAATTTAACTTTTAAAATAGTCTTAAAAAAAAAGGCTGTAAATTTAATTTTTCTTTCTCCTTTACAAATTCTCCACTAATTGCCTTGCAAAACCAGATTTCCATCATCTTCTCCACTGACTAAACTTTTTCTTGGAAGTTCTACTAAAAAACAAAATTTAACTGAGTAAATTTAAAGATTTTATTGAAAGCAACTCATCTAGCAGATAGAAGAGTTCTGAAGAGCTGTACAAAGTGAAAGCCTTTCATAAGCAGAAGAAGGTGGCTAAAGTAAATTTCTAACTGGATAATTTTAAGCAAGATCACCTTCCTTTGAGAGAGGACAGGGGTCTAGCAGGCATCACCTCAGTATTGTTTACAAGAAATCTAGATTGACTGGTTTAAAATTATAATCTTGAGATTATAAATTATAATATGTCATTATAAAATGACTGCATTTTAGACCGTTTTCTCTTTTTTAATAGTTCTTAACCACTCATATCTCAGATATGTTCCATATCTAAGACTATTCCACAGATAAGACAGGCTACAGGTATTCATAATTCTCATGCATAGAATTTGCTAAAACATTTTTCTTCCCCTCCACAAACTTTTTTTTCAAGTAATTTGCATTCTCAAATCCCTACTAATATTTTCCTTTCATCCCATTTACAAATTGGGCAACAGTTTTTTTAGTACTATTTCTTATTTTTCTCCTTGTTTGTTTCTGTCTTTTATTTTGCTTTAATATGCAATTATTCATTTCCATTTTTCTATTTCTTCACAAGTGATTTTATTTATGCTTGAAAAATATTCTGTTAAAATTGTAAGGAATTCAAGAATTCTCTTTAATACTACTCTCTTTTTTCCAGCGTTCTAACTAATCAAGTTCAGATGGTGTGAGGATTATTTACTAATCATATGTATAGATTTATTTAATGTGCTTACAAAAAAATTCTGTATTGTACCTTTGAATATGATGATTCATATTCAATGACATCCCACAATCTTAGTGACTTGGCAGTCACAGTTCATAGTTGCTCTGGTAGCTTTTTCCAGTAACTGTCTTTTAAGTGTTAACTTAGAGAAACCTTACTGTCTTAGAATCTTCTGCTTACAGTCATGGGACAGTGAAGAGGTTGCATGAAAACTAAGAAGGAGTAAGGAGTCAGCTCTGAAAATGATACAAATGGTTTCTGTCCACATTCTATTAACTAATCAGAAGGCTGCAATCTAACTGATAAAATACACTATGCCTAGGAGGAGGAGATAAGATTGTGAGCATAAGGCAGGCTTTGCCATGGTTGTCCTTTCTGGTCAGTTATTATCTCTGTTATTCATCCTCCCACACATAAAACTCATTCACCTCCATCATTAACCCAAAGCCCTTAATAATAAACAGCATCACCTCTGTTGTGATCCACATCTAAATCATTGCTCCTTCATAAGCATGAAAAACAGGTGCTGGTTTGTTTTTGTTTTTCCTGTTTACTGCTTCCATAAAACATTTCGTGGTTTCTGTTCTATTTAAACCTAATGACTGGCAGCATGCCTTCACATGTAATACATAGAAGGAAAGGCTGGACAAAAAAGAAATGAGGAAGTGGTTGCAGGTAAATGTGAAGTGGTGACTGTGTGATGACCCCTCCAGAACATGTGTGACACATCTCCAGCTTCATCAGCCTCTCACTATAAATTGAGGTTCATTTTGTGCCTAGATAATTATATGGAAATGCCCAGCCCTTCCATCTGATGAAATGTGATGCCCTAGGCTCTTGGACATCTGTGAACTAAAAAGACAAGTGATCCACACCTACACACATAACTAATCACAGTGGTGGAATAGTGATAAGATAACAACAACCAACACTTCCTTTGGAAGGAAATATGAAACACAGTTGTCACTGATATGAACCAACTTTGAAATCCCAGTCAGGTGGACATGATCCTGGAGGCAGGGGACATTCCTGATTAAGTTCTAATTATGTTTTCTGGGGAGAACTGCTTTATCTAATGTTCCCACACTGGATGTTTTCTCCACGTTCGTTATTCTCCTGATGCGCATCTGCTGTGGGTATAGAGAAGCATACCCTTTTTAGGAAATGTATACATTAAACCTGTCTCTTGATCCAAGTTTGGGGACCTACAGATAGTTTTAAATTCTAATATTTTATTACCCTTTTATTACACTTCTTTTTATTACACTGTCATAGTTTCATTGCCAAAATGATTTCTTCAAATATTTATTATTTTTCAATCTACTTGCTTCTGATCTATTCAATTTGCCAGTAGCCACACCAATAGTGTTTTCCTAGATAAGATTCTGCAGTCTGGTTTGTGTTGTTCCTTTGTCCCTGTGGTTCTTTATTACACAGTAACAGCTATGTTAAGTCTATATGGAGCAAATATGGATATATCCATAGTCAAATTTTTTTGCCATGAGTTCCTTTTTTTCTAATTATCAAGTTGTACTGAAATTTTTCATTCAGAACTTTTGGTAAACATTTTCTCTTCCTGTATAAGGTTCAATGTTAGGATTTTTTGTTTGTAGGACCCTGAATTTTGTTCTCTTTCTGTCTTTCCTATCCTTTCTATGTATTAATTGTTCAATTTTCTGCTAAGTTCATAGATCCTCTCCTCTCCTCTTCTCTTCTCTCTTCTCCTCACCTCCCATCTCCTCCCACCTCCCTTCTGTCCCCCTCCCCTCCTCCATCTCTCCTCCCCTTCTCTACTCTCCTCTCTGCATTGTCAAATGATCCAATAGTTTCAAAAAAGCACTGCTACCAGTTGGTTTAACAAACTCTTATTGTAGAGCTACAAGTTCAATAGGCATTATAGTTTGCCATGTATGAAAAAGCACATAGCAAATTTACTGAAAAATTTGCCACATTGTATTTCCTTACTATCTAAAGCCAATAACTGAATCAGTGGCACATATTTAAATTTTTGTTAAAGTAATATCTCGCTTCTTTGTTGTTTGTTTACTGTTTGAAGTGTTTGGGCATTTATTTAGAAGTTTTGTGATGTTTTTGGGCCAGAAATATGTCATAGGAATTTCACTCTTGTTTACATCAATTGCCTATGGTAAAATTTGATTTCATTAAACTTCGTTTCAATTATAGTCTCAGATTCCAAGACATTCTCCAGTACCTTAAACAAGCACTTCCTGTGCATGTATACTCAGTGGTGATATCTCACTTCTATTATACATTTCTGTGTTAATGAGAGTAAAGATCAATAGTTGATTTTACAATGAATTCTCAAATTGAGGGGATTAATAAAACAAAAAATTGTCTCGGTTCATGGTATGTCTCAGGTAGCTCTCTCAGGTGACTCTGCTCCAATTGATGAATCAGATTTCCATGCTGAACTTCTTTTGTTTCTTTCCAGTCACTTGGACAGAAAAAAGTATTATGTTCAAAACTGAGGAGGCATTTTAGTGATCAGGATACAACATTACCTTCACTCATTGTTCCAATATCAGACACATGTGTCCAAGCTATTTGTAACAGATGCTATGAAATGTAAGCTTCCTATGTGCCTAGTGTAATGAAAAAACATTGTTCAGTGTATGCCAACCTCTGCCACACTGTGAGAAGGGAGAAAGAATTCCCAGACTTGGGTTCAACTATATTTGATTGGTTTTAGGTTCTTATTAAGTGTTTGATCTCAGTCAAGTTATGTCTTTTAGTCTTTGTTTCCTGACCTATAAACAGCATTTACAAAAACTATCTTTATAAGGAGATAAGTAATTCATTTTTTTTTTTTCTTTTTTGAAAGAGAGGAAAGAAGGTGGGCAGGAATGAAGGCAAGTAGGAAGGTAGGCAGAAGGAGAGAGGAGGAATAAACATTCTATTGCATTTTCATTCAGTTGTTCACACTGGTTGTTCCCCTTACCCCCAACTGGGACTCTAAGTCAGGGGTATGTAGCCTTCACACCTTCAGAGGCAATTGACCTGCTAGGGCACCTCTGCTACTCTACCAGGATACGCCTATTCTGCTCTTTCATATCACTAGCTCCCAGTGCAAAGTTCGGTGCATGCTATTGATTAATTGGGTCTAGGTCATGTTCTAATGCCCACACTGAAAAGAAACAAAGGACATGGACCATATAGCCAGTACGGCTTCTGTCAAACATGCATATGGTGGTGAATTCTCCAAATATAGGGAGTTTACACTCTGGGCAAAAAAGAACAACAAAAGGCAAGTATTTACTTCAAGCATTTATTGAAATATGTTGGCAAAATTTGGGATTCAAAGAATATAAGCTAATAAAGTAATTATTTTCTTCAAAATTGCGTAACAATTATTTTATGAATTAGAAAAATCTCAGTATTAAAACTATTTGACTTGATATCAATGATATTCAAATCGATATAATTTTAATGTAAGATTATATTGATAAATTATTTCGGTATATTATTTTTATACAGATTTATGTCAAAGCAGCCATCTAATTTTAGCATAACCTTTGTTAATTAAAAGATGCAAGAGCCTATATATTTGTCCTCATATGTACAATACTATTTTTTTAAAGGAAAGATACAGGCAGGCATGAAGGCAAGTAGGCAGGCAGAGTAGAAAGAAAAGAAAGGATGAAGAAACATCTTTATTTTATTTTTATTTAGTTGCTCACACTGGTTGCCTACTCTCAAATCTGGGACCCGAACCCAAGGGTATGTGGCCTTTGGAGGTGATTGATCCAACCGCTGCTCTACCAGGGTGCACCTATGCAATACCACTTTAACTCATATGTAAAACATCATTGTTGATAAGGTTTAGCTAATAGCAACTCCAAAGGAACAAAAATACAATATATCTGGATAAGTTTTTGTGATTACTCCTTAACTAGTAAAACTATATATCTAGATCCAGCAGTAGGGTCACCTATATTCATATGGAATCATGTCAAACAACTTATTAAGAAAAAAAGAAACAAGTTTAAAACTAATATTGCTTGCTTCCTATTGTTAATATTTTGGAATTTCAGATGTTTGCATAAAAAAATTACCTTTCCTACTTTATGATATAAGAGAACTATGCATCCCTGAAAAGCATTCTTCCTACTAAAAATAGCAAGGAAATGTCTCTCTCAGGACTAAATTAGAAATCAACAGTCAGTGAGTTTAATGATTGATCTTTAAGTACTCTAAGTCATTCTTAGTTACCCTGCTTATAAAACTGTGGCTCTGAACCAGGGAATTTGTGACAGTCTGACTTAGATGGCTGGATCAAAATTAGAAGTGAAATTAAGCCTCACAAATCCTACTTCTTTGGGGAAGAATCCACAACCAGAAGGCTAATGCTAAGAAAAATAAGCAGGATCTTATAGTTCCAACAAACAGATCCCAAAATGTTAGTGTACTCATCCCTCTTTGGATTTCAAAATAATCATTTTTGAAACTGTAATTTTGAAATGTAGCATGTATATGTTTGTATTTATGTATATGAAATAACCAGTAAAAATAAAATAATGGTGAATAGAGAAAAATGACACTGCTTTCATTTTATAGAGTAAGTACTAATTAATTTGCCACAAAGCCAGTCTTCTTAGTTAATCTTTTTGCTATTGCTTCTCAATTTACCTGCTCAAAGATATAAATAAACTTACCCTGTTTACTAGTAAAAAATTATAAAACAAAAGGTGACAACTGAATTGTAATCATCCTGAGTAATATAAGCCTTCTTTTTTCTTTGAATAGTACTGTCTATTCTTCCACACGTTAAAAAAGAAAGACACTTTTAAACTTTTGGACAAACTTTAATCAGCAACAAAAGACATTCTTTAGAATTTCAGAGAATTAAACTTACCATTTTTCCCCATAATGAACATGAACTAAAGAATAATCAGTGATGCTAAAACACACTGAAAATAATTAAATGTTCTACATGGAAGCACAATATCCTCTTAATAGTCACATTCAATCATCAAGAAAATATTATTTCAGCCTTTTCCTCTAATAAGCTTTGCTGAATACTTTTTCTTTTGTGATTGTTCAAAACTGAGATAATTGGACTATAAAGCAGAGGGTTAAGTGCAAGACAAATACTTTTGAGAATCACTGAGTTCCAAAGATAATCCTCATTTAATATTATTAATGATAATTAAATAAAAAATGAAGTGATGGATTCAAATGAAGTAGTATCTAATGATGACACATTAAAATCTATGAATGCAGCTTAAGTCTCACATTATACCAAATAGCAAGTTAATTGAAAAGTAACCATATATATCACATGGAGACATGAGATAGCTGATGAACATGGTAGATTATTTTACTTTTAAGTACATTTTCTACTTTATGTAAACTAATATAATAGATGTGTCAATTATAACTGTGTAGCTTATTTTGTTATTATCATTTGCTAAACCAGAACCAGAATTATAATGTAGCTACTATTATATTTATTTTCTTCCTCTGATCTTAGAAAAGATCTAAGAACAGGGCCTCATCAGAAGCTTGAGAATTTAATGTGCTCATCCTCAGATCACACTGACTTCCATATTCTCTCAAATCACCTTAGGCCAATAGCCCAATTTCTACTATGTTGTTTTATTTTTAAACTTCAAGTACATAGAATTGAACTGATTATACTCCATTTCACTGATAATTATCAGTATGTGTGTAATTCCTCTTTTTTTTCACTTTCCTACTTTTACTATTTTTTTTTCATTCAAACCCTATCTTCATCTCTCTCCCACTCTTGTATTTAATATAACCCTTTCTAGTTTGTCATTTCTTTGTTTATTCTGATACCTGTGAACCCTTTTTTAAAAGTGTAATGTTATTTACTGGGTGTGTGAAGGTAATCTCCTTGAAAAGTATTTTTTTATAAATCACATATTTTTCCCATGACCATGATGTTTTTAGATCCACCTATCCTAATCTAGAACAATAATTCTGAGTGCTGCATGGAATTTCATTGTGTCTATGTCTCATTTTGCTTTTCATCTTCTCACATTTAGGCTTTCTCAATTCTTTTGACTACAATACTATAAAAAGTATTCTCGGGGAACATATGCAAGAGACCCAGGATGTAAATGACATCACAGAGATAGAGTAAATATAGTTTACCAAGTATTTCCAGATGACTCTCTAAAATAGCTGTGCCAGTTTAATTTCCCTACTACTAAATGGAAGATTTATCATCCAACATCCTTGCCAACACTTTTGATATTATCAGACTTCCTAACTGTTGTTTTAATATGTAATTATCTGATTATTAACAAGTATAAATTCTTCATTTGCTTCCTGGCCATTTAGGTTTTCCTGTTTATTTATACAGTAGAATACAAACATCATAGTTGACATTTTTTTGTTTCTTTTTTATTCCTGATTAATTTCTAATTAATCTTTTAAAATAAATAGTTTTGAATTTGTATAGCAATTCTTAGCATAAGATTTCAACATATATCAAATGATTTATGAATAAAAGACTAAGTGATAAAGAATATCTTTTGCTGTTGTTGAAGAGGAGGAAAACTTTCCCGCTGCTTCTCTAGGCTCTCCTCAGTCTTATTGATTAATGAAATTAACATCAGACAGATTAATAGAAGAAAAAATTCAATTACACACATGTGGGGAATCTGTATAGAAATGAGGATTCCAGTGCCAGTGAAGCAAGAATGAGGGTATATATCTTGGGGTATATATAAGGAATAAGATAGGGATCTGGAGTTTCAACCAGAGAGGAGGAGTCTCAGGTTCTGAGAAGAGGATGACTCATATGATGAAGAGCAGACGCTCTGTAATTAGATGTTTGTTCTGGCATAGAGATAAGTTTCTCCAACAGAAAATTTATTTCTGACAATAGCCCTCATTTGGGGTAAGACCATTGATTTTTTTTCTTCTAGCAGTTAAGGGAGTGATAAACATTTCTCATGAGTCTGCAGGTCCTCAACTGACATCAGCTCAAAATAATCCATATGCTAAACTGTCATTTCTTCCTATCCTGAACATCCTGGAGGAGGTCTGTGCAGCACTGTGTAACAAATACCTTCACAAATTAATAATTAGCAATAAATATTTACTTCTCTCTCATGGATGTACAGACTGGTCTGCTGGAAATTGTGGCTTTTTTTTATTTCTACTGGACTTGGCTCCATTCTTCAATTTTGTTGAGGTTTACAATGAGGGGATATTATACTTTAGATTAAAATATTGCTTGTTTTCTGAAAGGCTAAGTGTTTAAAATCATCTTTTTATAAACATATAAGAGATAAAATGATATATAATATTTACAACCTAGTAAACCTAGTGAAAAATCTTGCACACTGACTTATCAGAAAGGTATCTTAAGATGGTATTTATTTTCTCTTCTTCATTTTAATTCAATATTCTCCTACTTAGATTTTCTGATTTTTTTCACTTTAAAAAAAGATAAGACTCTCCACTATGACATTTTTCAACCACAAAGATTGCCTTAATCATGCAGGAATATACTGTCTACCCAAGATGTGCTTGAAAAAATAATTAAAACGTGTTTCAGAAAACTGCATGAAGTCATCAGACATGAAGGTATGATGCTATTCAGCCAGTAAACATGACCATACCACTGTCAAAATTTTAGAACAACTGTATATCAACTGGTAAATAAAAGCTACTTTAAGTTACCTACTCCATGCCTCCCCACTATCCCAGCAGTAAATATCCCAAATGTACTTATAATCACCATGGAGTGGTACAACAGAGATCTCCCAGAAACTGCTCCAGCACTTTCTCTGGTGTCTTCTCTGATTCATCAGGGTCCCATGTTATACTGGATGTTATATATTTTAAGTATCATAACCACATGTAGAATTTGTATTGTATATAAACTCATAGTTTGTAGAGGATTTTGACCTTTGTTCCTGCAATAGGTACACACATAAATATATGACATGTGACACATATTTGTATTCTATGAAATTTATGAAGCAAAAGAAAGCAGTCCAATTTTGTCTCTCCCTGTAACTATTTATATTAACGATGCCTGTGGAATTTACAATTTTACTTTTTTTTTTCACACTTCCCACATCTCCAAATTACCTCCTGGATTTATTCCTTGTCTTGCTCAAACATTTCTTCCTATGGTGTTTTCAAATAAGATGTCAGTCTTCAAAGGCTTAGTGTACTATGCAATAACATTTCAGAGAATTACATAAAATTAATTGCTTAAAAATTCTAGCTTCAAAATCTCTAATTTCAATACTTTCTCTGTGTTCTTTCCATCTAGACACTAACCATCCTTTAATCTTGTAAAACTCTGTCACTATGTCTTAACTTTTCTTTCAATATTTCAATACAATTTTGTCCCTTCCTAATTCCTCCTAGAAGAATTCAGTGACTTGATCTTTCAGCTCAAGTTTGTTTTCAAGCATATTCACTCTGAAAAACAATGTCCACAAACAATACTAAACTGTGCCTGAAATTATATTTTGTGCTACTTTAACTATTAGAAATTTCATATTCAATATCTCTAATTATTACTTCATAATTAATTTTCCTGCTTCATATTTCCAATTTTCTCCTTAGTTTTCTAAAGTTATCTATCTTACTTTTTAAAAATGTTTATTCTGTCTTTTCTATTCACTTGGTTTCCTCTCTTAAATATCATTATGCTTACTTTCATTTCAAGTACATACATTCCTCCTATTTTGTTGTTTGTTTTTATTTTTCCCTGAAAATAAAAACTCTTAAGATCTGGAGCAATATCCTACTGATTTAATAACAAGACAGCATGGATACCAGCTACTTATTTAGAATTTGAACATATTATAACAGAATAGTGCCCTGTAGCTACCTGATAAAGGTTCGGTAGTGAATGTCAGCCTAATTTGAATCTACAAATTACATTAGTTGTGCATAGCATCATATCCTCAGATTGCAAAATTCCTCTCTCAAAAATATCTAAATCTTTAGTTTTATTTTCTAAATTTCAAAAAGTTAAATGTTTTCTAAATCTTCTTTATGCGATAATTAAAATACAATCCATCATTTTCTTTAAAATGATAAGATTTTAAGGATCATAAAATATCTAAGATATTAAGATTGAACACTTCCACAAAATGGCCTGAGGTTAGGTTATTCTACTTAGCATTTACCAAAGATGCTCTTTTTATTTCCAAAATTAATTGAGGACACAATACCAAATTACCATGATGAATAATTTCATATAGCATTATTTATATTGAAATTTAACAAAACAGTGGTTATCTACCACACTCTTTTTAAATGTTTCACTGTAACACTCAAGTGTCACAGTTTCTTCTTAGTCACTTGCTTTCAGTTAGCCTATTTTACCATTAGATGGAGAATTATTACATCACTATGGTCCTTTAAAATGGTTATTATTACAGTGCTATTAAAGATCAGCAAATAACAAAGGGAACATCCTTATATTCTTTGTTTTCAAAAGCTTTCCTTATATTTTCTATGAATTTTCACATCAGTGGATGTGTAAATTGCCCAAAGAGATATGTAAGTTGCATGTGTAAAATTAATTTTACTGGGGACTGTGTTGCAACAGTTAATCCTTAATGTTATAAATTTGTGATTGTTAAACTGAACTGCTTCAGTCAAATTGTGTTCTCCCAGGGAAACTGTGTTATTCTCTATCCCAAACACAATAAAGAAAAACTTTTATTTTGCCACTATAAGCTACTAAACAACTTCTATTAAAGAGAAATCCACATAAGAAGACAAGAAAATTGAAAGCAAAGTACATTAAAATTCTCACACATGTAAACGCAATCTCTTGCTTACATATGATGCATATGCATGGGATCTTCTCTTAATATAGTGAAAAATTAGCTCTTGTTTCAAAGGTGAATTTGGAATAAGTTTTTTCCCTTCAAAATCACTAAGTGTGGAAAACGAAAGTCATCTAGACTCTACACTTATTTGGGAATAAAAGGGAAGCTCTTTAGCCTTAATATTTAAAAAAAACAAAAACAAAAACAAGCAGACGATTAACCTCTCACCATGTCGGAATGGGTTCCATATATGCTGCCTGTTAGGAGAAAAATGTGTAGGAACTATTGTACTGACATACTAAGGGTTACTGGGGAATTCATCTATACTCATTAAATAAGGAAGGATAGTGAGTGATTCTATCAGCAGTTTCCAGCAGTTGGAATGACAGCTGTGAATTTGTACATTTCAGACCTCCCTAAGTCAGAGAGCTTTTACTTACAGAGCTGCTTTCTCTCCATGGCTCTTACCAAGAGTGGCAAGACATTCAGAGCCTGGACTCATGAACAATAACCCACATACACATAAAATTGTACTGATAAATATTCATATGCTTACAATTCAAGTCTAGCATTTGCATCTCAATTTAATGACTGCATCATAATAAAGTTATAGCATCTTTTAAGTTAAAGCAAACAAACTTCGAGTCTAATTTTGGAAACATTAAATGAAGAAAGTTTTCTTGACATTTACTTGAATAACCAAAGGAGTACTGCTTAGCTACCAAATAATACTGTGATCTCAAAGTTTATTTACTTAACTAGTATTAATCTAGACCAAAAAAAATCAAGTTAAATATCCCACCACTGAAAGATAATGCATTGTTAAGAAATACTGGGAAAACAACTGGGTAGCCTAAAAACTTAATCTAATTCACCTATCGTGAGAGTTAAAATGTTCCAACTCACTAGCAAAATAAATTCAGTAAGTGATATGTCATTTTCCTTTCTTTTTCTTTTTCTTTTTTTCTTTTTTTTTAAGGAAAGGTGCAAACAGGAATGAAGGTGAGCGGGCAAGCAGGCAGACAGGAAGAAGCTCTTTAGTTATTTTTTATTTAGTTGTTTATGATGCAGTCAGTTGAGCCCCCATGTGTGTGGAGTTCATCTTGGAAAAACTTCAAGGAAAGACACTTTATTCAAGTACCAAGTTTATTACAAAACAATTAAACAAAAATGAAGCCTGCAGTTTTGAGGGTTACAGAAGGAAAAGAGAGCTCGCTGTTAAAATGGTGTCTCTTACATAGGTGGGGTGGGGTGGGGAGGGTGGCAGGGAGCGACGAATTCTCCTTGGGACCTACAGTTCTTAGGAGAGCTGAAAGAGCTGGTAAGGTGCCTGGAGGTCTCAGGAAAGTTGGAGTTCTCATGAGAGTTGCTTGGATTTCCCCAGCAGGAGTAACTAGGGGCTATGTTCAGTCAATCAACTCTCCTGCTCATACGTCTGCATATACTGCCCTATAGTCTTTAAGCTATCCTGTCTCTGAGTAATTGTACACTGATTGGTCCCCCTCAACCCAGACTTGCACCCAGGTATGTAGACTATGCTCCTTCAGAGATTGCTAACCTAACATCTACTCAACCAGGGTGCATCATCATTTTCATTTTTAAAAGTACAAACAAAAATATTCATCATGGCTGGAAAAAATGCAACATGGAAGGCTGGAAAGAGTTCACATTGGTATACATTTTAAAGATGGCCATATGCAATTTTTTTTTTTTTAAACTTGAAAAGTATTCATATTACTGTGATTCAGAGATTCCACTTCCATGAATTTACTTAATTATCATAAAGAAAAATATGTAACAACCTAATATTCAAGAAATGGTTAAGTAAATCATAATACATGATGGAAATCACCCCTAAGAGTCTGTCTATGCTTTTAAAATTGGAAAGCGAAAACTACATTTCCCAGAAGCCCCTGCGGTTGGGATGGGTTTGGTTTCCCTGTTAAAAATTCGGGCATCTGGACTTAAACCACTCAGATGCGACCCTATTGGATGCTGAGCTTCTAGGGGAGGACTGCATTGTTCCGCAGCCTCAGCCTTCGAGTTCGACGTCCTCCTAGTGGTTGTGCTTGCTGCCTAGGGATCATAGAATTGACCGAGTGATTCTGGCCAGCGGTAGCTCACTCTATTCCTGGAAGCTCACTTAACGCCTCCTAGTACTACTCCAAAGAATTAAAACCATTTAATATCTAGTAATAAATTCCTTTCTGCTTAAACTAAATAGAGCGATCAGCATCTGAACCATATCCAATAGTATCCATATAATGGAATTTAAAATACCGATTTAAAAGTCATTATCAAAATTAATATTTAATGATATAAGAGTAAATTCTGTAACTTTATTGCTATGTTCATTTTTCACATTCATAATTTAGCAATCATCATTTATGCTCAGAACTGTTTTCTTAAAGCGTTTATCTTTTATTGCAAAGACTTGCAAAGTAGTTCAACTTGTTAATAAAAAAAATGAGTTTTTTTTTTTAAAAACAGCATTAAAAAGATCTCCTGTTTTTTAGCTTAAACATAAATCTGTTGTTGTGCTATCCAAATTCCCGCAAAAGAATTTTTTTAGGTGTAATTAATTATTGACTAAGGTAATATGTCCTTTAATATTCAAATAAATTTGGCTCTAACTTGCATACATTTTATTTCTTCTGGTTTCAATTGTTCAGTTTAGGAAAGAGAGAATGTGGGAGATAGTAAATATTTTTCTGAAGAATTAACCTAATGGCCTTCTGTTTGTTGGCCCCACTCTTTACAAGAGTATAAGGAAACAGTACAAACATTTATTTCCCCTCTGATACGAATTACATGACATCCTTTAGCAGTATTAAATCAATTAAACAAGGAGGTCATTTTAGACTGAAGTAATTTTATTGCCAAGGCATCTTATCGAAGCAAATCAAAATTTAAAACTCTTTTGCCTCAAGGTTATCAAATCAAAGATCTCAGGTCAGGACCAGTCACAAACAGCCAACTAGTTTTTAAGCTAGAACCAGTTTCCTTACTTTCTATCTACCTTTTCATTAGCAAATTCTCTTCCAGAGTTCCTGTTGGCAGAGTTCTTCACAACTTTTCGTTTGTCACTGCCCAAATTCTGATAGATTTTTACTTAAACTCTTAAAATTCTTAATATGTCTCCTGTTTATCTTTTATCAACAGATAGAAGCAACTCAGTCCACTTTAATTTTGAATGGATATTTATGAATCTATTTCACAAAAGCTGTCAGTCATTGCATTTTCTTTTGAAAACATTTTGGTAAAGCTAAGAGCATACAAATATGTTCTGCAAATGTTTGTGGACACCTCTGGGATAAAGAATTTTCAATGTAGATCAAAGGTAAGATCAGTAAATTCAGACAGTTTCTGAAATTTTCCTTTTAATTTCTTCGAGATTTTAGAAAAGCACTTAATTTTAGCAGTGATTAGAATTACAAGCTAGTTGTATGAATTAGCTTTGTTGTCCTACTTAGTTGTCATTCAGACCCCAGAAACAGAGTAGAAGACAGTTTGGTATGCAAGATAATATGAGATTTAGGATTGATTTGTCCTAGGTTCACATTTAAGTTCCCCCACATACTTTTTTGGGGACTAATTTAGTGAAACTAAGTTTCAGTTCCTTCATCCTTAAAAATGAGGACTATGATAGTACTTCCCTTATAGGACTATTATGAAGATTCAGTGAAATAATGCATGAAATTGAATTATTGAATTATAGCATTTAAGAATATTAGGTGCTAGGTATAGTGAAGTGGTGATGAAATTAACAAAAACTGAAATTATCTTTCTTGCAATAATGATTTTTCTTTTATTTTCCTTGTTAATGATATCTTTTAGGTGCTTGTGAAGAGCATATTTTACTTCCTTCTCTGAGTTAGATATTACTTTGCTGATTTTTAAAAAATTAAAAATAAGAAGAAAATTTCAGAGTAGTAATAATAGTAAACATGCTATCCATAAATTTAATTAATAAATATATGGAAAATGGAAAATAAAGTGACTTTTATTAACACCATAAACTCTGTCCGATTTCTAGATAATAGAAGCAGTCAGAGCCTTTCTTCCCTTTGAAGCATTTATCTATCTAGTCATGCCCCAAGAACCTGACCACTTATTGTGGGCAAAACTTTATATTCTATGACTGTTTCCTCTAAAAAAATGAAGTCATGGTAAAATTACTACTGCTTCTACCAATAATAACGGTGACAATAATCATAGCTTCCAGTTTTTGAGCACTCTCTGCTATGTGCCAGATAGCACACATGCTTTATTAAATCTGCACAGGAACTATTTGAAGTAACTATTCTGATTCCTATTTATTCTCGCAGATTAAGACACATGTAGAAAGAGTTTAATATGACTAATAGCTCCTAAGTGGCAGAGTCTGGGTTAGAACAGAAAAACAAATTTCAGAGTTCTTTGAGATAAAAACTTGCAAAGTCAGACAGCCCACAAACCAAATTACTAGACACATTGAGGTTGATGGAATTATCATATAAAACTCTAAATCAAATTGTTATTCCCTTGAAATGTCAAAATGGCAGTCCCAAGCCTATAACAAGCTGCTGGTTTCCAGGTATACAAGCAGAAATCTATGTATTCAACAAAATGTTCTTATGAATCTTAGATATGGTGTAGTTGAGAACTTCATATCAAGAAAATCAATTTTAAATTCCTTATTTTAAAATACAGTGTCTTGGGCAGATCCTGACTTGCAACAGATGTTCAATAAATAGTTGCACTGGGTGGAGACAGAGTAAGGGGAGGAGAGGAAATGAGGAAGATCAGTCTGGCTATTTAAGTGAGGGATGAAATTTGAGATAAGATGGCAATAAAGATCATAGAGTCGATACTATATAGACATTCTGCATGTATTAATTCCAACCTTCATTTTTTTTCTACCTTTTCTTTCTCCAAAAGGTTAGGTAGCCCTTGGAAAACAAATTCAGTTATTAACTAAGTATAAAATTAAACTAATTAGCTTTCAATGCTTTTTATTTTGCTTCCTCTTTTTATTACAACTTTCTTTTTATTACACCTACTTGGACTAGCTTGAGAACTGGCTTTTCTGGTCAAATGAGTCAATTTAGAGGCAAACATTAATTATCAGAGCACAGCTTCTGTTAGGTCCTTCAGAAGGATGTGCGTAGTCATACATGCACAGAAATAGTGACTGCACATTTGTGTTCCAGTTAGCCCATGCTATTTCTAAAAAATGTTATTGAAAATTTGACCTAAAAACTACTTCAGAAAGTCTAGCACAATTTAAGTCCAAAGTTACACAAGTAAAAAATTCTCTTAATTTTGTAAGACTATGTTTTAGAACAACTTTAGGTTCACCACAAAATTTAGAGAAAATTACAGAAAATTCTCATATATTCCCTGTCCACACACATGCATAGTCTTCCCCATTGCAAACATTCCACCAGGGTGGAACATTTGTTAGAATAAATTAACACTCATTGGCACATCATAATCATCCAAAGTTCATAGTTTACTTTAGGGTGTATTCTTGGTGTTGTACATTCTATTGGTTTGAACAGATGTATAAATCATGACAATCAATGACTTGTCATCATTATACACAGCAGTTTTACTGCCTTAAAATCCTCCATCTATTCATCATTCCCTCACCTTCAACCCCTGGCAAGCACTGATCATTTTACTATCTCCATCATTCTGCCATTTCCAAGAATGTGATATGTTTGGAATCATATTATAATGTATCTTTTTCATATTGGCTTCTTTCACTTAGTAATATGTGATTAAGTTTTCTCCATGACTTTTCATGGCTTGACAGCTCATTTTTTATAATACTGGATAATATTCTGTTGATATGCTGTAGTCTATCCATTTAATTATTGAGCTACAGCTTGCTTACTTCCCATTTTTGGCAATTATGAATAGATTTACTATAAACATCCATGTGCAGGTTTTTGTGTGGATTTAAGTTCTCAGCTCCTTTGAGTAAATAACAAGGAGTTTGATTGCTGGATGATATAGTGTGTTTAATTATATAAAAGGTAGCCAAATTAGTTTCCACAGTACCTATGCCATTTTTCATTGTCACCACTATTAAAAGATAGTTTTAAACTAACACCTATTAAATTTGCTGTGAGTTTATTTGAGCAAAATTTGATTTGAATACAAAAATGCCAAACCAGAAGTAGTTAGGACATCCCCACTAAGAGGAACAAGATGAAAGACTTACACAGTAAGGGTTCAGAAGCAAAATAAGACAATTGTTTTGATTGGCTATAGCTTAAAGCCTAGATGGTTATTTGTGATTGATCATTGTCAACATTTTGATTTCATAACCTTGAGGCATTTACAGGCTTAGATTTTGGGTTGCTTATGTAAGGCGCCAGGGTATTAAAATCACCTCAGTTTAATGACCTCCTTATTTAATTTAAGAAGGGGTAAGCTTATCTATTCAAGTCCAAGGGTAAAATGCAGTCAGGCATCAGGAAGAATTGCAGCTAAAAACTACTATGCTAGTTGATAAAATAACCAATATGTGTAGTCTTCCTTTTCTTCTTTTCTCTTTGCATTTCTTCATTCTTCTTTACTGGAATATCAATCTTATCAGCTATTTAGTCCATAGTGTGGTTAAAAAGTGATTAGCTTTAAATATTTGTATTTTAGTTATAGCTTCAGTCACATAACGATGATTGTGGATCTGATTCCGGGGAGGTGACTTGGAACTTATTCCTATACCTACTTTATGCTCATTAGCTCAGGGGATACAATAACATTATACAAACATGGGAGCTACATATCTGAGAGACATTTAAAGTATACTGGAGCTGGCTCATAATGAATTTCAAGAACCAACTGATAGATTTTTATAAGTTTTGCAAGTTGATTATTAAAACAGATTATTAAAAGTTTTAGATTACATTAAGTGACAAATAAGTAAATTATATTAGAATATGTAAAAAATTTCAAAACTCACCTGTTCCTAATTTTTTCAAATAAAATTTAAACATTGCCTATGTTCTTGAGGATATTTACATTTACATATATTTACAGCTATATAGCAAAAACACTATATAATTATGCATTACTACATACTTCTCAACTACGTCCAGTGATAAGAGTCACTTTGATATTTTGGTATCAGTCTTGGTGGGAGTATTTACACCACAGAAATTGGCAAACACTATGAATAATTTGCCCCCTCCACCCACGGTAATTAAATATTTACCAGTTTACCACCAGTTAAAGGAGCTAAAATGCCATTTACTCTACTAATGATTACTTTTACTATGCAAGAAATAAGTTCCTTCAAACTAGTTGTCACATAATTATTTCTAATACAATTAGCTCTTCTATAATTTTTCATATTCTAATCAACTTATAAGAAATCTGAATATGCACCCTGGTTACTATGACTAGAATGTGATTGTTCGTGAAACTTCAATGACACCCACATACAAATGTATTATTTTGTGGTAGATTGCATTCTTCATATGATTGACTATAATATATTTGTAATTTCATCATAAGTGGTAGCAAAGGTTGGAGGTTAAGGCATGGACTCTGGAATCAGAAAAGCTAGGTTCAGATTCAGACTCTAGTTTAATATACTCTCTATGAACCTCTATCTAGCAATCAGTAAAGTGAAGTTTAAATGAGAGTGTATATGAAAGCTCTTTTCACAGTGCTCAGCTCTTCATAATTACTCAGTAAATAATGAATAGTTTATCTTAGGACCTTATTGTCCTGTCCATGTTTCCTTCACTTAGTTTGACCAACTCTCTCAACACATATATAACACCCTCATATATATGTGTGTGTGTGTGTGTGTGTGTGTATGTGTGTGTGTATTTGTGTATGTATATATACATATGTATATACATTTCATCAAAAATGGGCACAAGAATTTAATAGATTTTCCTCCAAAGACAACAGATGGTCAGCAGTACTGTTAACTATTTGCAAATTACAGCCCCAGAACTAATTACCTCATATCTGAAAGTTTGTAACTTTTGATCACCTTCACTCAGTTTACACAGTATCCACCCCCACCTCATAACCATCAATTTGTGCTCTGTATCTATATTTTTTGGGATTCAACATATATATGATACCATATAATCTTTGCCTTTCTCTATATGAATTATTTCACTTAGTGAAATGTCCTCAAGACATATCCATGTTGGTGTAAAAGGAGAATTTTCTTTTTCATTACAGTTGAATAGTATCTTATTGTATTGGTATTCCACATATTTTATTTATGAATATCTATTAATGAAACTTAGGTTACTTCCACATCATAGCTATTGTAAATAATAATGCAATGAACATGAGGATGCAGCTAAAGTTTTTAAATAGAGATTATTGTGTTCTTTCAGATATATATACAGACATGGAATTGCTGGGTCACAATTTTAGTTCTATTTTCAGTATTTTGAAGGATTTCCATACTGTTTTCCACAGTGATCACACCAATTTATATTCCCACTAACACTGCACAAGTGTTCCTTCTTCCCCATATCACTGGCCAACACTTGCTGTTCTCATCTTTTTAATAATCATTGTAACAGGTTTCTGGTGATATCTCATTGTGGTTTTTTCCTTAGTTTTTCATTTAAGTGATCTGTTAATCTCTTTTCCGTGCCTCAGTTATCATGTAATCTATTTTACAAGTTATTGCAGGAAAAGATTTCTCAAGTATTTTTCATTTCAATGATATGGATCAAGGATTGCCCAATTTGTTTTATTTATTTATTTATTTATTTATTTATAGTGAGGTAACTTTCATTTACAAAATGATAATAGTTTAGATGTGCAAGTTAATGCTTCATCAAATATATGATACCATGCCATGCTGACCACTAAATTACTAAGTTTTCCATCACTGTCCATTGGGCCTCTATTAAACTGTACTTCCACCCCCAACCCCTTCCTTTCTGGTAAGCTGGGTGCTATTGTCAATTTTCAAGGAACAGTTTTGCTTTGTTTTGTCTATTTGTTCACTGTTTCTTTATGCTCCACATCTCATTGAAATTATATGGTATTTACTCTTCTCTTTCTATTTATCTTTCTTTTATATTTAATACATTCATTCCCTCTAGTTCCAATTATTTTGGCATAAATAGCAGGATTTTATCTTTTTTTTCCTTTTGTGTGTTTGTATTTAGATAGATAGATAGATAGATAGATAGATAGATAGATAGATAAATAGATATCTGACATAATTTTTAACTTCATTTGTTGATGGGCACTCTCATTTTTTGGGATAAATTTCCATATTGCTTTCCATAATGCTTGCACCAGTTATTGCACTCCCACCAACAGTGTATAAGAGTTCATTTTTCCTGCATATTCACCAATGCTTGTTTTCAGTCTTTCAGACAATAGCCATTCTCCCAGGTGTGAGGTGCTATTTCATTGTTGTTTTGCTTTGCATTCCCCTGCTAGCAAGAGATGTGGAAGATCTTTTAATATGCCTACTGACCATCTGTTTCTTTTTTGCCACACTGTTTTGATTACTATTGCTTTGTAGTATAGTTTGACATCTGGGACTGCGATACCTCCACTTTTGTTTGGTTTTGTTTTTCTCATGAAAACTTTGACAATTCTGGGTCTTTGTTATTAAATACAAATTAACAAAATTGTTCTATTTTTTGAAAAATACCTATGGAATTGTTACAGGAACTGCATTAATTTGTACATTGCTTTAGGTCAGATGGGACTTTAATTATGTTAATTCTTCTCAACCATGGGTAGAGAATATTTTCCCATTTCTTGTCTCTTCTATTTCTTTTAACAATGTCTTATTGCTTACATTGTACAAATCTTTCACCTACTTTGTCAGGCTTACTCCAAGGTCTTTCACTCTGTCTCTATTTCAAATATATTTGTTTCTTAATTTATTTTTCTTCTTTCTCATTGTTTGCATATAATAATGCAAATATTTTTGTGTATTAATTTTATAGTCAGCCATTTTACTGTACTATCATGTGGTTTTGATTTGTATTTCTCTGATGATTAATACTTTTGAGCACTCTTCATGTATCTGTTGGCCATCTTTCTTTGGGAAAAACATTCAGTTCCTCTATTCATTTTTAAGTCCATTTGTTGTTATGCTACTGAATTGTATGAGTTCTTTATATATGTATTTTAGATATTAACTCCTCTTATATAAGATTTGCAAATATTTTCTTTCATTCAGTAGACTGCCTTATCATTTTAATTTCCTTTGTTGTACAGGTGCTTTTTAGTTTAATGTACACTTACATTTAAAAAAAAATGGCTTTCAGTGCCTTGTTTTTAGTGTCAAATGAAGAAAAAGTCAAAATCAATGTCAAGGATCTTACAACATTTTCTTCTAGAAATTGCATGGTCTCTAGTTTCATTCTTTACATGTGACTATCTAGTTTTCCCAACAGCATGTATTAAAGAGACTATCTTTCCTTCATTTTATATTTTTGACTTCTTTGTCAAAAATTAGTTGACCACTTACGCATGGGTTTATTTTGAGGTTCTTTATTGTATTCCATCAGTCCATGTGTATATTGTTAACACTATACTGCTATGATTACTAATTCTTTGTAAGGTAGTTTGAAATCAGGAACTGTGATAACTCCATCTTTGCTATTCTTACTCAATATTTCTTTATTTGGGATCTTTTTTGGTTTCATACAAGTTTTAGAATAATTTTTATTCTTTCTGTGAAAAATACTATTGGAATTTTAATAGGAATTGTTTTGAATTGGAGATTGTTTTGGGTAGTATGAGCAGTTTAAACTATATAATTATTCTAATCTATGAGCATGAAATATTTTTCAATTTGCCTGTGTCTTCTTAAATTTCTTTCATCAATGTTTTATAGTTTTCAGTGTACAGATCTTTAACCTCTTTGGTTATTTATATAAATTTATTCAAAGGTATCATGTGTGTGTGTATGATTATAAATGAGTTTTTTTCTTAATTTTTCTCATAATCTATGACTGCATAGAAACAGAACTGATTTTTAAAATTTTTTAAATTATTTTTTAATTTTTACACATTAAAATTAACTCATATATAGGTCCCCATTCCTTATATATATGCCAACACACCCTATCCTCCACCAAATCACCAGGTGTTCTTTACCATTGTCCAGTGAGCTCCACCACTGTTTGCCATCCCCACCCACCCCTATCCCATTCGCTATTAGTAACTTTAGTTTTGTTGCAGTTGTCCAAGGTTTGGTTTGTTTTATCTTTTCCTTTGTTTTGTCTATTCACTCCACCTATGAATGAGATCATCTGGCATCTATTTTTCTTCTTTGACTTATTTCACTCATCATAATCCCCTCTGGATCCATCTATGTTGATTCAAATGACAGGGTTTCACCTCTTCTAAGGACTGTGTATTATTCCATTGCATGTATGTACCACAACTTCTTTATCCATTCATCTACATTGGGCACTTAGGTAGCTTCCTGTTCTTAGCTGTTATGAATAGGGCTGCAGTAAACATGGGGGTGCATGTATCTCTGTGAATCAGTGCTTTTATAGCTTTTGGGTAAATTCCCAGAAGTGGAATGATTGGATCATATGGGACTTCCATCTTCACCTTTTTGAGGCATCTCCAAACTGTTATCCATAGGGGTTGCAGCAATTTATATTCCCACCAACAGTGTAAAAGTGTTACCTTTTTTCCACATCCTCACCAACATTTGTTGTTTCCAAACTTTTGGATAATAGCCAATCTCTCAGGTATAAGGTGATGTCTTGCTGTTGTTTTAATTTGCATTTCCCAGATAGCCAGCAAGTAAGAACATCTTCTCATATGTCTATTGACTATATATATATATATATATATATATATATATAATCATTTTTAAATGAAAATTTTCAAATTCAATTACTGAAGATAGTAATGTGATATTCATGTACTTACTCATGTTATCACTTTGTCTTTTTTTCCAGGATTTTTTTTTGTCTTTAAATAAAGAAAACTTATCTAATGAAATTTGAAGCCCTCTTTATATTCCTTCTCCATTCTATTTCTTACCTTCCCAGGATTAAACACTGTTTTAAAGATAGCTTCTGACCAAATTATAGTTTTTTGTATATTTTATTTATATATCTACAAAAGAATACATGGATTTTTGTATTGTTAACAGTTAAATAATAGTATAAATATTAGCAATCTGAAAGTTCCTTTTTTCACTTAACATTATGTTTTATAAGTTTAATCATGTTGATACATGTAGCTGTAATTCGTGTTTAAGTAAGACCTCTTTGAATAACTGTATATAGATATAACACAAACTATCAGTACATTTGATGCTGTAACCCATGCCTGGGTATAAATATTTCAAACTTTATTGGCTAATCTTTTTGTCTTACTGTACTAAGTGCCACACTGTTTTGATTACTACAATTTTGTATTATATTGAGATGAAGTAGTGCTAGGCCTCTACAATAGTTCTTGTTTTCTGAAATTGTTTTGGCATTCCTTGGTCCTTTTAATTTCCATACAAATTTAAATTGATCATGTTAATTTCTATAAGAAAACCCATTGGGATTTTGAGTAGGGTTCTTTAGAATCTATAGGTCATTTTAGGAAGAACTGACATCAGTATTATGATGAAAATCTCTTCTTTACTTAGGTCTTTAAGTTTTCTCCTAACATTGTTTTGTATTTTCCAGTATTGCTAAATTTTTCTTTTTAATGATATTGCAAATATTTTCAAATTTTATTTTCCATTTTTGTTATATTTAGAAAAATGATTTTTGTTACTGTGTATTATTTATCCATTATTGTATAATGAAACACTCAATGTTTAGCAACTTAAAATAATTTTAATTATTTACTATTTCTCATGGTTTCTGTGGGTGAGAAATTTTGGAGGGCTCTTCTGTAGTTTTAATTTCCCAATGGTCTGTTTATATTAATTACCCTAAGAAACAATCACCTGTTGAATGAATTTACTTTTTACTTTTGTTTTTAAAGGAAAGACAAAAGGCAGGAATGAAGCCGACCTGGGGCAGGCAGGCAGCGAGAGGAAGAAGCATTTTATTTTATTGATCTATTCATCTTGGTTGTTCCCCGCCCCCCCCCTCCCTCCCCACACCGACGTGAACCTGGGTCCTTGGGATATATGTGGACTGTGCCCATCACTATCCCACCTGGGTGCGCCGTATGAATGAACTCTTATTAATTAAAATCATTTATTTTAAAAACTGACTTCGCTACTAATTAAAAGCAGTTTTATTATAAACTTTTTACAATTCATTATCATTTCATTCTTCTAAGCAGGAGTTAAATACAATATAATTTCCTTTCTGAATGAAAAACAAAACTAACAGGCTTTTGTGACAAGTAAGCTGGCAGCAACCTGGATAAGCCAACTGAAAATACATTTGATATTAGTAGAAAGTTGGGGGCTGCAAACGGACCAGTCATAAATAAGTCTCGAGAACTGAATCGAGTCCTGCAGAACCACAGAAAGTGTATTGCCCTGAAACAGGAAGGGTCCCCAGCAAGCAATTCAAGTAAGAAAAGTATGCCACCTCGGAGTAGACAGCACAGTACACCGTCCATAAATAAATCGGAACACAGAATCAGATAAAACAAAACTCAACCCAGGGACTTCCGTACTGTGGGGGGCGGGGCGACGTGCTGACGTTACGTCACGTTCCCTTGCTCTTCCCGTTTCCTCGCCTCTCTCTGCACTGTGACGTTCCCAGGGAGGAACGAAGCGTAAACAGCGCAGGGCATTTTGGGAGCGGGATTGTTTCACGCAGGAAGCAGGCTCCATTTTAGCGCCGCCCGCCGCCGCCATCTGTTTCCCTTCCCTCCCCCTTACCCCCTCCCGTCCCTAAACCCCAACGGGAAGGCTAGGTTTAGGCCGCCGGAGGCTGAATTGAGAGGAAAGAAGGGAGAAAGGGAAAAAGCGGGGAGGAAAAGGCTGAGTCGAGAAGCGTGAGGTAAAGGCCAACGTGCGAAGAGCGCAGCCCGGCGGACGGACTGACGGACGTGCCGGTGCTACTTCTGCCGCGGGTGCGGCGCCCGCACGAGTCGGGTAGAAGCGGCGCGCCCGGCGGCGGAAACCGCAGGGGAGCCATGGCGGCCGACAGTCGGGAGGAGAAAGGTTAGTGCGGAGAAAGGTGACGGACGGAGGCGGGGCTCCGGGATTGGGCTCTGGAGCCTTGGTCGTCGTTGCGGGATGGGGGGCGGGGAGGTCAGCCTGCCGCGCGCGGCGCATGTCTATCCCCTCCGAGACACCTGGGCTCCTCGAAAAAGACCTGGGCAGCCCTTTCGTCCTCTCTCTCCATATGACCTACCTAACACGATCTCCGTCAGTCTTTTTTTTTTTTTTAATTTGATGTTAATTCCCTTCTTTCCTGGGCGCGGCTGAGAAGGCCTGTTAGGAGTTGCAGGCCCCTAGGTCTATTTCCTGGTAGGATTATGCGGATGTAATGCGTATTTTCGGAAAACGAATGCCACAAAGCTGATAGTCTAGTAACTGAGCATATTTGAGAAGTGGTATATAAATGGATGATTAATATCGGGGGAAAATCTTAAGGTAACTTCTTTTCCTGTTAAATAATAGGCAGAGAGGCAGAAATTGCTAGTTTGGTTGCTCGCACGCTTATTTTGGGAAATGTGTTTGCCCAAATAAATTTATGGCTTAGGCCTGGCAAAATGTCCGTGGTAGAAACACATACTCTAATAGGAAGACTTTGTGCGTTGCTCGTGGGGGCATTGTGGGCAGGGGTGTACTACCAGGAGCAACTGGGTGTAGTTTTTCTAGACTTGGAGGAATAAAATTAGTGAGATACGGGATGAACTGATACTGTTGGAATAGAATAGTGTGAAATAACCGACTTCCTAAGCCTTAACATAAACACTGGATCAATAACTTCTCGAGGGTGGTCTGGATTATCTGCTGCTTTAAGGGTCTTTTCCAACCCTAATAATACTATGGTAGTTTTGGAAAGGTTATAGTTGATTGGAGAAAAAAATTCTGCACAGCTAGTGCTGTGTACCTCACAGATAGTCTGTGTGGCTATTAATTGGGGTTGGAATTTGATAAATGGGCTCTAGAGTCTAGTTGCTGTCTTCCCGTTAATCTTTCTTCTTAAGAGAGAGATTTTTCATGCTTCAGTGAACTCCAGAATAGGAACAAACTTGGGAGACGGAGAAATTTAAGTATTGCTCCTCTCTTAGAGCAGTTCTGTAGTATCAGTTTTTGTCCCCTTAAAAATATCCTTAAAAAAAAAAATCCTCTCCTTTTCTAAGAAATTCAGAAGCAATGTGAAATGTAAAAATTTAGTCGACGTTTGATCTTTGTGTGTGGGAGTGGGGGAAGTCTTGCTGGATCAGGTGAACCAGATACAACATCAGTGAAATTCAGTATAATTGACCCTTGTACCTCAAGGGGAGGGGGTGAAGGATATGTGAATAGTGATGAAGTGCTGAGCCCCCCCAAAAACCGTAGCTAAATAACATGCTGCTGACCAAAAGCCTTTACCTATACATAAACAGCTGATTAACGCATATTCTATATATGCATTATTTATGGTATTCTTACAACAGAGAAAATATTAAAATCATAAGAGAAGGTAACATTTGCAGTACCTTACTAATAAATTAAGTTTACATGCTCTGTTTCCAAGATAATCTGCAGATAAGTGGATCTTCGCAGTTCAGGTCTGTGTTCAAAAGTCTACTGTACTCAGAATTCATTATTAAGATGAGCATGGTTGTTTAAAGTGTTTTAAGAAATGGATTTTGTGAGGAAAATGCAGTTCAAGTTCATAAACTATTATTGAGAATTATTGTCGGTACTTGGGATAAGTTGTTCAACTTTTAGAAGGTCTTGCATTTGTGTAGATTTTTAAAAATTTAATTTCCATAAAATTTATCAATTTAAAAAGTAGGGTTTAAGTACTCATCCTCATAATCGATCTCTAGTGGTCTCTGGTCCCTAGAGTGTTGGAGAAACTAGCAAATACAAAGATTGGAATAGCTTATTTAACTTTGGAAAGGGAAGATTTCTAAAATAACTCACTTTGCCAATAAGAAATCGGGCAGAGGATGTCTCAGTTACTTGGTCATCGTCCCACAGCTAAAATAATAGCCAAAAATTAGAATAAATTCTTGACTCTTAACTTCTCATACTTGAACAAGGAAAAGTGGGAAGCTAAGTACTTAGTGTTTATCTTACATGAAACATAAGGAAATTATAAAGATCCACCCTCTAAAAAATCTTAGAGACTTGAGGTTCCTTTTAATGTATTCCATAAATGGTGTAAGATCTTGAAAAGAAATGAGTTTAAATTTGCAGAAATTTGCTATAGATCTCAGAACAACTGAAAAGATGTATCGTCATAGAGTCTGAATTATTTGGACTTTGCACATTAGCTGTGAAATAGACTTCTATAATGCCTCTAATATTTATTCTTAGAAGTTGAAGCTTATGTAACTGGACAGATTGCCAGCTCCCTCTGATTTCTTTGGTGCTAATTTGTTCAAAAAGTAGATTTGAAAGACATTAGTACCAACTAATTTTATGCCATTTTTCTATATGAGGAAGTACACATCTTTTGTTATAAGCACCTTGTTTAAATATAGTTTTAAGCTCTTACAGATTTCTCTCTGAAGAAGTTAAACAATTCTGTATATCCAGTGAATAAATAATGAATTGCTACTTTCATAGATAATTTGTTTTCTACATTACCAAACTGGAAACTTCTTGAGGTCCAGAAATATGTGTCTGTCTTGTTCATCAGGTTTCTGGTACATAGTAATTGTGTCTCAGTACATTGAGTAAATGATTTTGCAAGGTTGTAAATCATTTTGCTAAAATTTGGACTTCATAAATAACTAATTTGCTTTTTCATTTTTATATATGTATATATAATAAGTGGGCAAGTACATATAAATATAGGTACAGTTGACCCTTGACCATCACAGGTCCACTTTTATGCATCGTTTTTAATACATGTAATGGAACACTTTGGAAATGTGCGCACAACTTGAAAAAAACTCATTTAAACCAATTAACCTAGAAATAATGAAAGATTAAGAAAAAAGGTACGAGTGTCTAAAATATGTGCAGATAATCTATTATTCGCTACCATAAAATATACACAAAACTATTAATAAAAATAAAATTTATCAAAACTTAGGCATACAAATATAGATTATTAAGTGGTGCATGAAGATGAGAGAATGTAATAAATGTAAAGGTGCAAAGTAGTAAGTCATAACTGCATAAAATGAACTGTAGTATTTACCGAACTAATTTCATAGCCACCTATTGTTGAGGTAACCTAAAATCTTCTCTGAGTATCCACATGAAAATGCCTTGTGAATGTGAGCAGTTTTGTTTAACTGACTGGTCATAAAAATTGACCTCACAGTTCTTGTGACTTGGGAGGGGTTTAACTTACAGGTTTTAGACTTTACATTGCTGTGAAAATGATACAAGTTCAGTAGAAACTGTAATTTGAATTTTGATCTTTTCACTGCTAATGCAGTACCACTAATGCAGTAGAATATTCTCTTGTGATGCTGGGCAGCCAGCAGGCCACAACTCAAGACAGCAACGTAATCATGAGGATAAACCATACTTAACAGTGTATCAGAGTTTAAGTGTTTGAGCATCATGTATAAGGTACACTAAGCTAAATGATGTTTGTTAGGTTGTTTTAAGTGCATTTCCAATTTAGGGTATTGGGTTTATCCTTGTCATAAGTTGAGGAATATCTGTACACACTTTAGCCCTCATTATAGTAAATAACTAGAATAAGATTGACTTGTATTTTTTTTTTAAATATCCCTGGAACTGGGCTGTGAAGTATTTCTGATCTATTTGACCTAGAATAGAAATGAGATGAAAATTTTTAAATGGTCCCATTAGACTATGCTTTTTGGAAGACAAGAAATTCGGTTGGGATGGTAAGGTATATACTTCATTTAGAGAAATGACAGTTTTGAGTGACAAAAATGTGTCTACTATAAAATTTAACAGAAGGGGAAGTTGTAGAAAATCTTGTTTTTGCTAAGCCCCAGTAGATTATATTTAATTAAAATGAAAAGTATAAATAATGTGCCTGGAGGCCCTTTGTTGGAATATAGAATGTGTAGTATATTTAACTGCCCAGTTTTCTTTAAATACTCTAGGTCTAGCCTGATGCTGGACCCTGAAATAAATACTATGTATTTTGTGACCTTGAAATGTGTAGGGTTAAAAAATGAACTTTTTCAGGTAAGGTTCACTTTCTACGCTTATCCGTGCAGTTAAAAGTTTATGAGTTTCCTAGGTAAGGAGTTGCAAGATTAAGGTATATTCAGGCAGTGTAAATAACACTATGTGGATTCAGAATTTTTAAGATTTTATTCAGGTTATTTAATTTTGTGGGCTTAATTTTAGAATTACTGCTCTGTGCATAAACTAAAGGTTAAACTCCTTTGGACTTTTTTTAGTTCCTGTTTTTATCTAATATAAACAAAGATCTTCCACTCAAACAAAAAGCTAGCTGTTACTCCCAACATCTTGTCAGTATTTGAACTCTCTAAAAGCAATGATTCTTTTTATTTTCTTGTTTTACTTCCTGTACTCCTGAATCTGTATCTTTATCTCAAAACTCAATTTGCTGATTTTTTTGTGATGTTAAATGAGATTGATAGCTTATAAAAAAGTGTTGCTAATGAAGTTCTGCATATCAGATTTGTGAATGCAACTTCTACATATGGCCCTGCTTTGTTTTGTTTTTAATTAAAATTTGTTTTTAATTTAAAAGACATTTCTAAATTAAAAATCTGAATTTGGGAATCCTCAATTGAAAATTTGGAAGATCTCACAACATGGTTCTTGTATTCTGTCAGAACAGTTAAAAATTGGAGATGAGTAAGTAACATTAATCCCTTTAGTGTTAATACTCTTTCACAAAGCATCATATTTACTAAAACTAGTTTGGTGTCCTTGCACCTCAGTGTCTGTCATACTGAACTTACTATTTATTTGCAAATTTTTGACGTGAAGTGTTATTTTGGAACTACAGGTTTTAATGCATAGTGTTAGATAAAGTACTTATTATGTTAAAAAGTAAAGTGCAAGCATGATCTGTGTTAAGGCATTGCTGGTAAAGTACACCGATTTACCAGACATAAACCCAGATTCTCTTATGCAAAACCTTGTCATGTTACCTCATTCTGTATCTTAACAGAAGACTTACCAAAACTGCTTCAACTGATTGTTTTCAGGCCAGAATTTGGGACTCAAATAAATAGTCCTTTTAAGAGAAAAGTAGCATCTGAATTTATAAAATTCTTAAAGTTTTAAAAAACTCAGTGTTTAGGAGGTAGCTTCATTATGTTGGAAGTTGGTGTATAACTTTTAGATGGATTTGAATTTTAGCTGTAAGTGGAAATACTATTTAATATGGAGCATTTTATATTTCATTTGAGCTAATTCATTACACTGACATTTTGTTGTGGCATCTAAATTTTTGTAATAATTTTAACAGATGGGGTCTGCTTTCACTTTGGTGATGCCTTTGAATAAAATAAAATAATGTGGTTGTGTTGCTGTATTTCTGCCTTTTATTTTCTTTGTTGAGATGTATGACTTTAGGTCCCTAAACTACCACATGCAAGGTCTGCATGCCCTGAAGCTCCCATGGTGAAGAAATGACCACAGAAAAAATTGTCCAAGTCCCAGGTATTTTGAGTCACCCTAGGTGCACCATTCAGATTTCAGATGATTTTAGCTCTCACCACTGACTAGCAATGTGAGAGACCATAGTTGATAGAGCCTCATTATATGAACAGTAATATTTTTAGGGTGGAATATTAAATAGCAGTAGGTAGTTAGAATGTATATCAATTTGTCTTATTGAAAAAGAAAATTTTGTTTTGTGGTCTAGATCAGATTTTGTACAGCATCTACCCTACTCATTAACAGAGCTTTTGGCAGGCAGGGCTTATTAAAATCTGAGAGTTGTAGGGAAAGATTTATAGGTTAAAAAATTATAAGGCGATTCAAATTACCGCCATCCTGTTTCCTTCTGTAAAACACTGGTCTTTTTATTCTAAATGTTTCTTATCAGAGGTGAAGAAACAAGTTCAGAAAGGCTAGAACTGGATTTTCTTACCTCCAAATTCAGATCTCTTTTGCCCTGTATCTTATTTCAGTAAACATGAGTGGTTTTATGAAGAAATGAAGCATGTTGATCATTTATTTCAGGTCAACAAACTGGTTAAGGGTGAGATAGTTAATAATTTAAGCTTTGTGGGACACAAGAGTCTTTGTCATATTTGATTTTTTTAATTTTTACCTTTTAAACCGAACCTTAGAAATGAAGAAACCATTCTCTGGATATGCATACAGACTCATAAAATTATTTTTAAGTTGCAGACATGGTGTTTCTTTGCCTCTTTAAATATAAATACCTAAATTGTTAAGTAAATGAAAGTCATATTTTTATTTTTTAAAGGAAGGATACAGGCAGGCAGGAAAAAGGAGGAAGAAACATTTATTTAGTTGCTCATCTTGGTTATCTTTGTTATTCTCCACCCATTCCACCTCCCCATTCCCCCCACCCCAACCCCCTGATGTATATAGACTACCAGCCAGAGCTAGGGGACTTATGACTTACCTACTAGGCCACTAGGGCACTCCAAGAAAGTCCTTATTTTTAAGAAATACATGACTATGGTACTATCCAAATCTGGAAGTTAGCATTGACTCTGTATTATATAGATTTTATTTGTATTTCGCTAGTTTTTTTAGTTAGGTTTCAGATCATGTACTGTTCTCATTTGTGTCTCTAGTCTCCTTTAATCTAAAGTTCTTAATATTTTTCTTGACAGTGACATTTTGGAGGGCACTTAATTTAGATTTGTTTGATGTTTCCTCATGTATAGGTTGAGATTTTGCGTATCACAAAATTGTTTTTTCTATTCTCAGTGCATCATAACAGGAAGTTCATAATGTTGATTTGATCCACCACTGGTAATATTAATGAAATTTCTTGGTTAAGGTGATGTTTGTCATGTTTCTCTACTATAAAATAATTTTTCTGTTTATGATCAATATCTTTTGGGGCATACACATGCATTTATACTAATTAATTGTACACATTTTAAAGCAGTCACAAACATTAGAAATTTTAGATATATAGATAATATATCAAATATTTATAATCTTTGGTTTTTATATTTATGTATAATATATAAATTTAGATATAAATATAAAAGATATTTTCTTTTCATACCCCAGTATATAGCCTTTCATATCTCACTAGTTCTGTACAGCCTCTAACTTTGTAGACCAGAGCTCTGTAATACGCCTATTACATCATACTTTTTGGTAAGAAGTAATCTTTTATCTTAAATCCAAAATAAAAGCTCTTTGAGAGTTGTGTTGTCATACTTGTATAGCTTCAGCATAGTAAATACTCAAAAAAAAAAGTTTAAGCATAATTTTTCTCTATTTTTCATTTTCTTGCTTTCAGATGGTGAACTTAATGTTCTTGATGATATTTTGACTGAAGTACCAGAACAGGATGATGAATTGTATAATCCAGAGAGTGAACAAGATAAAAATGAGAAAAAGGGTATGTAAGATTTCTATTATTTTTGTTAAATAGCAATTAACACAGTCATCAAACTATTATTCAGTTCCATATAATAATCTTTTTTCAAATCTGAAATATCTCAGATATATGAATTTATTCCAATACGTGAATTATGTTTTCTTTATGATGAATTTGAAATAAAAATATTTTAGAAAACAAAAAATGAATCCTTTTTTCTCAGATATATATTTTCTATTAATATTTTCTGTTTCTTTGGTGAAATAAATGGAATACCACAAAGTTTTATGTCTTTTTAAATTGTATTTTTAAGGGTCAAAAAGAAAAAGTGATCGAATGGAATCTACTGACACCAAGCGACAGAAGCCTTCTGTTCATTCAAGACAATTGATTTCCAAGCCACTGAGCTCATCAGTTAGCAATAACAAAAGAATAGTTAGTACAAAAGGAAAGTCAGTCACAGAATATAAAAATGAGGAATATCAAAGATCTGAAAGAAATAAGCGTCTAGAAGCTGACCGGAAGATTCGGTTGTCAAGCAGTGCCTCCAGAGAACCATATAAGAGTCAGCCTGAGAAAGCTTGTCTTCGGAAAAGGGATCCTGAAAGGAGGGTCAAATCCCCCACACCAGATGGTTCTGAGGTAGTAAGTATTGCAGATATAAAACAACAATTCTTTTTGGGGGGGTTTCGAACTATATTCATTTTGACATTGTCTGTTGTGTGACTGCTGATTCCCTTTTTCTTTAAACATCAGAGAATTGGGCTTGAAGTGGACAGACGTGCAAGCAGATCCAGTCAGTCTTCTAAGGAAGAAGTAAACTCTGAAGAATATGGCTCTGACCACGAGTCTGGCAGCAGCGGTTCTTCTGATGAACAAGGCAACAACACTGAGAATGAGGAGGAAGGAGTGGAAGATGTGGAAGAAGATGAAGAGGTAGAAGAAGATGCCGAGGAAGATGAAGAGGTAGATGAAGATGGAGAGGAGGAGGAGGAAGAGGAGGAGGAGGAAGAAGAGGAAGAGGAAGAAGAGGAGGAGGAGGAAGAAGAAGAAGAGTATGAACAGGATGAGAGAGACCAGAAGGAAGAGGGAAATGATTATGACACTCGGAGTGAGGCCAGTGACTCTGATTCTGAATCTGTTTCCTTCACAGATGGGTCTGTTAGATCTGGTTCGGGCACAGATGGATCAGGTACTACATGCCTTTCACATGTAAAAGTTTATCTTTAAAAAATGAAATTGACTTTATTGGTTTTATTCTAGATAGAACATGTTTAAATTGAAAAAAGTTTTTGAGGAAATAGGAAATGTTTAGAATTGTGGTTTTGGTAGTTAATTATAGCTTTTGAGCAGTGTAAATATATTTGAGTATGATTTATGTATCTTAGTACACTCATTTCCCAGCTACAAATTGATGGTAGTATAAAATGAGCACAAGTTAATTTTTTCTATAAAGAAATTCAAGTTTTAATGTTATAAGCTCTTAGATTTTCATAGTAGTCAGCAGCTTATGAGCACTAATACGCTTGAAGTATATTCCTATGGAAGCTGTTCACTTGGTATTGCAATATTTCCATGTTAAATGCCTCTAGATTTTTATCATTGGGCAATAGGAAGCAAAACAACTTTCTTTCCGTCTTGAGAACATTCCTTTGTGTTGACTGATTGAGGCAAGATTTCTAGACTTTGGGTATAAGAGGTATAAGATGGAAAATAGAGTATAAAGTTCTTTTGGCAAAGTTGATTAGGAGTCATCTTAGGTCATTCCTCTACTACTTTATCCCTGTCTGACCAGAGATGTAAATGTAGAAATGGTTGGCAGTTGCAGTCACTAGACTGAGGGTGGCAGTTCCTCTGAGGGGGGAATTCAGAGTGTATAGCAAGGAGAATTTGCAGTCAAGACTCCAATACTTGTAGACACTATGTGATGATTCTACTCTTGTGATTGTCTTACGTAATGATGCAGGCAGATCTGCTAAATAAGTGAAATGTACTAAACATTGGTATAAGAACAATTTTATTGATACATTCCTGATACAGCATAGAGCAGCTGTTTTCTGTGATTGGTAACTGAAGGAGTTAAACTGAATAATTAAGTAGTTGAGTTGGAAATAAAACTTGTGGAGTTTTTAATTCTACTCTCCCATCATACTTTTTGGAAACTGGTGGGACATATAATTTTTAGTAATGCATAGAGAACAAAATTTGTATTGGCAATATGAATGCTCATTTATTGTGGAGAAGGTGTGATATACCCATAGGATTAGGAAACATTTTTATTATAGGAATATTACTTTGGGTATTTATGTTGGGAACAGTATTTCTTGGAATTGAATATCTTGTTTAAGTCAAGCAAGGGAAGCTTAGTAGGCCCTAAAATCTACATTTTTAATAAGCTTGCAGATTATGCTAATATTACAACAAGGTACTTTACCTGATACTAATGTATGTTTTTGTCGAAAGACATTTCATATTTATTAATAGCTAAATTTTGTACATTTCCTTGGAAGACTCCTTTTGTGGAACATCTTTTAGAGACTGTATTTAGTATGCAGGAAGTTTTTGGATTTTTTTTTAATGATGGAGTTTTTTGTTGTTTTTAAAGAAATGGTGCAGGTAGGAATGAAGATGAGTAGGCAGGAAGAGAAGAGAGAGGAGGAAGAAGCACTTTATTTCCATTTTAGTTGTTCACAATGTATTCACTTGAAGTTGTACAGTTTGTGATAAGGAAAAGGATTATGAGGGGTGCCCCCTGACCTAGTGGTCTAATACACCCTGGGGACAGTCCCACATACCTCCCATGGTCATGGGTTTCAGACCCAAGGCCAGGGCGGGATTGGGGAATGGGGATGGGTGGTACGACAACCAGACATGAGCAGCTAAATAAAAATAAGTGTTTCTTCCTCCTCGTGCTGCATGCTGCATGCCTGCCTACTCACCTTCATTCCTGCCTGCCCCTTTCCTTTAAACAAACAGACAGAAGCAGCTTGAAAGTCTGGTATTATTCAGAGCCAACAAGCCTGGAAATAAATGCTTTTCTCTGTAAAGTTATTTGAAATATCACTTTGCCCTAATGATTGCTCACTTTAAATGGAGTTAGCAAATTATGTCAGTCATGTGCTGCTTTACTCTTTCTTCCTTACAACCCTAAGGAAATCATATTAGTGTCATTTGTAAAGTTCTTGTTAGTATCTTTAGAGAAGCATTTGCTAGTAAATTAGAAAGGGAATGAAGATTAAAGACTTACATTTGAAACTAATTCTGCCACCTAGGAACTGTGAGACCCTGATCAAGTTCTTAATTGACCAAGTTATTTAAACACTAAGCTGAGAGGTTTCTTTTCTTTTTAATAAACAGAGTAATAGAAGCATGTATAATAAACTTATTTATAAGAAGGATTAAATGGGAAAATTTAAAGATTTTTAAATTATTAACTATTTCATTATATACTAGAAGATTTTATGCACAATCATTGATTTTTCTTTAGCCTAGTTAATTTTATAAAAATAAATATGTTCCTTTCTCTCCATAGTTATTTTCTCCCTCCTTGCTGAAAAGTTGAGGAATTTGATGATGGTAACTAAAATACCAGTAAAAAGAAGAGCCTAATGCTATGCGTCCTCACATACATACTTATAAAGTTCCAAATTAAGCTTGAAATAATTCTTATATGATAGTTAATACAAAGCCTTTTGGACCCACTGACGATTCCCAACTTTTTAAAAAGAAGTACATTAGACTATCATTAAGAATTTAGGAATAAATTTAAAATTGAATTTGAAAATTCAAGAGTAGTATTGTTCAAGGTATTGTTCAAGAGAAAAATTGAAGACAAAAAAGAAAGCAGTGGCAGCTCAGAAGTATATCTCTAATTTACTGTAATAGATTTAATTTTTTTTAGTTGAAAAGCTATGTTTTGGGGTTCATCAAACATCTGAGATAGTCAAAGTTCTAATTATGATGAAGCATAGTAGTATAAATTTTAAAACAAGCACTTACATAAAAGGGAACATAAATTTTATTTATTTGCACTGCAAATATTTTTTCACTTGTGAAAAATTTATCTAAGATCATCTTTCTAATACATGGGGCACTGTTTTTCAGTTATAGTCTTGTTTATCTCTTTTTAATTGGAGTTACTGGGACAGAAAGACGTCCTTAGATTTTCAGTAGTATCTTTGAACTAGAATACTGTCTGAGGAAATAGATCAGGAGAGAGATTAGCAGTGACTAATAATTAGGGATTATGCAAACATAAATTACATGATAATACATTATTTGATTACATGTACTATATATTGTGTTTTTTAAAACTCTTGTTTGAATTCTTTTTAGATGAGAAAAAGAAGGAAAGGAAGAGAGCTAGAGGCATATCTCCAATTGTTTTTGATAGAAGTGGAAGCTCTGCGTCAGAGTCATATGCAGGTATTCTTGTTTTATTTGTGATCATATCTGACAGATTCTAATGTAATCTGTAGAAAGTGTGTGGAGGCTGTAGTTTAGTGTGAACTTGTTGATGTTCATTAGTTCTGATTTTTGGCATGTTCAGTGTAATAATTCTAGAGGAAACTAAGCTTTTTCTTATTGTTTTAATCCTGTTCTGTTACTGCTTAAGTGAAATTTCACTTTTTTTTTCTTGGAAGATGATGATTCAGTGACTAGTTTTCTGAGTGGGAAACTGTTCAAATATGCATATTAAAAAAAAAAAAAAAATCCAAACAACCCAAAAAGCAAAACACTCGTACACATTGAGAAGTATTTTTTTTGTGTGTGGGTGAGCCAGGAAGAATAATTTGCCTTGAATGAGAACTTTATGTGACAAGACTGTAGAAATTTTGTCTTATCTCTATTAAAGCTCAATCTGAACAAATGTACTTTGGCTAAATACAGGTTCAGAAAAGAAGCATGAGAAATTATCATCTTCCGTTCGTGCTGTCCGAAAAGGTATCATTTAAATTTGAAATTGTTTTCATTGCATGCTGCATAAAGTCATTATTTTGCCTTATTGGTTCTCCATTAATATTTGATTTTAATGTAGTAATGTTCTGATATATTACAGTAATAAAAAAGTAATACAGTCTAATAGAATTCTTATGGCATATATTTTGGAAAAATAGCAACCACCTCAAGATACTTTACATTTTTGGACACAATGAATGGTGTCTTTTTAATAACATAATGGTCTATTACAGCTCTTAATGAATAAACTGATAAATTTATAAAAGTCATTTTCATACTGAAATACGGGTTTGATATATCGGAACATCACTAGATTAGGTCTACCTTCTTGCAAAATGCTGGTGTCTTTTCTTAGTTTTGCTTTAATTTTGTGTTGTGGCTTAGCTTTCTAGGTTGAATGGGTGATTATGAGTTTTAAAAGTGTAACTGGGTTGTGGAGGGATAATTTCAGTTAGTACAGCTTAACCCCTATATATGCAATATGACCTTTGGTTAATTCATTTGGATTTTTGTTTTTTTCAGATCAAACCAGTAAACTCAAATATGTTCTACAGGATGCAAGATTTTTTCTCATAAAGAGTAACAACCATGAGAATGTGTCTCTTGCCAAAGCTAAGGTATTAGCTTTAGTTCTCTTGAATCTACCCTAATCTTAAAAATTTTAAATAGGAAGTTGGACTTGTATCTTTAGTACTGCAATTTTTATTTATTTACTTACTTACTTAACTTATTTTTAGCGCTTTAAAGAACCACAGCCTAGTTGCCACTTACTGAAATCTGCTTGTGGCTAATTAGGCAAATAAATAGTAATTTGGTTTTTCTTTTTAAGATAATTTTGGAAACAGTATTTAATATTGAGGAATGTGTATTTTATACTGTAAAGGATGTGTTACTGTTGATTTTTTTATATTTAACTGTTCATTTATTGTAATAACGCTTAAGTTACTGTTATGAAATGCGCTTGTTACACTATTATCTTAATATTGTTTTAAAGTAATTTTATAGTGTATGTACTGATTTTTACAAAGTTAAAAATCAATAATAGCTATGTTTCTATATCAAGTTGGGGATTATCCATCAAACTTTATAGACAAAAGGAAAAATACACCAAGTAACTATTTGTTTATTCTGTTCCTTAGCTGGAGTAGATTTAGGGAAGAGTGATTAGGTACTTATAGTGAATGAGATCTTGGTTGTATGAACAGATCGAACTGAGTTAATTTCTGCCTTATCTTATTCCATTTCTATTAGTAAGGTACTGGTTTGAAAAATTGATTAAAATGCTTCAGAACTCAGTGACTATATTCTAGCTCTTTCTAGACAAAAACTTCATTAGTTAACATTGATAAATAAAAATTTGTATTTAAGAAAACTGACATGCGAGAATCAATAGAAATCCACATGGATTTACTATTAAAGTTTTGTAAATTGTTTTATCAGGCATCATTTTTCAAAAGAAAAATGGACATGTGAATTATTTTCAAACAACATGTTCTACTACAGTGAATGTGATATTAAAAAAATTTTAGGTAATTTTTATTATTATAGATAATCCTAACCCATGAAATATCAACACATACACTGCTCCCTCCATGTGTTTGCTAGATAAGGTTGGTAATTCGAAATTTTTAATAAATCGTTAGGTTACTTTGACATCTGATAAATCCTTTGTCATGATAACTTACTTGAATTTAAAGTACAACAGTAACAGTAGCCTTGATTGTTTGCAAATATAATTGGAAACATGAAAGATAGCATTGCATTCAATTTGTGATCCTTACATCATTTAGGGTGTATGGTCCACATTACCAGTAAATGAGAAGAAATTAAATGCTGCATTCAGATCTGCAAGGAGTGTTATCTTAATTTTTTCTGTCAGAGAGAGTGGAAAATTTCAAGGTAAGAGTAAAAATAATTTGGATATATTTAAGGCATTATGTTAGCAGTTTTAGATTATATTTTAAATAATTCCCTTAGGATTTGCAAGACTTTCTTCAGAATCACATCATGGAGGATCTCCTATACACTGGGTGCTTCCAGCAGGAATGAATGCTAAAATGCTGGGAGGTGTCTTTAAAATCGACTGGATTTGCAGGTAAATGACACACTTTAACATAGGTATAAAGTTGCCCTTGTTTTGAATACCCATCAGAATAATGTTAAAATTCCACAGTTGTTTAGTCTAATTTCTGATTTTTTTTTTTTTGTGGGTGTGGGGGTGGTCTCTTTCCTAGACTGATTTGAATCCATAAGGCCTAACAGTGTTAAAAGTAAGAGTTGGATTGATATGCTTGACTACTCTTGTTGACTGCATTTATAATGTAATACAGAATGCAAAGATTAAAGATTCATTTATTTAAGAGTTTTAGGCAGTTTCATTGATTCTTTCTGTTAGTATTATAACAGCAAATATGTCATGAATTAATTGCTTAGAATGTTATCTGGCATATCTGTAATTTTAGTGAGTTAGCATGTCTAATTACTGGGGAATAATAGAATAGGAAAACAGTCACTGAATTAGCTAACATTTAGGAGGTGTCAAATTTAGTTGTGTACAAGTAGTGGCTTTTTTTAAGAGAGGAAGTTGGCAGAAAAGTCAAGTAGGCAAGAGGAAGAAGAAAATTCAGTTGTGCTGTTTAAAAAGAAAGGAAGCAGGCAGGAATGAAGTTAAGTAGGCAGGCATAAAGAAACATTTTTATTTTAGTTGTTCATTTTGAATATGCCTCATGTCATATTTCCCCCCTCACCTAAATTCTTGGACTTTATGTGGAATATGCTCCTTTACCCAGACTTAACACCTGACCCACCAGGTACACCTACAAGTAGTGCTTTTCAGAAAGTTAGTAATGTTTGGTTGGCATTATGAACTTTTGAAACTGGAGTAATTAAGATTTTAATGTGTTTATTAGAAAAATAGACCTAATTTTGAGCACTGAGTTATTACCACTATTTTTGTGTCTTTATGAGTAATTGCACATTCAAAAGAAAATTATTTAAGTGAACTTTAAATGTGTGCAAATGTTACCTATAAAATTAATTTTAGTTAAATATTAAAGACTACCATGTGGGTTGTTTTTTATGTTATAACTTTGCTTAAGTATTAGATTTTGATGGGAATGGAGGAATTAGTGGTAAAGAAATTAGTGGGGGAAAGGAAGCCTAGCATAAGAAAGAACATGGAAGCAGTAACTGTAAAGGAGATTGGGTTTGCTTATGTGGGTTAGACAAGGAATCGCCTTTTTTTTTTTCTCTCTCTTTAATGAAGCGAATGGTTAGTAAAACAAAAGCAAAGTTGAATAGTTATGTGGGCCAGCCTACAGAGAAAAACATTTAATGTGGGTTTAACTGTGGGAATGGAAATTAAGTTAGATACCAAGAAAGAATATTCTTAAATTTAAGCAATGATGATTTTGATTTTTTTAATACTCACACGTTATGTTCAAGATTCATTTTATACTAAACATTTCTGGAGTTACATTGATATTTCCATGGATCGTTCACTTTTCTATAAAATAAGAATTGAATTTTGCTCAAGATTATAGCGATTAGATTTTTATTTAAATGCCCTATGAATTTAATAGTTACTAGATTTAAGTTTCTTTAGATGTGGTGCCTGGATCATTTGTATTAGTAAGCTAGTTGTTAAAATGCAAAATCCTTAGGCTGAAACTTGTTAAATCTTTGATAATTCAGGTTTTTTTCATAGGAATGTTGAAGTTGAAGAAAATACGGTGTATCTTAACAGACAGGAGAAACAGTCACTTAAATTTAAGTTGACACCAGGAGTTAGCTCAAAATAAGACTGAGTATATATAATCTATGAATGTCATTCATTCAGAACTAAATTTACTTTGTATTTTATTCTCACCCCTTTTGTATCCATTCCAAATAACCTTTTTCTTTTTTTGTCTTATTTTTCCTTTTAACTATAATAAGAAAACCATTATCTAGTATGTAAGAGCCTCCGTACAGTTCTGCTTTTTTTCATTATACTTAATTGCTTAAAAAGGTAGCTCTTAGGATGTTGCTCTATAATCTTGATGATCGCTGACCTGCAGTTTCTGTGAACTTATTCTGAGCCCTAGTTTTGCCTACAGCTTCACAGTTTTCTTTGTATTCTAGCTGTTATTAACTAATTTGTCAAAACAGTGGGCAAATGTGTCTCAATCTAGTTAGAACTAATGCTACCAAAGAATCTCAACCTTAAGTGACAACCAGCTCAACAGTATGCCTAACTTTGACCTTGGGTATTTATTACTAATTTTAAGTAATGGTGAAAATACGTAATAATAGTTTGTAACTTTCCTACATTTTGGTGACTGTAGATTATTCCTTTTCCTGTAATTATTTAACCTGCAGTTTAGCAGAAAAATCAGAAAACATTGAAAAAAGAAACAGAATTGTTGATTAGAACTTTGCCTCTGGCTCATAAACTTTTGGTCTGAGCTTGTTCTAGCTTAATAATCTTTTTAAACCTGACGGCTTGAAAAAGGAAAATAATGTGTGTGTGTGTGTGTGTGTGTGTGTGTGTGTGTGTATATGTACACTTTTGATGTATGAAGTAAATATTAGATGGAATAAAAACATAGTCAAGTGTTTTACTGGGCAGTTCCATCACTTATTACTCAGTGCATCATATATTCCTATCACTATTGTCACAGAGCATGCTTGTTAATTTAACCTTTGATAACTTTTCTTGAATGCTCTTCTTTCCCTGTAAATGTCAAATTTTTTCCTGATTCTAAAGAAATGTTTTATAAAATCCATTTTGCAGGATTGATAAAGAGCTATGAAAATACAGGTATCTTTAAATTTTGAATGAGACCATTTTGCTCTTTGGCTCTAGAGTTTAGAGCCAACAGTTTGTTTAAATAGTAAGTGGGAGTCATAATTAATATTCATATATGAATTTGTAATTATTTATATTGTCACCTTGACCCATTCCATGAGTAATGGGCAATATTGTCTGTAGTATGGGGTAAGGACTCTTGAATCTGGGAATGCAGTCCTAACCCAGAGATTAGAGACAATCATATTTTCACTTAGTATTAATGCCCTGGTTATGGCTCAGCTTTTTCTTGATCAATTAATAAAACAACAACTTTTTGAGTACTAAAGTGAGATAGGAAACATTTATATATAATTTCATTTGCAAACTACTGGAAAGTGAAGTAGGTGCAGATACTCTTGTTTATGAGATGAAGAAATTCAGGCTCACAGATATTGAGAAAGAGCTGGGATTTTAACCGTAAGTTCTGTTTTCAAGCCTAAATTCATCTTTTTGCTTGTTTAATTTTTTGAGGAAGGAAGGGACAGGAGGAAAAAGTACTTTAGTTGTTCATCTTGGCTGGTCCTTTGGAACCCAAACCCAGGTCCTTGAGTGTATGTGGTCTGTACCAGCTGAAGGCAACAGACTTAATCAGTAAGCCTTTAGAGTGTTCTGTATATAGCTTTATTTATTTATTTTTGAGAATACTATAGGGAATATGAAGGAACTAGTTTCTGAAGGGACTCCCTTCATGTAGAATAAGCACAACCACTCTGTGTGATTCTTTACATTTTAGTCATGTTTAAATCATGATTAACATAGAAATTAAATAATATGAGGTGTTTAAAACATTCTGTAAAAGGATGTAATTGATATTGCTTTGTATTTAGGCGTGAATTACCCTTTACTAAGTCGGCTCATCTCACCAATCCTTGGAATGAACATAAGCCAGTAAAGATTGGACGTGATGGACAGGTTTGTTTTAATTAAATCTTTAAAATATGCCCACATTTAATCAACTCTTTTAGAGATCTTTGTTGAAGGACATTTTAAAGCTATTTTTAAAAGATACTGTATGAAAGATTAAAGGAAAAAGGAAAATAGTCTTACTTAGAGTTCATGGTTATTATAAATGATTAATAAGACCCCCATTAATATTTATTTGTTGATTATTTTCATTAATACAGCTGAGTAGAATTTTTGAACAGAATTGACCTGATTTAAAAAAAATGGTTTGTCATTATATTACTGTTTAGCAGGGTCTGCACTGTGTATAATATACTTTAGAAATGTCATTTAATATCTTTGCTAAAGTTTTCTGAATAGAAAGAAGGTTTATGAAAAGATAATTATATGTACTCAGGTTTTTAATTCTGCTAGTGAAATTAAAATTGTGCAGTGATTTAAAATAAACCTAGAACTTTGCCATCATAGTTTCTGTGCATAATTTTTTTAATAGAAGTAATATTTTTATTGCTCAACAGTGAAAATGTTGGTGATTACAAATAAAGCTTAATTTTAAAGAATCTGTAGGTTAATCTGCCTTTGTAGTTAGAATTTTAATTCACTTAATAATAAAGTTGTAGGCATACATTAACATGCTTTTCCTTTAATGACAAAGATGACTTTGTCCTGATATTTTTATAATTTTTATAAATATTCCTAGGCAGAGGGTAAACGTTTAAAAGTTTCAGTAACTGCATTTGTCTGTTTAATTTTGGGGATTATGCACTTAGTTTTTATTCTTTAATAAATGATACATTTTTGAAAGGTTTTTTAAAAAATTTTTCAAGGCATTTTATTGGTGTCTCATGATCATCAACCTTGGGAAAAAAGTTTCCAAGTCTGTTTTTGTTCTTGTACATGAGGAAAGTACTAGTCTTTTGGAATTACTCCTGTTTTCGTCTTATAAATTGCAACTTTTCTATTCTAGGAAATTGAACTTGAATGTGGAACCCAGCTTTGTCTTCTATTTCCCCCCGATGAAAGTATTGACTTGTATCAGGTCATTCATAAAATGCGTCACAAGAGAAGAATGCATTCTCAGCCCAGATCAAGAGGACGTCCATCCCGTCGAGAACCAGTCCGGGATGTGGGAAGGTTAGAAACGTTCTTTGGACTGATAATAGGCACATGTATCAGAATAACATGATGGAGGAATGTGATTCGTCAAAAGTTTGTCCTGCGGTAAAGAAGAAAGAGAAAATCCTCAAATCAAGCTGCATGGACTAGTTTGTGGCTTCATTGAGGATTTCACATGGTCACCTTGGTCTCAGTCATTTTTCAAGAGGAAAATGGGAATCTTTCCTTATGCAGAAAAATTTATTTGCTAAAGATAACCAGTTTAGATTAGTTAATATTCTGATAATACTATGTATACAATTGAAATGAGGTAGGCATTTGTTGCTGAGAACAGGCTATAGAAAGGAGGAAGAGGAGGAAGTCTTTATTTGCCAAAATTGTTAATATTTTGTAAAAAGCCTTTTCTTTCAGGTGTGTCTCTGGATAAGCCTTGTCAGATATGGGACTTTTATAAAGGATCACTAATATTTTTTCAGAAGATGACGCCTCATTTAGAGGATAAAATATTTTAAGTTATTTTGATATTCAAGAGGAGCATTATTGGGACTATTTCAAATTTTATCACCGTGATGCGTTAACCCCATTGCCAGATATTCTCTAACATGTACCCAGTGAATTCACACATCTTGCTGAGCTTCTGAAAACAGTAGGTTCTTTCCAAAGGTGATCAAGTGGCCCTGGGAGACCCGGCAACAAACCAAAAAGAAGGGCTGTTGCTGTGTCTGTTTACAACTTTTCCAGATGCTGGCAGTACCTGTGGACTTAAAGTGTTTTTTAGAGGATCGCCATGGTTATTGATCACTACTTATGAACTAAACAGCATTTTCCAGGAAAAGGGGGTTTAACTTGTTACAGAATTGGAGAAGTCTTTGCAAAGAACTGATTTAAGCCCTTCTACCCAACACCTTTCCCTGTATAGATTTGCATACAGCTAAATCTAAAATAATCTGCTAAAGACTGTTGGATGTATGGTTGATGGGATGAAACCTTTGGTTAAGTTTCCTTTTGGTGGAAACATCCTGTGGTAGGTACAGATATTCCAACAAGAGTCCCCATTTCTTTGAGCTTAAAAAGGACACTGTCAAATAGGTAGGAGGAAACCTGGCAGAGCCCCCTTACTTTTGGCATAAAAGGACTGAGCACCAAGATGTCTTTTGAAGTTTTAAGCTAAGAGGTTTCCAGTGCAATACAATAAATACAAGTGAAGTTTTTACCTCAGTTTTGCAATGGACTGCAAACTATACTTATTACACCACTACACCTTCTCTCAAGCCTGCCAGGGCCTCCATAAATATATGGCTTACAGCTTAAAAATCAGTAGTTGGACTCCTATATGAACTGTTACTATCATGTTTTATACCGGTCGTAAATGCACTCCCCAAACTACAAGAAAGCGGTATGTTTATTTTTTAAACCAGCTTTTAATTTTCTTAGTCTTATTTATTTATTGTAGAGGCAAATGTTTTTATTCTGTTGCGGGGTGGCTTGGGATTATCGTATTTTGCAGTTTAAGTGAACTTGTATTACAAAAGCTAATGAAAGCAGTGGATAGAGAAATATCTGGAAAGCTAGTGATGGCAGGTTTTTAAAGAGTGTATTTTGATATTAAGGTTAAAGATTTATTTATTACCTAAAAAACTTGGGTTTTTTGTTTTTATTTTGTGTAGTTCTTTATTAAATGCTAAGTAAAATGAAGTGTACTTGATGTGTTACATTAACCATTGAGATAATGGAAGATAGTAAAGAGCAGCCCTCTACAGGTAGTAAAATTTCGTTTTCTAAAGAACACAACTTTGAACTCCTTTTATGAACTCTGTTAAACATTTTCACCATTACTTGCCAATTTTATTTTAAGGCATTGTCAATGGAAAGGATTCCTTAATTCCTAAATGTTAACTGTTAACTGTAGAAATTAGTTTTCAAAGTATTAAGATTTTCAAAACTTTCCTGTAAAGTCCTTTTAATGAGTATCAAGTTTTCTTTGTGATCATGTGAAAGTGTAAATTTTGTGCAAAGCACAAGCTCAATTTTGTTTTAGACTTATTCTAAAATACTATGGACGTTACCTTTTGTATAATGAGAGGCTTTTTCCTTTCTATTTCACCTGGATGAAGCTTTAAGAAAAGTGTTTTCATTGTTTAAACTGGATATTTACGTTCATTTGAGGGCAGTTCACTTTTGTGAATACCGAAATATGATTTATATATATTGAACAGATTAGTCTTTGCAAGTGTCTCATAACATGAGGATTATAGTGAATTCTGCTTCCAGCAATATCCTTAAGAATTACTTTATAGTAATTAAATTGAGGGAATTAGATTTAGATTATTTGCTCACCAAAAGTTAGTGCATTATTTTGAAGGTCACAATGGGCTATTTTTTTCTGTCAGAAACTCTTACTTTGCTGTTTGTTCTCCCAGCAGTTTTTGGTTTAATTTCTAATGTGTCTAATTTGTGTAGGCGTCGACCAGAAGATTATGATATTCATAACAGCAGAAAGAAACCAAGGATTGACTATGCCCCTGAGTTTCACCAGAGACCAGGTTAATATTTTATAATCATGCAGATATTTGACTTAGATTACTTTTTTAAAGCACACAAAATCTTCTATAATAAACCTATGTGTTTAAAAGAGAAAACTTTTGGACATAACTACTTAAATTAAACCTTAGGAAATCAATTAATAGTTCTCCCTCTGCTTTGTTGAGGTCTATTCTAGTGTGACTTACAATCTCTTAATAACCCGGAATTCCTAAATTACAATTATTGTGCAAATGGGTACGGCAAATATGTTCTAAGATTGAATGTAGTTTTAGAGAAAGCAGTGATTTTACCCTCTATTATACTTTTATTCCCAATGATATTTAGTATTTCATGTGGTAAATAGCTTTAATTGCAAGTTGAAATACTTATATAAAATTTTTTTCAATTTCATGTTAGAGTAGAATGGGAAATAATTGGTTTGTAATCTAAAAGCAGCTTTTCTGTTAGTCTTGATCAGAATTTAAAAAGGCAAACTGTATTTGAAAAAATATATTTATTAGAAATAGTGATAAAATTAAGCATTTGGAAATCGGTATTAAGCATTATATCATTGGTATATAGTAAATGGCTCGATAGGCCTCATTCTGTTTTCAAAATGACATACTCCAGAGAATAAGATTAGTTTTTCCCAGGCCACTCAAATATTTTTACAATTTCCTGAGTCTTTACTAAAGAAGAGGGGAAACATTTATCATCATGATTCTCTCATTTGGAATGTATACATTGATTTTTGCAAATTTTGAAATTTTTTTTCCCCCTTTACGTTTGCATTTTTTAAAAAACTGGTTTGCTTAGTAAAGCTTGTGTATACCCAAGGTGGAAGGTAAACATTGATTTTAAGGAAATCCTGTTAACAGTATCCTCAAGTTAGTTCTCTACCCTTAGGGTCCTAATGGGGCAGAAAGAAGAAGCCTTCTAATTAGTGAGAGTTGTAACATGAAATTACATGATCCATATTGAAAATCTCTCAGTTTATAATTCTGTGATATCAGTAAGTTATTTAGTTACTTCCTAGATTATGATGTAATCTGAGAAGAACATCTGAAAATGGAGTAAGACAATAATAGCATCACTATTTCATGGGAGGAATTGAAATGATGAGTGGTAAGGAAGGTTTAATAATAATGCCATAATAAAAAATATAAATTTGATTTACTAAAATGCTTAATGTTTGAACAGGGTATTTAAAGGATCCACGATACCAGGAAGTAGACAGGTAAGTTGGGTTCACTCTTGCTTAGTTTTGAATTACGTTCTTGGAACTAGTTTATGAATTACCTGAATTTAGTTTCACAAATCTTATTCCCAACAGACGATTTTCAGGAGTTCGCCGAGATGTGTTTTTAAATGGGGTAAGCATTCCATTTCATTTATTTAATGTACACAGAATCAGGATCTGATTTATTTTGTGGTTCTGGTTCTGATTTTTATTTACTATTGACATTATCGTCTTTCATTTTAGTCCTACAATGATTATGTGAGGGAATTTCATAACATGGGACCACCACCACCTTGGCAAGGAATGGTTTGTATAATTCTATATTTTGCAAGTTATTTAATAGCATTTGCAGCTCCATATATTTTGAATGTTTACTCAGGTTAAGATTGTAACCCTTTGAGTTAAAATTCAGATTTTTAGTGATAAAGGAGTGCTGCTTTTAAAACTAAAGACTGATGAGTAATTTGAAATGATTTGAAATAGAGGCTTAAATTCGTAAGTGTTAATGGTTTATTGTTGTATTTAGTGGTTGCAGATTGTGTGGATTTAAATACATTCCCTTCTCAGCTCTGTGACCTTAGATAAGTTTCATAACATAGTTCTCAAAGTTTCCCTTATTTATGAGACTGAATGGTCAGTCGTTCATTCATTGGCTCATCAGAACATGTTTAGTATCTACTCTGCAAAGCACTGTTCTTGCTCTGGGTATACACTGGTGATTGAAATAGACATGCACCTGTCCATGTATGACTTAAAATGTAATGGAATAGTTTTTCAACTATTGTCAGGATTGTCAAGCAGCTAAGTGTTTCCTTTCTATAGGAAAATGGGATATTCCTAAAGTATTTTAGGATACTAAAGCATTAATGCCCCCGCCCCCCCCAAAAAAAAAAACAACCTGGAATTTTAAGTAGTTACTACTGTTTGTTTAACCATTTTTCTTCAAATTTTGAGTGCTAACTATAAGGTAGTTTTCATTTGATGTTTGTTTCACTTAAAGTGTAGTATACAGATAAATTAAAAATTTCTTTCCTTTTTTGGTTCTGTTAAATTTAGAAAATCAAAATGTTTATTATTACTTGACCCTAACTAGGGAAGTAACTTTTGATTTGGCCGTTTTTATGGGTTTTTTTTTTTAAGCATAAATTTGTACATACTTGTCATTATGTCTGATTCTAGATCCAGTATGCCTAATGTTGTATGCCAGCTTCACTTTTTTAACAATGTGATTTAAACCAAGTTACTTAACCAATGAGAACTCAGTTTTCCCTTTTGTAAACGAGGAATCCTAATACTTCTCTTTTAGGGTTGCTGTGAGAGTTAAATTTATAAAATGCTTAGGATGATGCCTGGCTCATAGTAAGCACTACGAGTTTGCTGTTTCTAAAAGTATTTAAGTGTTATGTTATAAAAATAGAGGTATGTTTAACCTTAAAAGATAAGCAGTTAGAGAGTTTATTATACTCATTTCCAAAGGCAAATAAAGAGGGTGTTATGAAGAACTCTTATTGTCGAAGTGAGTAAATGCCCAACAGAGATTACATTGTTTGGGTTTTGAAGAACTACATTATCGTCAAAGTAAGTAAATGCCTAATAGAGATTAAGTTGTTTTGAGTAGGGGAATTTAAAAAGGGTGTTTTGAGTAGGGAAATTTAAAAAATGGTTTATTTACAAGAATATTTGGTAGGTGTTGATGAAAGTATCTTGTTTTTTCAGGCTCCTTATCCTGGAATGGAACAGCCTCCACACCATCCTTACTATCAGCACCATGCTCCCCCTCCTCAAGCTCATCCCCCTTACTCAGGACATCATCCAGTACCACATGAAGCAAGATACAGAGATAAACGAGTAGTAAGTGCAGGAGAAGGCAAATATGTAGAGGAACTTAGAATTCTGTAGGTAATGGGGAACACCAGGTTATGTTGCGGAGGAATATTTAATCTTCTTACTGCAGACTGTTTTGGAGTAATTTATAGCTTGTTTCTTACTGAAAATGACTGGTCCCTTTGGATTGCTGTTTTTGTTTTTTTTTAAAACTGGTGAAGCACTGACTGCTTACATTGAAGCAACTCCGATATATAACTGCTAGGTAATGTCCTAGAGATATGAATGTAATATACTAGGATGTTTTCATTCTATTCTTGGATCTTCAGTTATAAGTATAATTAATACTGCAAATAGATGTTTCTAATTTCTCCATATAATTGGCAATTTCATAAGATGTATAGTATGTATTAAGTCAGTTAACAAAATCTCCAGTTTCATTGTCATTTTTATTTTTACCAATTTTGTTAAAATTACTAACCACATTGTTTGACCTCTTTTCTATATCTCATTCATTGATTATGCTAGCAAATAAACAGATGTTAAGAAATGCAGATGAGTAATTTTCTTAATAATTATTATTGCTAATAATTTGGTATTATTGACCTGAAAGATTTTTTAAATCACTTCAACACTGTAAATGAAAGATACTCTAGTTTACAGTTTCTGGGTTTCCATTATACTAGTCAGACTGGGTTTATTAAGTGATCTTCTTTTCAAATAATATTCTAATAAGTGGAAATCTTACTTAAAAATACATGTGTTATATTTGACAGCCTTAGAAAGGGAGGTAGTTGTTAAGTTTGATATTTGATTTGGAATTCCTTCCACATACACAAATGCTTGAGATTTGCTAAACCAAATAAGTATCCTTTTGTCTTCCCTCTCAAGATGAAGAGCATGTATATTTGAGTCAGCATTAGTTTCCTAGCATTTCTTTACATTCTTTTACTTTTTTCTTATTCTCATAAAAATAGAAATCTTTTGCAAATCAAATCATATTAGGGCCTTGATTATTCAGTAAGATACTGAGAATCCTAATTAATAGATTCTAGTTTAGTGGGTTTCTTTCTCAGTCACTCAGGAAGCAATATATACTTATTGATGAAATCTACTTTACCAGATGGGTTGTGGTGTTTTTAAAAATACTTTGCACTTATTATCACGAGATTTTTAGAATAGGACATGCCTAACCAATTTCTTACTTTTTCTAGCATGATTATGATATGAGGGTGGATGATTTCCTTCGTCGAACACAAGCTGTGGTCAGTGGACGGAGAAGTAGACCCCGTGAAAGAGATCGGGAGAGAGAGCGAGACCGCCCTAGAGATAACAGAAGAGACAGAGAGCGAGATAGAGGACGTGACAGAGAAAGAGAAAGAGAACGATTATGTGATCGAGACAGAGACCGAGGGGAGAGAGGTCGATATAGAAGATAATGCGCTTTTGGAAGCACTGATTGCTTAAAGAGAAAAAACCTTGCATTTTTTTTTTGTGTGTGTTTACAAGTAGTAAATTTATTTTCAGCTGTCTACTTAAAAGTTCATTGTGTAGAAGGATTTATTATGACCCTCTTTGTTCCAAGCATGCAGTATACTAAAAACTGGAAAATTTCAAATCCTCCAAAAATACACAGTTGACAATTTGAGTTGACACTTTTTATTGGGGCAAGATGGAACTGTCCAAGAATGTAGATAAATTGATTCATTCTCCATAAATATTCATCTACTTATAGTGTGTTCATCCTAGAGTTTTATTTGTTTCTTTTCAATCTTGATTGATAGCTGCCATGATATTTTGTTTTGATGTGTTTCTAAATGTAGTTGCACACCACGGTTCAGTAAAAATAATGCTGCTATCAAGTATGCAAATATGAAGTATGATGGTTTGACTGTATGGCAGTGCTGTAGCAGCCTCTTGGTTTCTCCTGTTCATTCTTTTTTTTAATCTTAAAAAAGTCACTTTTTATTTTTCTTCAGTCTTCAATAATGAGAGCAATATTAAGAAGACATTGCTATCTAATTTTTAATCTTTTTAAATAAAAATTCTTATGTTCAGTAGCATGGTTGATGCTATTGTTTAGCCTTCCCCTCCAAACTGTACACATTGGCTTGGAATGTTCACAACTTGCGTGTGTGGCAGCGGAAGATAATTCTCATATTCTACATTGCTACTGTTTTGTATAAAATAAATTGGTAAAGATTGACACTTAACTGTTGTATTTCTTTCTTGTATGGTGGCAAGTTTTTTTTTTTTTTTTTTTTTTTATGCATTAGTGGACATAAAAGAATCCTTTGTGTGTAGGAATTAAAAGAAAATTACTTGAATTTTTTTGTGTATTTTAGTGGAAATGATTGACCTATCCAAGTTATATTAAAAACTTTTTCTAATGCAAGAATCTATGGTACACAATGGAATTATGTTGATAAATTTTCGGTAAGTATTCATCTGATAACATTTTTAGTTCTATTCTGGTCACATTTTTTTATTTTAGGATTTTTATCTTCAACTTCAAGAAGTGAACGGCTTAATACCTGTGTTCTAGTTTACTTTTAGAATACACGTTTAAAATTTTATCCTTTTACATACTTTAACCAAAAATCTTTCTCAGCAGTAAACTATATGACAGAGATGTAAGAATACATTTAGTTTGTAAAAGTTGGCTGCTGTTGGGGTGTTTTTTTTGCATTTTACATTTTAGTTTACTGAAATTATTTTGGCCTTACGAAGTTGAATAAACATTTGGGATATTTGAATATTTGACCATTTTTGTCCTGTTTAAACATAGTGTCATTTATAATTGTACTCTCTGTCAAATCATTTTTACATTTAATCAGTTTTTATTGGTCTGAAAAGGGGAATGCAGGGAAATTGACTTGAAGAATAGTTAAAAGCCATTGCCTTCATATTCTCACCAAAATTTAAAATATTTTCTCATGTATTCACAATGAGTAATCTTGTAAAAAAAAATAAAGCCTAAGGTTTTATTTTAAATCTGTACAATTTGGTAAAGAGGGAAGAACACTTAATTGAGTATGAAGAAACCTGGATTCTTGTTTCATCATTGTCTTTAAAAACACTAAAAGTAATATTTCATGAGTGTTTAAGTTCATTTACTAAGTTGTTATACAAGTTAAGGTTTTGGGTTTTCTATTTTAAAAAATATTGTAACAGGTTTTAGGTCTTTGTTACTATGTATAGATTAATTGCATTTTTCATTCATTATGCATTTGATTCTCTACCCCATTTGCCCACATCACCTCTCCCTTTTTCTGTAACCTGTTCGATTTAGTCTATATTTGATTCATTTCCTTGATTTTTTTTTTTTTTTTTTGGTATACCGCAAGTGAAATCTCTTCTGACCTCACTAAACATAATTCCCTCTTGGTCTATCCAAGTGCTGCAAATAACAGAGTTTCATCTTTTTTTGAAGGCTGAGTAGCATTTTTTAGTGTGTCTAAGCCCACATAATCTTGATTACATAATTTGATGGGGATTTAGGTTGTATTTCTTAGCTATTATAAATGCAATGAACATAGTGCATATATCTGAATTAGTGGTTTTTTTTGGGGGGAGGGAGTGGAGGACAGTTAAAAGCAGCAGTGGTATAAAAACTTTGAGGAGTCCCCATACTGCTTTCAAAAATGGTTACACCATTTTATACTCCCAACAAAGTTTTCATCACATACAGCAACACTTGTTTCCAGACTTGGATAATAGGCATTTTCACATGTGTGAAGTGATACTAGTTCTGATTTGCATTTCCGTAATAGAGGTATAACTTGTTCCTGCGGGCCATCTGTATGTCTTCAAGTGTCTACCGAGGTGTCCATTTTCAAATTTATTTTTCTGTTCAGTTTTATGATTTCTTTATTTTTGATATTAGTACCTTGTTAGATATAATGTAAAAATACCTTCACCCATTCAGTTAGGATGTCAACTAAACAGAAGTGACACAATTAGCTTGGGGTGACAGGAGCAAGAGGGAGAGTTGTTAAAATGGAGTTTCTTACATGTGGGGGAAAGGGACTTTCCTATGGGAGTACCCAGGAGTTGCAGCTCTCACAAGAGTCAGAATTCAAGAGTAGCTGGTAACTAGTGTGTGTCTCCAGTTCAGGTTGCTAGGGAAGGAGTCCAGGTTTTGCAGTCAATCCCTTCTCTCCTATCCCTCATCACTTTAATCTACATCCTTTAACTCAGTAGCCTATAATCTTCTAAGAGAAGGAAGGGCTAGCTTCTCTGTGTTTGGGAATGTGTTTCTACAAGAGTCATAGTTGTCCCCCTGAACAAATATCACAAAAGTTATACAAAATGTGGTATTTCCTTTCTTTCCTATCTAATTTCCATGGGTGGCATGTTATCAGTCTTGTGTTCCAGTCTTTTTTCTATGATTATGTAATCATTTGTGCATATTATTTAAAAATTATTTTAGAATATATGCATAGTTATTAATATATAATAAAATCCTCAGTGCATATGGATTGGCTTTCTTTTTAATGCTTTCATCTTTTCTAATGTATTGGTGTACTAAAATATCTTTATCAATTTACCTGTTCTTGGACAATTAGAAAATTTCTAAAGGTTGATTTTTCAACTGTGCTGTAATGAATATTCTCATAATGTATGTTTTATGCTTATACAATTTTGTAAGATAGAGAGGGTTCTTAAATGACAGGATTTGGTCATTTTTACATTTTAATAGGTATTGTCAAATATTTTTCCAAACAGCACAATTTTCTTAATCTATAAGACTTGCCTGTTTACTAAAAACTCTTACCAGCACTGAAAAACAGTGCTTAAATATTTTCCTAACTGGAAAAAAAACACGACGCGTAATAATTTGTATGCACTTTATCATTTCTAAGTGTGAGCATCTTTTCATAAATCCATCTAATCATATTTATTTTCCTGGTGATTGCCTTTCCCTATTTCTGTTCATATATCTATGAATTTACCTTTAAAAAAATACTTTATACACAACCCCTTTAACTTTTTTGTCCATTCCCTCTTCTTTCTTCCCTTTTGGTAACTTCTAATTTGGTCTTTTTTTAACTGAAAGTTTTTATTTTAGTTTATCTGTTTAATTTTTTTATATATGATGTATGAGTGAAATCATATAGTATTTGTCTTTCACTAACTTCACTAACAATAGTACCCTTCTAGGTTCATCCATGTTATTGAAATTTATAGGATTTAATCTTTTTTGATAGGGGAGTAATATTATATATATTGCATCTTCTTTAACCACTTACCTGCTGATAGTCATTTAGGTTGTTTCCTGTTTTAGCTATTGGAAGAAATGTTGCAATAAGCAAATGGGTACATAGCTCTTCACTTTTGTAGTTTTGTGATTTTTAGGTAAATACCCAGAAAGTGGGATAACCTGAAGTAGAATTTCTATTTTTAATATTTTGAGGAATCTCTATTGTTTTTTGTAAGAGTTGCACCAATTGACCCTCCCATCAACAGTGCCTAAGTGTTCCCTTCCCTACACATCCTTCTAGTACCAGTTTCTAGTTTTTTAATAGCCATTTTCACAGGTATTGCATAATATCTCACTGTTTTGATTTGCTTTTCCCTAATAAGAGATAATAAACATTTTTTCATGTGATGTCAAACATCTATGTCTTTGGGGAAGTATCTATTCAGAGTATCTCCAATCCTTAAATCTCTTTTTCATGTTAAATTTTATTAGTTCTTTATGTTTTGAATTTTAACCCCTTATCAAATGTATGATATGCAATATCTTTTCTCATTCATCAGGGTGTTTTTTAGTTTTGATTACAGTTTCTTTCACTGTGCCAAAGCTCTTTTATTTCCCAGTTGTTTATTTTACCTTGGTTTATACTTCAATAGAGAATTCTTTGCTTGTTCTTCATTGTATAATATGAGAATATTTATTGTCTTCTCCACCTCCACTAACCTGCCTTTACTTTATAATGCTAAAATATGCTGCTGATTTTGCATTGAAGTCCTAAATTTTTGGTTCCACTTTCTCATTCATCTTTCAGTGTTTTTTTACTAATGAGCTATCTTTATCCTTTAAACTTAAATACCTCCACATATTACAGCAAATTTATTAGTGATTTCAATTTTGTTATTGTCTTAGTTTAGAGTTTTGTTCTATTGAAATAAATCCTTCATGTAATTTCCCCAGAAAGTTTAGTAGCCACTAGTGTTGTCAATATATACTTTTTCTCACTATACATATCGACCTATCTTCCAGGCATAAAGTTGGATTTTACTTTTCTGTTGCCTTCAAGTTAACATAATTCCTCAAGTGAAAAAGGCCTATTTCCTATGTGACAGTCATCAAAAATGTTCCAGATAATGACAGTTCTGTAGCTTGATTTCTAGGATAAACTTAATTTGACATAGAAGTCTATATATACCTGCAGTGGACATGTGCAATGAGAGAGAAATTAACTTTTATTGTTTTAAGTCAGGAAGAGTTTTGAGTTACCTTTACAGCATAATATGCAATAGATCATAACTGATAAAGGAGGGATTTGTGAATTTGATTCTTAGATTATTAAAATTGCATTATTTTCTGACATTTTCCAGAAATAAAAATTTCTAGATTAAAGTAAGTTTTTCTTTAGAAATATGAAGACATTGCTCTAATATCCTCTAGAATTCCTTGTTAATAAGACTGATGGCAGTACAATTTCCATTTCTTTGAAGGTTAACACTTTTTGTCCCTTTCAAATACTTTAGTATCTTTCATTTAACTGTTTTTGAAATGTTATAATAATGATTATTCATCCAACTTTGTTCTACATTGCCTCTATTTTCTTTTTCTTGCTACTGAATGTCAATACTCTGGAAAATTTTGTGGTGTGATTTTGCTAATTTTCACCTTTTACCTTCTCACTTCTTTTTTTCCTTCAGTTTATTGTAGTTCAGCCCCTAGATTAATATGCTCTATTTTCTGTCATTTTCTGTTCTCTTTCCATTTTGTTTCTACATTGCAAAATATTTTATTTACATTATGTTCCATATATCTTTGATTTCTTGTATTTTAATTTTAGCAACTAAATTTTTATCTTTTAAGAATAATGATTAGTTATTCTTAGAGCCTATTTCTCTTCAGAAAATTTAAAATGAGAGATGAGCTTGCAAATCAATAGTTTGTTTCTGGAACTGATTCCACGAAATGAATGTGAGACAAGAAATGTGATAAAGGAGAGAAATAAAAATCAGTGAAATAAGAAGCTGGCCACTTCTGTGGATAATCTGTTTCTACCATTCTGGGAACATTTGAATTGGTGTGTAGAACTCTGCTCAGATTAGTCTACCTGATAATGGTAAATGTGAAATGTATTTATGGATTTTTATGTGCTATTGATTAAGCATTTCCTCCTGCATGTTGTACAACGGTTGCACATTATGAAAATTCCCAGCGCTGATTGAATTCTTCTCTAGTGATAGGGTCAATACAGCTTCTCACAAATGTCCCTCCCATACAGTAACATCAGAAAACTCTGGGGTCAAAAGTCAGTATTATGCAATGCAGTTGAAAAGAGGCGGTGGTGTCTGGTGATCTTTTCAAGAAGATAGTTGACAGTGCAATGCTTTAAGGAAGTGGGTGTGCCAGGGAATAGTAAAGATGTAAGGTGGGGGAAAAGTGATTAATAAATTTCATCTTTGCAGTTGTATGGTGCCTTCTTTTAAGTACAATCAGTCACAGAGTTTTCAATATAGTGATCAGATTTTGTCTACAAAGGAATAATCTTTTGGCCCCACTATTGCAACTCTTTAAGAAAATGGCTTGTAATGATCACCTGCCTTTTCTACTACAAATTCCATATTTCCTCCTCTTGGATCATCAATTTGGCTGTTGTAAATGTTGTTCTGGTAGAATGACATGACCAACCTATGCTCCCACACAGTGTTTATCTTCAAACTCTTTGCCAGTATTGGTTTCTATAATTTCTTTTACTATGCAAAAATTTTTTTAGTTTAATGCCAATCATTTATTTTTTAATTTTTGAACATTCAACTCAACTTCAGGCAACTGATTCCCCAAAGGTATCTTTCAGGGCTATATCATGAATTGTATGACCTATGTTATTTTCTGCATATTTTGTAGTTTCTGATCTTTTACTGAGGTCACTAATCCTTTTTTAGTTGATTTTTGAGTATGGCATTAGGGGGTTCCAGTTCATTTCATTTATGGATGTCTAATTTTCTGAACATAATTTGTGAAAACTTTCTCCATTGTATGCTATGGCAACTTTGTCATAAATAAACTGTATGTACATAGGTTGATTTCAGGGCTCTCAGTTCTACTCCATTGATAAATGACTGATTTTGTTCTAATACTATGTAGTTTTGATTAGTATTGTTCTGTACTATATTTTGAAATTGGGTAGTGTAATGCTTTAGTTCTCTACTTTTTAAAAATTACTTTAGCCATTCAAGGTCTTTTATTGTTACATAACTATTACTGTGTTTTATTACCTTATAAAGAAATTTGAATTTGAATTTTGATTGCATTAAATCTGTGTATTTCAGTAAGATGACCATTTGAATAATGTTAATGATAATAATGATAATTTTCAAACTCTGAATGTTTTTCTTTTAACAGTGTCTTATAATTTTCATTATACATGTCTTCCATTTCCTTTGTTAAATTTCTTCCTAAATATTTAATTCTTAAGTAATTGTAAATGGTATCATTTTCTTAGCTTCCTTGTTTCCTAACTCATTGTTTAAATATAAAATGTCATATTTTTATAAATATATTTGTAACCAGTCACTTCACTAATTTAAAATTTGTGATAATTTTTAAATTTTTATTATAGTAATCATTCTATGCATTAAAATAATTTCCTATGTATAGGTTCCCCATTTCTTAGATATATTTCACCACACCATCCCTCTATCAAATCAGCAAGTGTTCTTCCCCATTGTCCAGTGGGCTCCACCATCATTTGCCGATGCCCACCCCATTCCCTTTTGGTAACCTCAGTTCTGTTGCAAATGTTTCAAGGTTAGTTATATTTCATCTGCTCCTTTGTTTTGTCTATTTGCTTTCTACCTATGAGTGAGGTCATCTGGTATGGTATCTATCTTTCTTCTTTTGACTTGTTTCATTTAGCATAATCCTCTTTAGTTCCATTCATGTTGATTCAAATAACAGGGTTTCATCTCTTCTAAGGGCTGTGTAGTATTCCATTTGTATATATGTACCACATCTTCTTTACCAATTCATCTGATGTTGGGCACTTAGATAATTTCCAGTTCTTATCTATTGTGAATAAGGTTGCGATAAACATGGGGATACATACGTCTCTGTGGATGGATGTTTTTGTATCTTTTGGGTAGATGCCCAGAAGTGGAAGACAGGATCATATGGGTTTTCCATCTTCAATTTTTTGAGGACTCTCCAAACTGTTCTCTACAGGGGTTGTACCAATTTGCATTCTCATCAACAGTGCAAAAGTGTTTTCTTTTCTCCATATCCTTGCCAACATTTGTTGTTTCCAGACTTTTGGATAGTAGCAGTTTTGGATAATAACAGTTTTAAGGTGACATCTCATTGTTTTAATTTGTATTTCCCTTGTATTGGTTCTTTTTTTTTTTTTTTTTAAGAAAAATGAAGGCATTTCATGAATGAAGGTAAGTAGGCAGGCATTCAGGAAGATAGAAGGAAGAAGCGTTTTTAAAAATATTTTTTAAATTGTTCACACTGGTTTATCCTCCAGACCAGGGAATGAACCCAGGGGTGTGTGACCTGCACTCCTCTAAGGCAATTGACATAACTGATACTCCACATGGCACAACTCTAGTAGTTTTTTAATGGAGTCCCTTTACATTTTTTGAGTTTTTTTTTTTTTTTTGGTTTATGTTTATAAGTTGTATTCCTTTTCATTTTATAAAGAAAACATTTAGTATTTCTCACAAAGCCAGGTGAGTGATAATAAATTTCTTTAACTTTTATTTGAGAAATTTCCACTTAAATTCATTCTATAAGTGCATTGCTTTTGATCTTTGATCAGTCTGTTTGGGTTTACTATTTCTTCCTGTTTCAGGAATGAAAATTTAGTGTGATAGAGTATTCTTGGTTGGTAGTTTTTTTCCTTCAGTACTTTGAATGTATACTGCCATTCCATTCTGGCCTATCAGGTTTCTACTGAGAAATATGCAGACAGTCTTTTGGGGGTTCCTTTATATATAGCATATTTTCTCTACTTGCTATAAGGATTCTTGCTTTTTATTTTTTTTCCCATTTTTATTTATTGTGTCTTTGTAAGTGTACTTGCATTTAACTTGTTCATAACTGTCAGAGCTTCTTGGACCTGGTCTTTTTTTATTCCCCCAATTAGAGAAATATACTGATTATTCTTTCTTCTTTCTTTCTTTTTCTTCCCTCCTCCCTCCCTCCCTCCTTTCTTCTCCAACCCTCAATTCCACCCTCCCTTCCTTCCTTTTCTTCTTTCCTTTTTCCTTCTTTCTGTGTTACTGTAGGCCTAGTTGCTCAAGGCCTGAGCATAATGCTTTCCAATCCCAAAGAAGTCACTTGGGGGCCCAGCAATTGAGGTACGAATTTACTTAATGAACAACAAGTTAGTAAGTCTTCAACAAATATGGTGGTAAACAGTGCAGTATTTATATAGTAGATTATGGCAGTGCTGATTAACCATTGATGCCAAAGCTAGATTAAAACAGAGTTTAACTGATTAAGAAAGATCGTGTGGACTGGCTACAGAAATCAGATATCCCTTAGGTGATCTGTTTTGGGAACGGTTCTTTCCATGCTTGGGAGAATGGAGTCTTGAGAGATATTATCAGTGGTGTCTAGACTTGGGAGGATTTTATAAGGATGTGGCATTAGGTTTAGGTTTACACCTGCTTCACTGGACCTACACTTTTCTTTCTTTCTTACTTGGCTATTGCGTCTTGAAATAGGGTTTCTATTCCTATCTATCTTTTCTTTCTGGAACTCCTATGACGCAGATGTTGTTCCTCTTAGTGTTATCCATACTTCTCTAAAGTTGTCTTCGTGCTTTTGTTCCCTTTGTTCCATTTTCTGGTCCATTTGAATATTTACTACAGTCCATCTTCCATCTCTAATTCTGTCAGCTGCATCTTCTAGACTATTGTCGAGCTCCTTCGTGTTTCTTAATTTAACAATTGTGTTCCTCATTTCCATAAATTTTTGGTTAGAAAAGTTACAAAATCATATTATAGCTATCTTGGTTAGAATTTTCAGTCTGTTCATCCATTGTTTCCTTTATTTCTTTAAAGATCTTTAGAACTTTTCCATTAAACTCTTCTTCTGGAAGACTGACAATTATTGATAGATGAGAAATTTTCCTGTAGATTTTGTCCATAATTAGGAAGACTTTTCTCTGTTTATTCATTCTTTTATTTTAATTTTTTTTTCATTGTCTTAAGGTGATGGCATGAGATGCTAGACTCTGATTCTGCTCCAGTGAGGGTGACTAGTGCTCTGGAGTTTACACAAAATAACAACCTAAGATGCCAGGCTACTAAGTTTCATACAGAGAATCAGAAATCCAAGGTGTTTGTTGCCATTAAAGGGAGTCAACAGCTCTCAAGCTTCCCTAAGAGCTATGACTGGGTGGGTTGCAAGAAGAATTCATATCCACTATCATTCCAAGGCAAGTTCTGTTAGCAGATGTTTACCAAAATCCCTAGGCTGAATTTTTTGCCCCAGCTACATTCCAACTACAAATTTGGTTGACCCTCTGGTATAGTTTTTTCCAGAACTCATGAGTAAATTCAGTGCAGCCCAAGCACTATGGGTTCAAAATAGTTAAGTCTCAGTTTCATTAATGGCCACAGCTGGGTGTGTTAGGTATGCCTCAGGGAAGGCAGGAAACTGGTGGTAGTAAGATGCCTCCCCTGAGAACTGATTTCTTGTTTCTTAAGGGCAGTTTCAAGTACAGAATACTACCAAGAAGCAATCACAAGAGTAATTGACTCCTAATAGGCTCCCAGTCAGATCCCTGGAGGTCTGAGTTCTAGTTTCCAAAGCTTTCAGTCTTGAACCTTACATGGCAGACACCATAATTAGTTGTAATCTAACGACTACCTCAGGTGAAAATAGGGCAGACATTTAAAAATGTTTAGGGAGAGCTATTTATGAAGAGAGGTCACTATAAAATCTCTAAGAGAGTTGCTGGTAAACCAAATTGTGATGACAGCTAATTTCATGTAAGAAAAATTTCCCAAGGGCACAAGTTCCAGTTGCCTGTGCCCCAGTACTGTTAACTTATCTTGCCAACTGATATTTCCCACCCCAAGGTGTGTGTGCTCTACTCTGGTTACACTTTTCAGGTGCTGAGGTATCTGAAATTGGAGTGAGTCCTTCAGAACTCAGGGAGAATCTCTGTATTGTTAAAGTCTTTTCTGAATGTAGACAGTGGTACGTGGGTGGAAATACCAAGAAGTCTGCATCTTGGCCTTATAGGTTTTACATTTTTCCTAACTATTTGTGTGGGTGAATTAAAATTAATAAAAGGATTCTTCAAACACATACACACACAGACACACGTATTCAAAGTTTAATAGAAATAATCATTATTTTATCTGGATATATAATTTGTTTCATTAACTGTTACTAGACATCTTTTTATTAAGAGTATTAAAATCTCCAAGTGTCAAAAGTACAAAATATGCCTCATTTTCATCCAACTCTTAAAGTATATCTTTTGTCAGGCAGAAATGCTGCTCTTATCTTGGTTTCTTTATTCTCTGTGGTTTGTTTTGTAAGTTGTGTTCTGAGTCCAAAGGCTGTTGTCACCAATATTTAAAAGCAATCTGCAGCTTTGCTGGGTATACTTGTCTCCAGTGAACCCAGGCTTCTGCTTCTCAAGATCCCTGGATAAATCAGACCTACCAAAAAAGGCCCTGAGCTGTGCTCACCCAGCTTCACTGTGCTCGCCAGTCTTCAGTGATCAGAGGTCTGCACTCCCCTGGACTCCAGGTTACTGGATCCATCTGCATTGGCCCAGAACAAGTACGAGGCTGCCAGGTCTCAGGACAGAAATCAGTACTCACTAGTCTTCTGGATTCATGGGCAATCGTTCACATCTGGCTCAGTTAATACCAGGAGCAAGCATTTGCTAGTTCTCAGGACCTAGAACATGATGGTGCCTCAACTCAGACCCAGACCCATAAATCCTAAAATAAGTAATTAGTCTACCTGAGAGCTATAACCCCTGACTACATCTGGGCTGAAGATGAAACTCCCTGTGTTGGAAAGCTGCAAAATCTTCAAAAACGAACTGAAAAGGCACTAGTGGCCCACCACAAGAGGGCATTCTAGAGAGCAGAACTGGCCCCATCCCAATGAAATCAAGGTGCTGGATAGCATCATACCAATAGGAAGAAGTCTAAAACAAACAAAAAAGAAGCCACTGTGCTAAATTGAACACAGAAAAGAAAGCTATGCCAAAATCTAAGTCACCCCCAAAATTCAAATGGTCCAAAAAGAGGAAGATGCTAGGAGCTCTCTGGAGAAGAACACCATTGACATGAATTGAGACAAGTTAACAGATTAGGAGTTCAAAAGAATAGCTATTTAAAAGCTGAATGAGATGCAGAATGCTCACACAACTCTCCAAAGGCAATTGGAAGACCTCAGAAAAGATGTGATAGATCAAAGGTATTCACCAAGGAGATTGAGGCCATAAGAAAGTCCTGTCAGAAATATAAGAGATGAAGCATACAGTCAAGGAATTGCAGATAAACATGGAAAGCTCAATAAACAGACTCAATCATGCAGAGGAATGAATACCAGATACTGAAGACAAGTTACTAGAAGTGACTCTCATGGAAGAAGAGAGGGAAAGAGATTGAGAAAACTGAAGAAATCCTAGGAGACATGTCAGATACTCTGAGAAAAGCAAACAAAAGAATAATATGTGTCCCAGAAAGTGAGGAGAGGGAGAAAGGAGCAGAAAACCTTTTTAAAGAAGTAGTAGCAGGTAATTTCCCAAATCTGTTACAAAAAGTAAACATGGATGCTAAAGAAGCAGAGAGAACTTCAAAATTTCTAAATCTAAATACACCTTCTCCCAGACACATCATAATAAAACTAGTAAAAGTAAATGACAAAGAAAAACTACTCAAGACTGGTAGAGAAAAGGAAAATGTAACCTACGAAGGCTATCATGAGATCTTTCAATAGAAATACTACAGGCCAGGAGAGAGAAGAGTGATATTAAAATATTAAAAGATAAAAATTTTATCAACCAAGGATTCTCTACCCTGCAAAATTATCATTAAATGTGATGTAGAAATTAAAGTCTTCAACAACAAACCAAAATTAATTTCTCTATCACCAAGGCTTGCACTCAAGAAACCTTGAAAGGTGCTCTACACAGGGAAAATGACAAAGATCTGCCAATCCTCAAGAATTGTGATAAACAAGAAAGCAAAAAAAAAAAAAAAGAAATGAAGAGGAGATTAACAGTAGAGAATACAAAAATACTAAAGGAGGAAAGAAAAAACAGGTAACCTATGCAAATATATAAACATGACATGGTGTCAACTCACAAAAGTCTATCATAGATCAGTACAGTTAGAGACAGCCCATGGGACAAGCACAAAACTCAATTCTAAAGAGATACATAACCAGGAAGTAGATAATACTGATAAAATAGAGACTATAAACAATCAAAAGAAAAAAAGAAAACAAACAAGAAACAAAGCAACAGGCAACAAGAGCAAAGGAAACAAAACAAAGCAAAAGAACAGAGAACAAAGGCTCAAATGACATTAATAAAGTCCTACATTTCTATCAATTTAACTTAAATGTACATGGAACAAACTTGCCAATCAGACATAGAGTTGCTGGATGGATTAAAAAAAACAAACAGGACCCATCAATATTATGTCTACAAAAAACACATATGAGATCCAAAGACAACCATAAGTTGAAAGTCAAGGGCTATGGAAAAAAAATATCAAAGCAATAGTGAATGAAAAGAAATCAGAAACTGCAATACTAATATCAGACACAACCAAATTACCAACTAAAAAGTGTATCACAAGGCAAGGATAGACACAATGTTATGATCAAGGGAGTAATCCATCAAGAAGAAATAACATCAACATATGCACTCAATTCAGGTTCACCTAAATACATAAAACAAATACTAATAGAATTAAAGGCAGACATTGACAGTAACACAGTAATAGTAGGGGATTTCAGCACTCCACTTTCATCAATAGATAGATCATCCAGGCAGAAAATCAACAGAGAAATAAGGACCCTAGTAGAAACAATAGATCACATGAACCTAACAAACATATGCAGGGTGTTCTACCTCAACAAAAAGGAATATAAATTTTCTCAAGTGTTCAAGGAACAATTCTCAAGGATAGATCATATTCTAGGGCTCAAAACAAATCTCATCAAATTTAGCAAAATTGAAATCATAGAAAGCATCTTCTTTGACTGCAAAAGGGAAAATTAGAAATAACCAGAAGAACAAAGCTGAAAGAACTGCAAAGATGTGGAGACTGAACAACATGCTTCTGAACTACCCCGAGTCATCAATGAAATTAAGACAATATTTGGAAATAATTTATAATTCAGAGGCAAGTGTCCAGAACATTTGGGATGCTGCAAAAGCAATTCCGAGGGGAAAGTTTATAGCCATAAAAGAGCACAATGAAAAACCAAGAGAGAACCCAAATTAAATCCCTAACCTTTCACCTGCAAGAAGTAGAAATGGAAGAACAATTAAAAACAAAAATCAGCAGAAGGAAGGAAATTAAAAAAAAAATTAGAGCAGAAATAAATTAAATTGAAAAAAAAGGATCAATGAATCCAAGAGGTGTTTCTTTAAATAAATACACAAAATTGATCCACTCCTATGAAGACTAAGAAAAAGAGAAAAACACAATAATAAAAATCAAATGGGAGAGGTGAGATTACAATTGACAATACAAAGATATAAAGGATCGTGAGAGACTAGTCACAACTCTTATATGCTAATAAATTCATCAATCATGAAGATATGGACAGCTTTCTAGGATCCTACAATCTCCCAAAAGTGAACTAGGAGGACACAGAGCAATCACAAGCCCAGAAATTGAAGCAGGAATAAAAAATCTCCCTAAAAACAAAATCCCAAGTCCAAATGGCTTCACTAGTGAATTCTATGAAACATGCAAGATGAGCTAATACCCATTCTCCTTAAATTCTTCCACAAAGCTAAAGTTGAGGAAAAACTCCTAAATACTTTCTATGAGACCAGTATTACCCTGATTCCAAAAATACACAGACAGGAAAAAAAAAGAAGACCTAGACAAATATCACTGATGAATATAGATGTAAAATCCTCAACAAAATACTGGCAAATGGAATTCAACAGCACATCCACCCTGATCAAATGGGCTTATTCCAGGGATACAAGGATGGTTCATCATACTCAAACCAATCAAAGTAATGTGCCACATCAACAAACTGAAAATAAAAACTATATGATTATCTCAATAGATGCAGAAAAAGCATTTGACAATATTCACCACCCATTGATGATTAAGACCTTCACCAAAATAAGAGGAGGCACATACCTCAACACAATAAAAGCAATATATGACAAACCACAGCCAACATCATAATCAATGGTGAAAAATGGAGATCCTTTCCCCTAAGATCTGGAACAAGATAAGGTTGCCCACTATCACCACTATTCATGATTGAGTTCCTCTGTCCTAGTTCCAGACTGCTGGTTCTATTGGAAGCTTCATCCATCCTGTTGTTAAGCCCCGCTGCTGAGTTCTTTAATTCAGCCATTGTATCTCTTACCTGTTTAATGTCTTGTTTTAATTCTTCTCTTTGCTTCCTGACATTCTCATTTACTGCCTTTACTGATATCTGGATTCGCATGAGTATGCTAATCACTATTAACCTAAATTTATCTGCAGGTAATTTGCTGTATTAGATTTCCCCCTGGATTTTTGATTGGACCCATCATTACATGTATATTTCTCTGTGCCTTTGCTCTATTCAGCATTCTATTTTTATTTCTGAGGGTTTGGTTTCCCTGGTATTGCATAGATGTGACTTGCCCAGGATTGACAATCAGTCGGCAATTTTGTCTCTACCCACAGAGTGGCACTAGTGGATAGCATTGAGGTTTGCTTCTCTTTGGGGCTGCCTTCTCACCATAATCCTGGGGGTGGGGTATCCAATGGGCGGGATATGCGGTGGGTGGGATATATGCTTGGTGGATCCCAGGCTTTGGCATGAAATTGTTGTGGGAGGGTTTTGGGCTGGAGATTTCTCTGACTGATTTCTGATTATGGCAGAATCCAACGCAATTTTACCACAAGGGCTCCAGCTCAACTCCTGGTATTCTGGCTCTCCTTTCACCCTCTCCCAAGTTGGTCTTCTCTGGCTCTGAGTCTTAGCCCTGCTGGGCATGCTTCTCGCTGCCTCCACAGCTGGTCCTGAAATCCCTAACTCCCCCTGGATATGCCCCACCACACATCCGGAGAGTCCTAAGCTCCATTCCAAATCCGTGACTTAGCTGAGAACCACACCAGGCTCCCTCACCCACAGTTAGTCATCAGCTTTTACATCTCAAGCTGAAATGCCAGTCATTCCTTGGTGTTTGTGTCAGAAAAATAGGTGATTTTTTTTCAGTGTCTGTGAGGAGTGACCTGAAAGTGCTTCCTACCCAGTCACCATTCAGAAGTCGATCTCACCACTACTCTTCAACATGGTTCTGGAAGTCTTTTCCAGAACAATAAAATAAGAAAAGCACATTAAGGAAATACAAATTGGAAAAGAAGAACTAAAACTATCATTATTTGAAGATATGATATTATACCTAGATAACCCTAATGAGTTCATGAAAAAACTGCTTGAAAAAATAAATGAGTATAGCAAATTGGCAGGATAAAAAATCAGCACACAAAGATTAGTAACATCCCTATATACAAACAATGAAGTAGAGGAAAAAGATATTAAGAAATAAATTCCTTTCATAATATCACCAAGAAAGATCAAATACCTAAAAATAACAAAGGTAAAAGAACTATATGATGAGAATTACAGGAGTTTAACAACAACAAAAAAATGGAGATAAAGAAATTCCATGTTCATGGATTAGAAGAATTAACATAGTAAAAATGGTCTTTCTACCCAAAGAAATATATAGTTTTAATGCAATTACTCTCAAAATTGCAGGGACATTATTTAAGGGAATGGAACAAACAATACTGAGGTTTGTATGTGAGTCACAAAAGTCCTCAAATAGCCAAAGTTATATTAAGAGTAAAAAAGAAAGTGGGGGGAATCACACTCCTGACCTCAAACTATATTACAAATTGGCCATCATGAAAACAGATTGGCACTGAAACAAAAACAGACATATTTATCAGTGAAATCATATTGAGAGCCCAGAAATGAAGCCACACATATATGGGCAGTTAATCTATGACAAAGGTGCCAAGAGCATACAATGGAGTAAGGAGAGTCTATTTAGCAAGTGATGCTGGGAAAACAAAGACATAGGCAAGCCCCCCCTCCCCCCAAAAAAGAAAAAAAAAAACCAAGATTACACATTATCACCAAATACAAATGTTAACTCAAGATGGATCAACATCCTGGACATAAGAACCAAAAACATAAATTACATAGAAGACAATGTGGGAAAAACACTTCATAACCTCAATCTCAGAGATCTTTGAGGAAGGAAATGCTATGACAAAAGAATCCAATGTAAAACTAGGCAATTGGGACTACATCAATTTGCAGAGCTGCTGCACAGCACAAAAAACTACCACTAAAACAAAGGCAACCAACAGAATTAGAGACGATATCCACACAGCATAGTATGCGTGAGAAAGAGCTTAATCTCCAAAATAATAAATAATTCACATAGCTCGAATAATACAAAAAAAAAAAAACAAACCCACTCAACTAATGGCAAAAGAACTGAATAGAAACCTATCTATAGAAGACACACAATGGCTTAGACATGTGAAAAAATGTTCTACATCACTCATCATTGGATAAATGCAAATAAAACCTTCAGTGAAATACCTCCATACACTAATGAGAATCATTTACATAAAAAAATCTGGAAACAGCAGCTGTTGGAGAGGGGTGTGGAGAAAAAGGAAATCTTCAAAGCCTGCCTTTCCTCTATAAGCTCTCCCAAAGCTGTGGGCACTTCCAGTTAGTTGTTGAAGCTCCAGATATTCCTTTTACCCACACAGTCTCCAGAAAACTTTCGTGCTTCCCCCAGACAGCATTAGGGATTGACTTTAGCTTTCCAATAGTTAAATTATATCCATTATGTAATTAGTCACTTTTATCTGATTTGCCCATTTCCCTTAGTTTTTAAAGTACAAGCAAACTTGTCTTTGAATGATTTAACCTGTTTAGAATTAATGCAAATGCTGATATTTACATTTGCATGTACATCATATCCTATATTTTCTTTTCTATTTGTCCATCCTGCTTTGCTTTTATTGTATTTTTATTACCTCCTTTAAAAGTATTTTAAATTCAATTGTACTATTTTCTTCTTGATATAGAATTTTTTAAATTCTATTTAAAAAGCATTCTTAGGTGATATCCATCTAATATAATAATGATATTCATAGTAATAAATACTGGAAGATGGCTGCTGTGTTAGGCACTACAAAATCAAGCATTATTTTAATTTGGAGTATGGAAATATTTAATTATTGAAGATTTATTTTATTAAAAGTTTTCTACTTGAAAGAACACCAAAGTGTGAGATGTCAACCACCTATAACAGTAGAAAATATTTGCAAATTAAATATCTATAAGGCACTTATATCAATTATGTATAAAGAACTGTTACCTTATAATAAAAATATGAAATATCAAATTACAAAATTGATAAAAGATTGAAATAGATTTTCCTCCAAGCAAGACAGATAAATGACCAATCAGCATAAGATCCATGTTCGACATTCTTGGTTATAATCAGATCCCATAAAGAGACCATTTAATATCTCTAGGGTGAATATAAAAAAATATTGAGGATGACAAGTGTTCTCTATCATGTGGAGACTTGGAAACCTCATACACGTTGGCAAGAATATAGACTGGTGTGATCTTTTTAAGCATCAGTTTGGTAGTCCCTCATAAAGTACCATGGAACCCAGCAATCCACTTATGGATATATAGCCAAAAGAAATGAAAATACATATATGCACTATTCATAATAACCCAAAACAAAAGTATTAAAATGAACATGATCTGATAAATCAATAAATTATTCTATATTCATTTTGTAGAATATCATATATGAGTAAAATGTTGTAAAAGGGAAGAAACTCAAAGACTTTATACTATGTAAGTTAGTTAATATATCATATACTTAAAAATGAATACATAATTTATGGTTTTATTTATATGAGACATTTAGAAAGACTAATTCATAGAGATAGAAAGTTGATTAATGTTTCCTTGAAAGGGTGGAGTGGAAAGTGACATAAAGTATGAGATGTCTTCTGGAGGTGATGAAATTTTCCTAAATTCAGATTGTTTTGACAGTTTCATAGCTCTGTAATATCATATATATATATGAATTTTATACTAAAGTTGGAAATTTTGTAGATTGTACATTTTATCTCATTAAAAATCTATTTAATAAAAATAAAATCAATTTTTAAAAAAAGATTTTATAGGTTCATAAATTTTCAGTACTGATTAAGAGGGTTTAAGGTATCTCTTCTGGTTTATCAATCTTAAATTGGTTCTATCATAGTTTACATAATATGTACTTCTTATACATACATACTTTTGTATTTTTTTGAGGAGAAAAGTATGACACGAGATTGTTACACATTAAATTTAGGAGGATATAATGCAACTTTGAAATAATATCTGGTTGGAAAAGGCCCTAGATATAGGATTAGTAAAAATATATATTAACTAATTTAAAATGGCCTATAAAATGGAATACAAATCATACTCGTGGACAAAGAACTTATCTATAAATATTATCTATTCAAATATTAGAAATGGTTATTAATGGCTGTCTTCAATGTATGTACTTGCTATTATATTCAAGTACATTTGAAAATAGCTCCCTTTCCTTCGTGTGAGCAATGTCATTAGGTTGATCCACAAAGAAATGCCCTCCATATTGATTTCATAATACATTACTTCATCAATAACATTGATACCACCATGAGTTAAAAAGACTTTGGATTTTTGACCTAAAATTGGATGAATGTCAAGACATTATTAATTATATATCTGAGAAAGAAAATGATAGAATGACAATATAAGGCACTAAAAGAAATATTGTTGTTCTGAAATTCCATTAGAATCTTTCAGAACTAAAATGATGAAGTGTGTAAGTCAGCAGAAGAGGCAAATGAAGGCTCATAAAATGATGTGTCTCTTCTGACTTGAAAACTGAATACAAGATTGTCAGCTAGGGAAACAAAAACTGAATATTCTGAATGTGCAAAAAATGTGTAGGGACATTTTGGAATATATTATCTTAATGAAAGAGTGAAGTTTAGTAAGCAGCTTGTCAAGGTTAAAAGAAACACCATGGTGGCAGTACAAGAAGCTGAGAAAGGAAAGGCTATCCTTCCTAATGACATATAACTTCATAAAAACGATTGTGTTTTCCCTAGAGAAAATGGAAAGCTATTGGAAATAAAATAAGAGCTGTTAATTTTGGGGGGCATTTGATAAACCTCTACAGTGGTGAAAAGAATGGGTATAAGGAGAGAAATAATAAGATAATATAGTAATTTATTGAAAATGCACTGAGAGGTAATTACACATGAAATAAACATATTTTGATCCTGGTCATAAGGAATGTGATTGTAATAAAATGTCAATGATCTTCATATCCTTTTTCTCTAGATCTTGGAAATGAGTGTAAGGACATTAATTTTTATAGAATATCAAGAATAGTCAACACAATTCCTTCCTATTGAACTATTACACTCTGGTTGGATTTGCTCTCATTTCAGGGTTTGTTTTCCCATATTTATACAAAGTCATTCTGGGGTATTCAATATACAGCTGAGTAAACACAACGACCAGTTTCTCCGGAGTTTTGGACAAACTAATTTTCTGCGAAAAAAATATTTGAAATATGGTGAGAGCAACAGAACACACACCGTGGAAGCCATTACTACAACCAAAGGGAGGATGTTAAGTATTATCAGGAATTATTAGAGTAATGACATTTAAAAATTGTGGCAAAATAAACATAATGTAAAATTTGCCATCGTAACCATTCCTAAGCATATTGTTTAGAAATATTAAGTGTATCATGGTGCGTCTGTAACAGAAGTCTTTTATCTTGCAAAACTATAACTCACACCTGTTATACAGTAATCCAACATTTTCTCTTTCTCCAGTCACTATTAACCATCATTCTAATTTACTTTTCTATGTATTTGACTAATTTAGAAACATCATATAAGTGTAATAATGTAATTTTTTTTTTGACGGGCTAAGTTCACTTAGTATAATGTTCTCAGAGTTCACCATATTGTGTATGTTCTAGAATATCTTCTTTTGAAGAATGAATAATGTTTCATTATGTGTAATTACCATATTTTGTTGATTTATCTATTGATGGACATGAGTTGCTTATACCTTTTAGCTCTTGTAAATAGTGTTGCTTTGAAAATAAGTGTGCAAATATCTCATAAATATTATAATTAAATTCTTTGGGATACATACCAGAAGTGAAATTGGTAGACCAAATAATCATTCCATTTTAATTTTGTGAGGAACAACCATTCTGTTTTCATCAGTGGCTATTTCACAACAGGTTTAATTGATAAGATCTTTTGGAAGGAAGAAAATGAATTTTCTTTATTATGAACATATGAGCAAGTATGTGAGTGTTTGTTTCGTGTGAATAAGCAAGAAATGAAATAGGTCCAGTACACAGTAGTGAGGAGAAAATATACTGAGACAACATTATACCTAGGCTCGTCATTTATACTGCTGTTAATAGCTAATATATTCTTAAAGAAGATATAAAAATTTACATGTGTAGGGCCATTTTAAAATAGTGACAGAGACACCACAGTAGAAAAACTGTTTTATTTTCTTATTTGAATTGAGCCAAATGCCTTTGATTTGGGTCTATTGGGAATTTTTTAATAACACTGGAAAATCAGCAGGAGAAATGATCATTTGGGTTGCAATATTTTTTTTTTTTTTTTTGCTGGAGGATAGAATCATTATGAAATTCTGTATAACTCAGAATAGCTTAAGCTTCTTAACACGAATTATCTCTTTTCTTTAACTACTTACCAATCTTCCTTTCTTTTTCATTAACTGTTCCCCTTTAATTTATCCCTTTGTGGGATACATTTTAGGTTTGACCTATGTGCACTCCAAATTGAAATTCTTTGATCCCAAATAAATGAACTTTGCCTTTCTAGTCTCAACCTGAATTTTAAGCTGACAAATCTGGCATTAGAAATGGGACCTGGTGTGATTTTAAATAGTCACTTTTGGGGGTGTTCTTTGAGCTCCCAAAATTTGTATGTTTGCCATGTTAAACTTGTTCCAAAGATTTAGAAAATATGGAAATTAACAGGACAGTAATTTTAATACTTAAAGACTTCCAAGAAACACCAAGATTCTAAGATTGTGTCTCTCCAAAATACAACCACAAACTTACTAATGCTAATAAATAACTATAAGAGATGAAAATTTCACCTCTTTCTCTGAGATTTTATCACTTTCTATGCCTCTCCTTCAGTTCTACCACCTCCTAACAATCTTTTGTGACATTTGTCATAAGGAGGAAAATTCAAGGATTAGGCAAGGTCCTTTCATTTTTATCTTTTTAAGAACTTACTTGACTGACAAATGCATATGGTTGGACAGAAACGTGAATTGCACCCATTTGGGCTAGATTTACTATTTGTCAAATATATGATAATACACAAAACTCACCATGAAATTATTAAAAGTAGTGCACCACAGTCCATTAGATACCTACCACAACGTATTCCTCCCAATTCCTTTCCCTGTGGGTAATTTCATTATTGTTAATATTTAAGAATTGATTTTGTTTTTGTCTGCTTCATTCTTCATTCACCTTGCAGCAGGTACTTAGTTTCCACCTCTTTACTTTGTGAAAAACTGTTTCAATAAACACGCAGGTGCATCTAACACTGCAAATAAGCACTTTGTGTCTTTTGGGTTAATACTCAGGAATGAAATAACAGAGTTATATGAGGTTTCCATTCTCAAATTGAGGATTCTCCATACTGTTTTGGATAAGGGTTGCACCAAATATCTATTTATTCTTGAGACTGTATAGTTTGTATTTTCTGCAAACATTAGTAATGGAGTTTGTAGTTCATTGAGTTGTGAGGCCCTTGAGAAATTGGGCCATGGCTCTAATGGTACATTTTCGGTTTTTCATCTTTCAGTAGATTGTTTTCTTTTTCTTTTGTTTTTTGAAGAGACAAATTATTTTAATTTAGTTGCTTACTCTAGTTGTTTCCCCTGAGGCCCAGGAGTTGACTGCAAGGGGTAAGTGGCCTGTACTTCTTTGGAGACAATTATTCCAACAGTTACTCCACTAGGGTGTGCCAGACAATATTCTTTTACTTACTTATATTTTATTAGTATTTTATTGTGGTAACTTTGTTTTACAAATTAAAATAAACTCATACATGTAGGTTCCCCACATGTGTAATTTCCCTATTCCTTTGATGTATATCAACACACGCTGACTCCTATCAAATCACCAAGTGTTATTCACCATTCTGCAGTGGGATCAGTCAATTGCTCTTCCCCCACATTCCATTACCTATTGGTAACCTCGATTCTATTTCAAGTGTCCAAGGATTTGTTTTCTTTCATCTGTTCCTTTGTTTTGTCTATTCACATTCCACCTATGATTAAGAGCATCTGGTATGTATTATTTTTATAACTTATTTCACTTAGCATAATCCTCTCTGTATCCATCAGTTTTTGATTCAAATGACAGGATTTTCTCTCTTCTAAGGACTGTGTGACATTCCATGTATATTCCATAATGTTTTTCTGTTACTGAGTTTTATGTGTTGTTTTCATATTTTTGATATTAAGCCCTTTTCAGAAATATAGAATACAGATATCCTTTCCTGTTAGTTGGTTGTCTTTTTATTTATTTATTTATTTTGGTGATGTTTTCTTTCACTGTGAAGATCTTTAGTTTGATGTAGTCCAGTTGTTTCTTTTTCTTTTTCTTTCCTTTAATGCTATGGTTGAGTCCCTGATTTTGGTAACCTCAATTTTGTGATGTCTTGGAGAGTCTTTCCTACATTGTTTTCCAAGAATTTTATGGTTTTTGGTCTTATATCCAAGTCTCTTGTCCATTTCGAGTTATTTTTTGTGAATGGTGTTGAAGAGTAGTCTAGCTTCGTTCTTTTGCATGGGGCTTTCCAGGTTTACCAACACCATTTATTGAGAAGACTTTATTTTCTCTGTTGTATGCTTTTGGGTCCTTTGTCATAGATTAACTCTACGTGGGTGAGTCCATTTTTGGTGACTCAGTTCTTTTCCACTGGTCTGTGTTTCTTTCATTATTCCTGTACCATACTGTTTTGATCACTATTACTTTGCATTATAGCTCAGTATCTGGGAGTATAATTCATCTTTAGTTGCTGTTTTTTTCTAATAATTATTTTTGTTATTTGAAATCTTCTGTTTGTACATAAAAAAATTTAAGATATTTTGTTCTATTTCCTTGAAATAAGTCCATGGGATCTTAATGGAGGTTACATTAAATTTGTATATTACTTTAAGTAAGATAACCATTCAAATAATATTTATTTTTTCAGAAAATGAACAGAGAATGTCTTTATATCTCTTTGTGCTCTCTTCTATTTTAAGGACTTGTAGTTTTCATTATATAGGACTTTTACTTCCAAGATATTTGATTCTTTTTATTTCTATTTTAAATGTAGTAATCTTGATTCTGTTTTTTCTGGCATGTTGTTTGCATACAAAAATGCAACAGATTTTTGTGTGCTGATTGTGTAACCTTCCACTTTACTGTATTCATTAATAGTTCTAGTAGTTTTTGACAGAGCTTTTAGGGTTTCCAACATACAAATATAATCATGTCACTGCAAATAATAATAGTTTTATTTCCTCTTTTACAATTTGCATTACTTTTAATTCTTTTTCTTGCCTAATTACTCTGTCTAAAATCTTTAGTATGATATTAAATACCAATGGTGAGAGTGGAGAGCCTTGCTTTGTTCCTGATCTTAAAGAAAATGCTTTCAATTTTTTACCATTGACTATGATGTTGGTAGTGTGCTATTATATATGGCCTTTATTATGTTGATTTATGTATCCTCTATCCTCATTTTATGCAGGATTTTTATCAAAAATGGGGCTTGGAACTTGTCAAAGTTTTCTCTGCATCTACTGATAAGATTATATATTTTTTCTATTTGAACTTGTTGATACGGTGTATTACATTAAAGGGTTGTATGTTTTTAACCATCCTTGCTTCCCTGAGATAAATCCTACTTGGTTATGGTCATGATTGTTAGTCCTTTTGATGCATTGTTGGATTTGGTTTGCTAATATTTTACCAGGTTGAGAATTCTTGCATCTATATTCATAGAGATATTAGTCTGTTGTTTTCTTTCTTGGTGACATCTTTATCAGCTTTTAGTATCAGTGTGATGTTAGCCTCATAGAGAGAATTTGGGAATGTTCTATACTCATCAATATTTTGTAAGAGTTTGATAATAAGTATTAATTCTTCTCTTAAGTGTGATAAAAACCCATTTGAAAAGCCGTATTGTCCTGGGTTTTATCTCTAGGGAAGCTTTTGATTATTCTTCAATTTTCTTACTTGTGATTGTTCTGTTCAGGTGCTCCAGTTCTTCCAGGTTCATTATTGGTAGACTGTGATTTTCTAGAAATTTGTCCATGTCCTTAGCATTGTCCACTTTATTGGCATAGAGAAGCTCATAGTAGTCTTTTAGGATGTTTTATATTTCTTTGGTATCTATTATAACTTCTCCCCTTTCATTTCTGATTCTAGTTATGTAAGATTTCTCTCCCCTTTCCTTTGCGATTCTAGCTAATGGTTTGTCAGTTTTATTTTATTTTTTTCAAAGAACCAACTTTTGATTTTATTGATGTTCTGGATTGCCTTTTTGTTTTCTATTTTGTTTATTTCTGTTCAAATTTTTACTATTTTCTTTCTTCTATTGATTTTTAGCTTTAGTTATTCTACTTTCTCTAGCTGCTTTAAATGTAGGTTTGTATTTTTTATTTGTGATTTTTCTTGTTTCTTGAAGTTAGCCTTAATTGCAATGAACTTCCTTCCTAGTACTACTTTTGTAGCATCTCATAGATTCTGGTAGCTTGTGACTTCATTCTCATTGGTTTTCAAGTATTTTTAAGTTCCTCTTTGATTTCCTCTTTTACCCAGGAGTCATAGAAGCATATTGTTTAGTCTCTAACTAATTTGGGTTATCACAGCAATTTTTGTGGTTGATTTTTAATTATAAGCCATTTTGTTCATGAAGATGCTTGATATGATTTCAATCTTTATAAGAAATTGTAGTCATTATTCTTATCTTCCAATGAATTGTTAAAATTTACTTTGCTACTAGTGTTACAGAAGGGAATTTCTTATCAATTGTTCCATATATTATTTTTACAATATTACATCTTTTGAATCGCAAGAGATCTACTCTATGCAATTAATTACTCAGAAAAAATATTAGTGCACTGATAATTCCTTATATACAAACATATATATAACATACACACACGTATATGTATATATACATTATAAGTGTTTTTACATAAACCAAGAATATTATTAATAATTATGGGATTGAAATTCTTACATATAAAAATGAGAGCCTGTTGCCATTACATAAGTAATAATATAATTGTTTTAAATATCTACAATTGTAGTGATACTAAATTTTATTCGATTTGTTAATATATCACTGATGTACTGCAAAGAATTAGCAGCATTGATTAATACAGCATCTACCCTAAAGACTATTCAAGCCCAGTAATAAAATATATTCTGATTTTAGAATTTCTCAGCAATCTTCTTAGATTGTAAAAGAATTTTGAATGGTTAACATAGCATACACTGTCAGAAAAGTTAGCATAGGTGATAAGGAAAAGTTAGAAAACTAAAAGGTAGTTCTCAAAAATTCAGACTTCAAGTATATTCTATATACTAGAAAATAATTCACTACCACATTTTAAAGAGAAGAGTGAATCTGAAATTTCCCATACAAGCTTCTTATTGACTCCTTATATTATTTATTTCTCCTTCATCAAGTAGGAAGTTATTTTTCTGATAGGTTAGAAGCTCATAATTTGTAATGCAATTTTTCACATTAAGGGCTAACCTTACATTATACTTCTCTCATTTGTTGCCCTTACTCACTCTTCATGAAGCTTAGTTTACCATGGCCATCATTTTATTTTATATTGTGATTTACTGTGGCTGGCTGATGACCTAAAAGCAGTGTGGTCAACTCTGGCCACTTTTTTATTAGTATCCTACAAAGCACACTGACTATGCCTGTTCCATAATTAAGAGAAATAAAAGAGATCTGAATTACCTGACAATCCAAAAATGTATGATTTTTATTTCTATTTAAGTTTAAAATTTGACTCTAATGGTAACATCTGCTTTCTGTACAGAACTGTAATGAATCCAGCTAATAAAAGGAGCAGGATTTGATGATTTGTTTTCCTGTTCACAGTATAATTATTATACTAACACTTTACACTGTATCTCTGAAATATACTTTATTCTGATTAAAATATTAATGCCAAGTTATTATTGTTTAAAAGTACATTTTATATGATTTAAGTACTGTCATGTATGTTTTGGTTTGAAATCATATATGAGATAAACCAAAGCTACTATAGTTTCCCCTTCTGTACAAAATTTTTATAATCATACCCTTTTCAGATATAACAGAGATATTTGTAATTTTCTTCAGGTACTTTATGTAATCTTTTGTGGAATCTGGTCAAGCACCACCTAGGTATACAATCTAAGGTTAACAGAGCTGAAGTATGAGACACAGAAATAGAAATAGACTCAAAGCCCCACTGTTGAACAATGTTTATATTATACTTTCACTTAATCAACATGGAAAAAATGGACTTAACTACAGGTTAGTCCACACAAAATTAACAAAATATCTACAGAAAATTCTAGAGTAGAATGCTCATTCTCTCATGCACACATGGAATTTTCCAGCATAAATCATAAGTAGTTTACAAAATATTCCTTAATACATTTGACCAGATGAAATTATATAAATATCCCTTCTGACCACAAGAGTGAGAAACTACAAATCAATTTTATAAGTAAAAAAGGGAGATTACAGTTTTAGATGGAAAACTTTAAAGATCTCATGCTTGCCTCCCCCACAAAGCACAACTAAAAAGGCACTTATCTGGCAACTACAAACTTTGAAAAGAAATGGGACCAAAATCTCCATAAAGAGAAGACACACACCTTCATAATTAGTAGGAGAAACTCATCTGTTGTGGTACCACTCCACCCTATTTGGAAATTCTGGGACTGTAGGGAAGGATCAGTGAAACTGACATTATTATGGAGCTAACCAGGCTTTCTCCCACAGGGAGCACCATGTATCTGGGAACTAGCTTTCAGTCACTGAACTAGAGACTTATTTTTATTACTGCAGGTCCAAGTAACTTGACCTGAGTATAATGTTTTCTGGTCCCAAAGAAGTCACTCAGAGGACCAGCAGCGTGAGGTATAAAATTTACTTGTGAACCCAAGTAGTGTCCAGTCAGTATGAAAAGACTTCACCAAAATGATGTAGTGGTTATAGTGAAGGAGATTACATCAGTGATGATTAACCATTGATTCCAAAACTTAGATTAAAACAGAGTTTAGCCCTCTAGGAAAGATCATGTGGACTGGTCTACAGAAACCAGATACCCACTCTGTGGTTTGTTCAGGGAAAGATTCTGTTGTATGTTCAGGAGCATGGAACTTTGAGCAAAATCATCACTGCTGTCTTTCATTGGGAGGGGATAGTCAGAATGTGGTGGTATGTTTTGGTACAGGGGTCTGAGACAGCTGAGACTTGTATGAGCTGTTTCTGGATCATAGTGAGGCAAAGCCAAGGATCAGTGATCTGTCAATCTGTTGGATCTGAGGCCTGGTGGGTGCTGGTTCTATGCCATAGCAGAGTGGGTCCAGGGGTCCAACCATTTTTTTAATTTGTCCAATTTGATGGTGCATAGTTATTTATAGTAACCTCATATGACTCTTATCTTTTGTATTTGCATAATATCAGTTGCATCATTTTCTCTTTTACTACATTCTTCTTTGGAAGTCTTATCTTACTTGGTATAAATATGTTTTTTATGCTTTTTTGTTACAATTTAAGTGTAGATTTTTCTTCTAGCAAAGGACTTCGAGCTTATGTTTATTCTTTGAATGTAGATGAATCTCCTGATATGGCAGAAGCTATGTTATATGTTTTAATCCATTTGGCAACTCTATACCTGTGATTAGTGTATTCAAGCCATTATCACACAGAATGATTGTTGATATGTAATTGTTTATTGTCATTCTGTTAATTGTTTTCTGGGTGTTGTTGAAGACAGTACATTTGTTCTATTTTTTTCTTAGGTATTTTGAATGCAATTATGCTATTTGGTTTCCTTTTATGTTTTCTCTTTTTTTGAAGTTATATTTTCATGTTATCTTGGGGCTTAAATAAATGTTTCTATGATTATAACCTGTTTTCACTTAAAGCAAGTTAGTACTCAGCTCATTATGTAGTCAGCATTTTTACATTCCTCCTCACATTTTATATTTTGAATTCTTGCTGCTTTCAGTGGGTTATATTTTTATTTTATAGAACTAGCATTTATGTAAAGCTACCTTTGTTTTGATGAACTTCTTTAACTTTTGCTTGCCTGTAAATCTCTATCATTTCTTCAGTTTTAAATGATATCTCATATGGTGTTCTTGACTGGAGATCTGTTTCTTTCAGCATTTTGGCTATATCATGACAATCTCTTCTGGCTTGTAAAATTTCAGTTGAGAAATCTGCTGGCTGTCTTTTGGGGGTTACTTTGTATGTGACTCATTTATCTCTAACTGCTTTTAGATTCTCTCTTTATCTTATATTTTTGACTCATTAATTATGATATATCTTGATGCAGATCTTTTGTTAGAAGTCTTAGAGTTTCCTGGGTCTGGAGGTATGTTTCCTAACTTAGGCTAGGGGAATTATTTGCTATTATTTCTTCAAATACGGTTTTGGCCTCATTTTCTCTCTCCTTCTGAGAAAACTGTGATGCAAATGTTGTCTAATATGTTATCTCACATATATCATAGACTGTCTTCCTTTTTTTCATGCCTTTTTTCCTCTTTTTATGGCATACTTGAGTGTACTCAATGCCCTTTTTTCTAGCTTACTGATTCTATGGAGGCCTCTTCCATACTGCTCTGGAGATCCTTTATTGTGTTCTTTAGCTCAAGTATTTTGTTCTGTAGATCCAAGAATCCTCTTTGGAACTTATTTGTGTTTTCTCTGTCTTTGTCGTTTCTATATTTTTTGTTCCTCCGTTGGTTGGCTAAGTTCAGTGAGTAGCATTATCATGTTTACTTTAAAGTCTCCACCATATAACTTACTTAAACTATTGAATTCAGATTTTCCCCTGGGGTTCAGGCCAATATTTTACATACATTTCTCTGTCTCTTCAATATATTTTATACTTTGTGTTTATTTCTATGAATTAGGCTTTCCTAATGTAATGACTTTTGTTAAGGTATCAAGTTGCATGGAATATACCTGGGTGTTGATCTGGAAAGCTGTATTTTTCTTTAGTTTTGTAATCTCAACACTCTTCATATTTGTTGAAACTCTTGGTCACCAGTTAGGCCCGAGAGTACAGTCTACAGAACTGAAGCTCCAGTAGATAATGCAGAAATTTTCCCCAAAGTCACAGACATGAACAAAACCTAAGGAGAGAGGCCCAAAACTTGCGGGCTCAGTTAGAAAGTAAGCCAACACCCCAACAAAGCCTGCAGAAAAGAATTTTACTAGAGCATATGCTCTTGTTAGAACTCACTCCTCCAGAGGATTGAGAGATGCAGAAGGGGCAGTAAACATGTCCCCATATCTGAGAACAGAATTTCAGAAAGAACTAAATAGATTAAGAAGTTGTTTAGCTGTAGTCACAGGCTGTTGCAATTTTGATGGAGTTTTTCCAATTATTTTCCCTGTTAGAGGAACAGAAAGGAATGCTCCTTGCTGGGAATCAATTAGCTATCTTCAGGGATATTGCCCCACTAGTTTTACGTCTCTGACAACCCAAGAAAAAGTAGCTGCAACACCAATATATATGCATTATTGTGCTAACATCCATGAATGTGGGTACTTCTACCTCTATAAACTTCCTGTAATGATGGCCTAGCCTCCAGGGCTATCACTATGAGGAAAAAACATTCAGTTCACAGAGAAGCTAGTCCTCTTTCTAGCTAACGCCAAAGCATAGGCCCAGTACCCCACCATGACCTGGAAACAGTGCCTACTTCAAAACACGCAGAACCCACTCTGAAAATAAAAATAAAGAAAAAATCCTATGAAACACATCAGCACCATGAGAAAAACAAACAAGGATAATTGCTGTCCCAGAGGAGAGGAGAAAGAAAGGGACAAAAAACATATTTAAAGAAGTAATAGCAGAGAATTTCCAAAACCACTTACAAAAAGTAAGCATGGAGATACAAGAAGCAGAGAGAACATTAAAATTTGTAAATGTAAATAGACCTCTCAGACACATCATAGTAAAACTAGCAAAATGACATAGAAAACTATTCAAGGATGCTAAAGAAAGGAAAAATAACCTAAAAATGTACCCATGTAATGTGAAATAGTGATCAATTTGTGAGTCGAAAATGACTACAAGACCACTAAGAGAACTAGTTTAAAAACTTTTATCATCCTGGATAAGTTATAGCCTGTGCTGAAATAAAGGGAGATGGCATGTTATAACATATTCCCTTAAAAAGCGAAGTCACTGAATTTAGCATATTAAAGTATTGAGGCAGTAAAAAATGGTGACATTGATTGTACCAGAGTCAAAGGAAGGCAAGACCACACTTTACTATGAAATGTCTTATTGTTTTACAAAAAATACATGAATTTTTAATAGAACATAATCACTGATAAAAGAGTGGTAACTCTTTTTCAGTGTCACCAAATACCCATTCAGAAGGAGAAAGGATAGAAATAAGCTAGAAGACAGGAGAAAGAAAAAATACAGATCGTTGTGATATAATTTTGTGTGATAAGTTATTACACATGAAATAATGATATCTAGATTCTGGTCATATGAGTTATTGCTTGTAAGAAATTCCCACTGTTCTATCTTATCCATTTCTACAAAGGACTGAAAAATAAATATTTGTAAGTTGTATTTTTTAAATAAAATTTCAATAATCTGTTTCCTGGTGAACTATTATCACTCTGGTTGGAGTTATTGTTTGTTATTGGTGTGTTTGTGCTGCACATTCTTACCAAGAATGTCATTCTGGGAGATCCACTTATAGAGCCATATATTTGACCCCCTATCTGGCTTCTTGCCATCAAATCTCCATAGAAATTATTAGGATAAAGAAAAAAATCTTATTCCGTAAAATGAACTTAAGCTACAGCATGTTCAATTGTAAATAAATGCAGATATAATCCAGTTAAATGTCTTCCATAGGGGACAATAGATGTTACAAATAACAAATAAAAACTTGTATAATACGAATACCCAGATTTTATCTACTTTTTTATATTCAATAAAGTAATCTCAATCGAGATTAAATAAATGAAGGTAACAATGATCAAATATTTAAGGGACATTTGGAATGTTATTATAATTATAGATAAAATAAAGTTACTAAGATCTTCAAATTTATATATTTGTATTATAATTACTCTTATCTTCCAATAGGGTAATAAACTATTCTTTTTCATTGGTATAGAAATGTGAGCTTTACATCCACTTGATCCATAAGTTATTTTAGCAGAACTTTCTATCTTTTGTTTTTCAAAAAGGCTAATTTATCTAATAAGCCACTCAGGAATAAGCTATATTTGTTGTCACTAAAACTTTAATAATTATATAAATATTTCTACTTAGAAAGTGCACTCAGATTCTTTTAGATACTCATTATTAAGGACTAATTTCAAGGACAATTTTAAGTTAATTTTTTGCATGTTATTTTTAGGCTTAGAAAATATTTAACTCTAGAAAAAGAGATCATGTTAGCTATAAATAACAATATAGCTGGTAAAAAATTGTGATGCTACTAAATTATATTTGATTGTTAGAACATCAGTAATGTGTTAACAAACCATTGAGAACACTGAGAAATATGGCACCTATAGGCCAGCATTTCCATGTCCTGTAACAAAATAGATGTTGATTTTGGAATTTCTTAGCAATTCTCACAAATTGGATTATAATTTACAAGAGGGTAACTTTTTTTTGTTATATTAATATTATGTATCATCAAATTCTCAGTAAACAATAAGCATACATGATAATGAAATTCTGTCATGAAAATTAAATTTATTCTCAAATATCTGGAGATTGCAGATGTATTTTGCATATTGAAAAACGAACTTACTGCTATGCTTTATGAAGAGGGGTGTCTTGAAATTTTCCCATGCTAGTTTTCCTTTGGTTAACTCTTTGTTATATTCTCTTTTCACTCAAACAAAAGTTATTTTTTTGATAAGTTAGAAACAGATTCCCTTTGGGACCAAATCATATTACAAAAGACTCCTTAGGGAGACTGGACCAAACTTCCCTCTCTCTCATGTTTTTTTTTCTCCTTCAGTCTTCTTAAAATCCCATTCCCATGGCATACTGGTTTATCTCCTATTCTGCTTAAGAATTGTGATTGACTTGGATTAATGATACAGTTGATAAAAAGTGGCCACTCCTTCTCTAGATAACATATTAAGTAATGCACGTAATAGGCCTATTTCAAAATTCAAAGGTTAAAAGAGGTACAGTTATGTGATCAACCTAAATTGTATAATGCCTTTCCTAACTTGTTCCAGTGTAGGATTACTATTAAAATTTAACTCTCTTTTGATCACCTTTATACTATATATGTGATCTTAGAAACCCTGCAAAAACAAGGGCCAAATGAGAGGGCAAGATTTGGTAATATTTGTTCTTACCTAAAGTATAATAATACTAAAACTTCAAATTGTGTGTCTAAAGCATACAATTTTCATTACCATAATACCAAGTTACTGTCATCTATCACATCCTTTGTACTACTATAGCACTTGTCATGTATTTTTTTTATTTAGAAATGGTATTTGAGCCATAGCAAATTATCACTATATTTTACCTTTCATGAGGAAAATTTGTTTAAAAACACTATTTTCAGATTTAGCAGACATTAGTTATGTTCTGTTGAGTAAATTTTTCTAAGCTTTTGTGGCATCTGAGCAAGTGCTGATGCAATTGCACTGGCTTACTCTTCTGACATGTTGCTGACCATTGACCCAAGAGAAAATAACACAATACCATTTTTTCCAGAGCTCTGGATAAACTCTTTACTTTTTGTGAAGGAAGAATTTGCTTCATCATAAAAAAGCAACATCATAACAAACACTATTGAGGGGATTATTAAAAAAAAACAAAAACAAAACCCTGAAGAGAAAAAAAATGAAGTCTTAGAATAAATTAGTGCCTTTTTAAAAATATAGAGAACTAGACACAGCATGCCATTCACCAATTTAGTCTTCTTAAGAGTACAGTTTAGTGATATAAAGTATATTCCTATTGTTTTTCAAGCAATCCCCAGAGCTCTTTCATTTTTGCTAAACTGAAATTCTACAACCATTAAACAATAATCCCCCATATCACTTTTCACTGTTTCCTAGTAACCATTATTATACTTCCCTTTTCTATCAATTTGGTCCTATATACCACATATAAGTGGAATGACAGTATTATTACTTTTGAAAATGATCCACTTTATTTTTGTATAATGTTCTCAAGTATCATCAGATTTGTAGAAAGTGCTATAATTTCATTTTTAAATTACAGTTTATATATAATAATGTTTATATACCATATTTTATTCAGTGATAATCTGTTGATGAACACTTCAGTTATTTCCATTATTTTGACTCTTGTGAATAAAACTGCTGCATAGTAGGTGTGCAGTAATATTATTAAGATTTTGAATTAAATTTATTTAGATACATGAAATAAGTGGAATTACTCAATCATTTGGTCTCCACTTTTATTTTCTAGAAAGAAAATTATTTTTATAGGTAGTATAAGCAATTACTGAACTAGAGCCAGTGAACCTTACATACCATATGTAAGTGAAACAATGTATGTTTGTCTTTCTCCTTCTGACTTATATCACCAGCATATTTTCCTCTAGGTTCATCCATGTTGTTGCAAATGACAAAATTTTTAATTTTAAGTAACTAAGTAGTATTCTATTGTGAATGCATATTCTTTATCCAATGATGGGTTCTCATAGCCAAGAACTGTTGTTTCCAGCAAATTACTATTTAAATTATTAAAATATTATTGCAAATAATATTACAGTGTATTCGCTATAATGTCATTGAACATTCCCATGACTCGCATGCAGCATACATGTAGCCTGTGGGATATAAGTGACCTGAAGTAACATTTACTATTACCTATGTTTAATATTTTGTTATTAGCTCAGGCAAGTAGCTTTCCTAAATTCATTCTACGGAAGGTTTCCTATAATATTACAGAAAATCAATCTGTTTGCAGAGTTATCACTGATGTGGACTAATCTATATTATTCTATAAAATAACGCATGCTCCTTGTCAGATCATTTGTAAAATAAAAAAAAATGTAAAGAAAATAAATTATTCATGCTTCATATCCAGTCATAAACTTACTATAAATTTGTATGTTTTCATCTCGTGTTTGTTACTATAACTAAAGATACAATTGTTATATATTTAGAAGTTGTAATTAAATATTTTTATTTTTCATTATTTTGGAAAATTATCATATTTTAATTATTCACATAAATTATTTCATAATTCCTAATTTTTGATATTCAGAAAATGTCCAGCATTTACTTTTGTTTTTAGCGTCCATACACATTATTTGCATATATTCATAATATTTCCCTATATGCTTTCACTTGAATAAATATAAAGTCAAAGCTAGAGCATTCTTATAATATTGGTAAAATTTACCAAATTTCTTACAAGTATTTGCATATGTTATGTGAGACTCTAATAATAAAGGAAAGCAGGTAGTTTTAGGAAAATATTTTCTCTGCATGATAAAGAGTAAGGAAAGCAGTTCCCAAATGACTGATTTTTGAACTTGTATCCTCCTCATAGACACAAAACTGCATCAGTTTAGCAACTCTAACATTGAAAAGTGACAGGATCCATCATCTCCACAAAGAAAAGGACACATATCTTCAAATATAGTAGGAGAAGATGATGGCATCACCCCATCCTGTATGGAGAACCCTGGGCCATAGAGTGCCAGTGATATGGGCACTCTCCCCAGATCTGAGGGACTTGCCTCTATAGCAGGTGAACCTACAACTGGGAATTGGATTTTATTTGTAAACCAAAAACTTCAGAATGGGGTAGAAAGGATAGCTTCTTTGTGAAGGACACTCTGATTCCTCATCCTGTGGGCACTGGAGGCTGTCATTGCAGGAGGGCCCCAAGGGAAAAAGTCACTCTTCCACTATCAGCACACTTGTGCTGCTGCTCTGTTGGTACACAATAGCATTAACTTGCTCTCCTTGGACAGCTGGAGACAGAAAGTCAGGCCTATGGCACCAGCAAAGATAGTTGAATGGTTTCTTTCAAGGCTCGATCAATTCTATTCAGGGACTACAAATGGAAAGTCTCTTTGAAACAGTAGTTTCTGCCCTCCTGGGGCTACTGCTAAATAGCTTTGCTATCTGCTTGATGCTCCCTAGAGTTTTCATTTCTAGGTCTTAGGGTTTGTTTGCTGCCACTTACTAAGACTGACACTCTTCTAGAGGACTGTTACAGCACAGTGTGCTTTTCTAAGTGTGGTTCTATGATCTCTCTCCTGTGGCCTCTGTTGGGATAGTGGCCTACTTATGGATAGGGTCCATAACACTTAGGTCTTTCTTTTTGTGTGTCATTGTTCATGCTTGTGATTCTGTTAGGAATCTATGCATTTCATACTCCAATTTCAACAGATATAATGGAAAATCTGGCCTCCAAACAGGGCTAAATCTTGAGTTTCGCAACCTTGAGAAGTGCTGAGATCACATAACTAAAGAGTGTCCACTATTCTTATTCCAGAACACCCAGAGCTATTCTGCAGAAGTTGGTACCCTAATATAAGACCTTCACAATAGGGAAGCTTAACCCATAAATAAATGCAGAATGACAAACAGAACAATGACACAGAGATATATATGTGAAATAAAGGAAAGAACTAAACCCTAAGGAAAATCTGAATGTACTTGACAAATAAACTACTTCATAAAGATATTAAAGCAATAGCTTAAGTGATACTCACTGAAGTCAGGAAAACAAAGGAGGAACTAAATGAGAGCTACAATAATATAAAGAAAATATGAGGCACTTATGAATTCATGCATCTAAAGAAAACAGCAGTTGACCAAAAGAACATAATAGAGGACCTCAACAGTACACTGGAAGAAGTTTCCAATCAAATCAATGAGGTAGAAGATAGTGCAGTGGAATTCACTCAAGCAGATCAACAAAGAGAGAAAAAGAATGAAAACAGAGACAATATACTAGACTTATGGAATAACAAAAAGAATAACATTTGCATGATGAGGTCCCAGGAGGAGGAGAGAGAATAGGGCAGAAACCATACTTGAAAAAATATTAATTGAGAATTTCCCTAATCTGAGAAGGAAAACAGATGTTCAGAACTAGGATGCTCAAAGAATTCTAAGTAAAAGAAACCCATATACATATATGCCAAGATGCAATACATTGTCAGATAAATGACAATACAAGATTGAGAATTTTAAAAGCAACTAGAGAAAACAAGTTACATACAGAGGAATCCCCATAAGACAGCTAGTGGATTTCTCAATTGAAAATTTGCAAACCAAAGGAAACGACAAGATATATGAAAAAAAATGCTGTAGGAAAATGGATTTCTAATCAAGAATACTCTAGTCTGCTAGATTAAATCCAGAATTGAAGGAAAGATAGAGTCCCACGGATAAAAGTTAAAGGATTTCATCATCATGAAACCAGCCTTATAAGAAATAATAAAGGAAGTTCTATAAAATAAAAGATCCTACCTAGAACCAGAAATTACCAGGTGGTGCCATCCCTCCACCTTGGATTCAGGTAGGAGGACTCACCGTTGACCCCCATCAGTGGTGGCAACAAGGGGCTAGAATGACTGTCTTCCCAGCCAACACACCAAGTGCTACGGCAGAGCCTCCATATGGCGAGAAGACTGACAGCTGAGTATCAAAGGTAGAGACAACAACACTTTATTGCAAGCACTGGTGCTGGCTCAGGGGTAGTGTTACCAAAGCAGAGCAACAGGGCAGGGGGAGGGTGTACAGGGGAGCTCTGAGGTAATGATTCATCTCCTTGTCTATGTGTGGTTTCTACTGGCAACTCTTATCTGTTACGTACAGTTGCAGAGTAGAGAGATGATGCTTGTTTGTCCTTAGTCAAGGATAACAGGACATAGCTGCAGACTCTGTAGAACAGGATGTAGCTACATGAGATAACAGGATGTAGCTACAGTCTCCATAGTACTGCGGAAAATTCCTGGCAGACAACTTTTGCATTGGGGTCAGGGAAAATGTCTTCTACCACATAACTTATTCTACATATTAAAATAAACTCATATGTGTAAGTTCACTATTACTCAGATATACGTCAATATACTCTGCCCTTCACCAAATCACCAAGTGTTTGTCACCATTGTCCAGTGGGCTGTCACTATTTCCAGAACTCCCCACCCCCACCATCCCATTCCCATTGGTAACCGCAGTTCTATTGCAATGTCCAAGGATTGGTTTTGTTTAATCTCTTTTATTTTCTCTAGTCACATTCCACCTATAAGTTCAGTCCTCTGGTATCTATCTCTTTTTTGCTTATTTCACTTAGCATAATGCCCTTTAGATACATCCATGTTGATTCAAATGACAGGATTTCATCTCTTCTAAGGGCTATGTAGTATTCTATTTTCTATCTTTATATGTACCATACCTTATTTATCCATTCATCTGATGTTGGGCACATACGTAGTTTCCAGTTCTTAGCTATTGTGAATAATGCTGCACTAATCATAGGAGTGCATAAATCTTTGCCGATGTTTTTGTATCTTTTGGGTAAATACCCAGAAGTGGAATGGCGTGATCACATGGAATTTCCATCTTCAATTTTTTGAGAAATCTCCAAACTGTTTTCCATAGGGTTTGTACCAATTTGCACTCCCACCTATAGTACAAAAATATTCCCTTTTCTCTACATTCTTGCCAACATTTGTTGTTCCCAGATTTTTGGATAATAACCAGTCTCTCAGGTGTAAGGTGATATCTCATTGTTGTTTTAATTTGCATTTCTCTGATAAGAACATCTTTTCGTGTCCCTGTTGGCCATATACATATCCTCTTCAAAAAATATCTCTCTAATTCATTGTCCCACTTTTTGATTGGATTATCTGTGTTTCTGTTACTGAGCTTTATGAGTTTGTGTGTTTTAGATATTAAACCCATCAGAAATATGAAATACAATTATGTTCTCTCAGTAGGTTGCCTTTTGGTTTTGGTGATGTTTTCTTTCATTGAAAAGAGCTTTTTAGTTTGATGTGGTGCCAGTTGTTTATTTTTCTTTTTGTTTCCATTGATGGTGGAATCGAGTCCCCAAAGACATCTCTATGGTTTATGTCATGAAAAGTCTTTTCTATATTGTCATCCAAGAATTTTATGGTTTCTGGTCTTATGTCCAGTCTCTAGTCCATTTTGAGTTAATTTTTGGGAATGGTACTAGAGAGTGGTCGAGCTTCATTATTTTAAATGTGGCTTTCCAGTTTTCCCAGCACCATTTATTGAAGAGACTTCTTTTTCCAGAGTATCCTTTTGGATCAACTGTCATAGTTTAACTGATGGTATGTGAGTGGATCACATACAATCTGGTGATTCAGTTCTGTTCCACTAATCTCTGCCTCTTTTATTACTCTAGTACTATACCATTTTGATGACTATTGTTTTGCAATATAGTTCAATGTCTGGGAGTGAAAACCCTTTAGATTCGTACCTTTTTTCTCATAATTGCTTTGACTATTCAAGGTCTTTTGTCACTCCATACAAATTTTAAGTTTTTTTTGTTATATTTCCTGGAAATAAGTCTGTGGAATTTTAATGGATTGCATTAAATCTGAATATTGCTTTGGTAAGGTGGTCATTTTAATGATTTTGATCTCCCAGCCATAAGCAAGGGATGTCTTTTCATTTCTTTGTGTCCTCCTCTATTTATTTTAGGAGGGAATTGTGATTTTCATTGTACAAGTCTTTTTCTTCCTTTTTTCGGTATATGTCTAGGTATTTTGTTCATTTAACTTCTGTTTTAAATGGCGTGATTTTCATTTCGTTTTCTTCTAGTGTGCTGTTCTTGTATAAAAATGCAACAGATTTTGTGCATTGATTTTGTAGCCTGCTACTTTTACTGTATTCGTTGATGAGTTCTGGAAGTTTTTTGACAGAGTTTTAAATATTTTCAATATATATATAATCATCTTGTCTGCAGATAATGAGTTTTACTTCCTCCTCTTTTTTTTTTTTTTAATCATAAATGGGTGTTGGATCTTGTCAAAAGCTTTCTCTGCATCCATTGCTATGATCAGGTGGCTTTTCTCTTTGTTCTTGCTGATATAGTGTATGATATAAATAGATTAATGTTTATTGATCTATCCTTACATCCCTGGGATAAATCCCACTTGCTCATGGTGAATGATCTTTCTATGCATTGTTGGATTTGGTTTGCTAATATTTCATTGAAAAGTTTTGCATCTATGTTCATTAGAGATATTGGTCTGTAATTTCCTTTCTTGGTGACATCTTTATCAGCTTTTGGTATCAGTGTAATATTAGTCTCACACAAAGTATTTGGAGTTTTCCTTATTCTTAAATATTTTGGAAGAACTTAAGAAGAATGGTTGTTAATTCTCTGAAAGTTTGGTAGAATTCATTATAAAAGCTATCTGGTCCTGGGCTTTTATTTTTAGGAAGAATTCTGATGACTTCTTCAATTTCTTTTCTTGTGATTTTTCTGTTAAGATTTTCCAGGTCTTCCAGTTCAGTCTTGGTAGACTGTATTTTTCTAAAAATCTGTCCATGTCTCAAGTTTGTCCACTTTGTTGTCATAGTAGTCCCTTATGATGTTTTGAATTTCTGTGGTATCTGTTGTAACTTCTCATTCATTTCTGATTCTAGTTATTAGAGTTGTCTCTCTTTTTTTTCTTTCTGAGTCTAGTCAATGGTTTGTCAATTTTGTTTATTTTCTCAAAGAACAAGCTTTTGATTTTGTTGATCTTCTGGATTGCCTTTTTGTTTTCTATTTCATTTATTTCTGCTCAAATTTGAGTATTTCCTTTCTTCTGCTGATTTTTGGCTTTAATTTTTTTCCTTTCTACATTGTTTTTAATGGAGAGTTAGGTGGTTTATTTGCAATTTTTCTTTGTTTCTTGAGGTGAACTTGGATTGTAATGAGCTTTCCTTTTAGTATACTTTTTGCTGCAACCCATATATTCTGGTAGCTCATATCTTCTTTCTCATTTGTCTCTAAGAATTTTTTTAATTCCTCTTTATTCTCTTTTGCCCAAGAGTCCTTCAGGAGCATATTGCTTAGTTTCCAATTAGTTTGGGGTCTTCCAGCTTTTTTTGTGGTTGATTCATTTCAAACCATTGTGGTCAGAGAAGATACTTGGCTTGATTTCAATCTTTGTAAATTTGTTGAGAGATGTTTTGTGTTCCAGCAATGATGAGAATGCTCCATGTATGCTTGAGAAGAAAGAGTGAAATCTGTAGTAGTTGCATGAAGTTCTTGGTATATGTCTATAAGACTTATCTGTTCCAGATGGACATTTAAAGTGGCTGTTTTCCTGTTAATTTTCTGCCTTGTTCATCTGTCCATTGTAAGTAGAGTGTTGAAGTCCTCCACTGTTGTTGCATTGCTGTCAATGTCTCTTCTTAGGTCTAATAATACCTGCTTCATATATTTTAATGCTCCTTTGTTTGGTGCATATATGTTGATAAGCATTAGGTCTTCCTGCTGGATTGATCCCTAAATCATTACATAACATCCATCTGTCCTTTATTATACTTTTTAGATGGAGGTCTGTTTTATTCGAAATGTGTATAGCTGTTCCTGCTCTTTTGTGGTTGCCGTTCGACTGTAGGTTGTCTTCTAGTCACTGACTTTGAACCTTTCTTTATCTTTTGGAAGAAGGTATTTTTCCTGAGTGCAGAAAAAGGTTGGGTGATGCCGCGGTCCAGCTGCAGCAGGATCCAGGGGGTCCCAAATGTGGGTAAGGCATCGGCAAGTGGGAGACAAAGAGACTCAGACTCGAGGCAGAGTTAATCTTTGTTCTGTCTTTATTGCAAGCAAGCAGGTTTTTTTTTTTACTTTCTTTTTGCAGCTTTCAGTCTTAAGGTCACTTAAGCTGAAAGAACAAACCCGCATAGTATTTTTTGTTTCTTAAGTAAATGAGTTACCTGACCTTTTGATAGGATCTTGTTTAAGGCAAGGTGTGAGACAAAAGAGAATTTGACAGACTTGCAAAAGGTTAGAAAGTTATTTATCAAATTCCTAAATGCATACCAAGCTGAATTGAATCTGGCAGGCCCTTTTGTAATCTAGCAAGTTCTTGCTGCCCAGTTTTTGTGTTGGTCCTATTTTTATGAGCCTTTATAAGTTGTTCTAATAGTTTTACTTTTTGTTTCCTATTGTGCATTCTGATTCCATTTTCGTCATAGGCATCTGTACATGGTAATGGGGGAGCCGGCAGTCGTCCGCATTATTTTTTCCTCTTGGTGGGTACCATAATTTTCCTTTAATCTTATAAACTATTGTAAGGTGAGGACAATGCTGTGGGAGGGGATTGGAATAGTTTTTCTTTGTTTTTAGATATAACCTACATCATTAATGGGCCAACTATGTAAGTGGGTGGATGCTGAAATAATTCCTCTTGTTGTAGTTGATTTATTATATCTTCCACGGAGACAGTTGGGGATATTTTCTGAGTCAATTTCTTGGGTAATTTATAAGTATATTGTTGGCCTTGGATAGACAGAGTGGCATAGGTGGGTTTAGTTTTTTCAGTACCATTTTGCCTGGTTGTAATAGTCCCATTTTTCAGAGAAATTCCCAGTCCCTCTCCCAGTAGGGAAATTGTTATTTTCATTATCATTTTGAATTAATCCCACATATATGAATAAGCCAATACAGCAAATCATGATTCCACAAATCATGATTCCCAGGAAAGCTCGGTTAGAGGCACCACGTCCTGTTCCAGGAAGAAGTCTTTTTTGAAGCCCTTCTTCTTTCCAGCTGTTGACTTTGTCATTTAGCCAGGTTGGACATGGATGTGGCAGGGTTATGCTTTTTAATCCATTCAACCACCCTGTGTTGTTTGACTAGTGAGTTCAGCCCATCAACGTTTAGAGTGATTATTGATACATAGCTGCTTAGTGTCATTTTATAATTTGTCTTTTATATACTGCTCCAGATGATGCCTTTGTTCTCTTTCTCTTCTTCAGTTGGGTGCAGTTATGTTTTGGTTGATTTCCCCTTTTTAATTTTTTTCTTTGCTTTTTCCCTGGGGATGAATTTTGAGGTTACCCTGAAGTTAACATTCACAGTTCTATGTTTACTTCCTAATTTTATTTGAAAGTATGTTAGTCTTCCACTCATTCTAACTATCCACATTTTTGGTCTCTCCACTTCCTCCCCACTTTTAATATTTGCCATTTTACTGTTTTACTGTGGGGTTTCTTTATGCTTTATAAAAGCATCCTTTAATATTTTTTTCAATGCTGGTTTTGATGTGATGAATTCCTTTAACTTTTGCTTATCAGAGAAGCTTTTTAATCATTCCTTCAGTTCTGAATGATAATCTTGCCAGATATATTATCTTAGATACTGTGACCCACACGGCTAGTCGAAAGGGTCCCTAAGTGGAAGCTACAGGAGCCTAAATAAAGATGGATAACATACATCTAGAAAAGCGGGGATCAGGTGGGACACCCCTTTCTGTCTGAGAGGCAGTGACCCAGATTCTGACTCCTTGATTTATTTTATAGGACTGAGTTACAATGAGATAATGAGAATGTTGCAAAGCAAAGAAAAACAGTAGACATTTGCTGTTTCCCTGCTATCAGGAACATTTGAACATTTGATGGTCAGACAGCTGGTAGAAGCTCAGCTGCAGTCTTCTGTTATGTGCTTCTAGCTCAGCTAATGTGTGACAACTTCTGCCTTGGGATATCTTGCAGAGGCAGACACAAAACATTTCACTCCCTACGCCTAGGTTAAAAATTCTTTTCTTTCAGCATTTTGAATATATTGTGACATTTTCTTCTGACCTGTAGAGTTTCCGAGAAATCCACTGACGATTTTATGAGACCTCCTTTGTATGTAACACATTTTTCTCTGGCTGCTTTTAAGATTCTTAATCTTGTATTTTCAACATTTTACTATGATGTGTCTAGGTGAACTCTTTGAGCTTCCTGGATCTGAAGGCTGGCTTCAGTCTTCATATTAAGGGAAGTTCTTATCTATTATTTCTTCAAATACGGTTTCTGCTCTCTTTTCCCTCTCTTCTTCTGGGACCCCTATGATGCAAATGTTTTTTCCTTTTGATGTTATCCCTGAGGTCTCTAATACTGTCTTCATTTCTTCGCTTTTTAAAAAAAATCTCTTCTCTGGTTTGCTTGACTGAGTTCCTCTGTCCTATCTTCCAGATCACTGATTCTGTTGGAAACTTCATCCATCCTATTGTTGAGTCCCTCTATTGACTCATTTAGGCCATTTTATCCCTTACCTCCTTGATGTCTTGTTTTGTTTCTCCTCTTTGCTTCCTGACATTCTCTTTTTCTTCCTCTACTGTTTTCTGGATCCCGATGAGTATGTTAACATCTGTTATCCTAAATTCGTCATCAAGTAATTTACATGTCTGCTATATTCAGATTTTCCCCTGATTTTTTTTTTTTTTTATCCATCATTTTGCCTGTATTTTTCTGAGCCTTTGCTCTAGTCAGCATTCTGCTTATATTTTTGAGAGTTTGGTTTCCTTGCAGTAATGGCGTTGTGTAGATGTGATCACCTTAAATTTGCCCACAACTGGCAATCAGGCTGCAGTTCCTCCTCTACCCACAGTGTGACACTAGAAGGCAGCATTGAGGTTTGGTCGCATAAGGGACTACTTCCTTACTGTAATCCTTAGGTGGTCTATTTGGTGGGAAGTATATCTGTTTGGTGTGGGATATCAGTGGGTGGACTCCGAAGCTCTGGAGTGAAATGGTTGTGGGAGGAGTTTGGGTTGGAAATTTCTTTGATTTCCGGTTATGGTGGTGCCTAATGAAATTCCACCACACGGGCTCCAGCTCAGCTCCCAGTGTGCTGGATCTCTGTCCACCCTGTGCCAAGCTGGTTTTCCCCACTAGGCGTCCCAGCTTCGTTGGCCATGTTCCTCACTGCCTCTGCAACCGGTCCTTGGACCCCTACCCTCCTCCCTTGGATTCACCCTTCCGTCCCTCGGAGACTCCTATGCTGAGTCCTTATACCCTGTCTTTTTATGTAACTTATCTCTAGCTGTTTTTAAAATTCTTTATCTTGTATTTCTATCATTTTAATGACATTGTGTCTTGACGTAGGTCTTTCTTGGCTTCCCCTGTTTGGAACTCTTTGAGCATCCTGAAATGTGGTTGCCTTCTACCACCTTCTCTTTCTTTTCTTCAAGGACCTCCTATTGTTCATCTTCATATTGTCCCATAACACTCACACTCTGTCTAATAAAAACCTATTATTTTAATTTTTTTCTCTTTGCTTGTGCACTTGTGTATATTCCATTACTTAGTATTTTAGCTCACTGACCTGATTGTAGATTTCTTTTAGCCTACTCTATAGTGTTTTTTTTTTTTTTTTAAATCTCATCTGTTGTGTTCTTTTGCTCCACAAATTCTGTTTGGAACTGCCTTATATTTTCTGCCTGTATTATAGTTATATTTTTGTGCCTCCATTGCTTTCTTGATTTCCATGAATAACATTAAAAGTATTGCTTTAAAGTGTGTAGTTTATTTAATTCTCATGCTCTCAGATCTTCCCTTGAGGTTTTGTTTTGTTCTATAGTTTCGTACATATTTTGTCTTTTTTATCTTTTTTAGCATTCTGTGTTTATTTTTATGGTTTAGGTTTCCCTGGTGTTAAAGACTAGGGTATCATGTTTCACAATATAATATGAGGCTTTGGTCTGGAGTGCTGAGATTTCTTAAATTGTGTCATCTCCACACTCACCAGGATTGCTGAAACTCAATATCCATTTTGTGTTGAGACCTGATAGCCCGGCTTACAGTGTTGGAGTTTGGGTAGTGAATGCAGAGGTTTCCTCCAGAGTCATAGGCATAAACAACAAGGTGCAAGAAGAGAACAGAAGAGTTATGGAGCCAGTCTGCAATTCAGTTAGAACAGAAAATAAAGAAGAGAGAGCCAGGTTCTGCTTGTAACAAAGCACTATCCCCTGTGAAAATCCCTCAGTCCTCCTGAGGAACAGCAAACCTAAGAGGAGATGATAAAGAAATCTTGGGTTCTGGAGTGAAAGTTCTAGGTAATACCAAACAAAGAGTGAAGTTGTTTAGCTGTAGTCTCAGGTTGGCGGAAACTGTCATTTTGATGGAGACCTTTCAATTCTTTTAACCATGAGAGGGATAAAATAGAGTTATCTTTTCAAAAAAATCAGTCGACTATCTGCACAAGTGCTTCTTGCCTGCCTGTTTGTCTATGGCAGTCCACAGAAAGGCAGATGTGAGTGTCAATAGCACAAGTGTGCTTATGGTGGATGAGACAGGCATCCCCCCCTGGGGGTTCTCCTGAAAGGACAGCCTTGTGTGGAAGCAGTGTCTCTGTTCTCAAGGAGACTATACTTCTTTTCATCTCATGCTGAATTTTTAGGTTCAGTAGCTGAAGCTGGTTCCCAGATATGGGGTATGCTCTAAGTGTTCAGGCCTTTCAGGTCTGGGAGAGTGTGTGTATCACTGGTCTCTCTCTGTGGTCTCAGAGTCTTTGAACTGGGCTATGTGGCAATGAGACAAATAAGCATCTCCTATTTAGGGAGGTGTGTGTCTCCTCTCTTTGTGGAGATCCTGATCCCTGTTTCTGTTCAACAGTCATAGATGCTAAATAGATGTTTTTGGTTGTGCCTGTGGGGAGGAGATGAGCTTGAGTTCTTAACAGCCCATCATATTGGAGCCGGAAGCCCACATAATATTTTATTTTAAAGGAAAGGTGCAGGCAGAAACAAAGCTGAGTCAGCAGGCAGAAAGAGAAAAGAGAAAGCATCTTTATTTTATTTTTATTTAGTTGTTTTTACACTGTTTGCTTCCTCCTGGACCTGGGACTCGAACTCAGGGATAAGTGGCTTGCTCCTTTGGAGGTGACTGAACTAACCGCTGCTCCACCAGGGTGTTCCCACATAGTATTTTTGACTTATAGTTCCTGATGACTGTTATCATCGAGCACTTTTGCATATTCTTGATCTCTTGAATATCTTCCTTGGAAAACATCTATTGAGAGCTTTGCTAATTTTTAACAATGTGTTGCTTGTCTTCTAAATATTTAATTAAATGATATTTATTAATATTGTCTGATATAAATACCTTGTGTTACAGAATTTGAAGTTGAATACACTATTTCTGTGAGGTGTCTTATTAGTTTCTTCATATGTCCTTCATAGTGCAAATATATTAAATTTTGATGAAACCCATTTTCTCTATCTGGTCACTTATATGCTTGTAACACAGTATATTGATTATTCTTTGCTATTGGTTTCGAATTTGGGAAATATGTTCTCTTTGTCTTTTCCAAAATTATTTTGATTACTTTTCGATTCCTTGACCATCAATATGAATTTTAGGATCAGCTTGTCAGTTCATGCAAAGAAGACAACTGGAATTTTGAAATACATTGAGTTCAATCTAAATGTAGATTTATGGTGAATTGCCATGACAACAATATTGACTTTGCTCCATCAGCATAAACTATTTTTATTTTTATTTAGATCTTTTTGAGTATCCTTCCATAATGTTTTATAATTTATGCAATATACATTTTGTACATTTATTATATTATTTATAAGTATTTTTTATTATCTGTAATGTTGATTTCTTAATTTTCTTATAATTCATTTCAATTATATATTGTATATTTTAGAGAATTCCCAGAGATTTTTCTCCACATTTGATTATGTCATCTGTTGATATAATTGTCTTAGTTTTTTAATGTATGTTTATTTTATCTTCTGAACTAGTTGTCTTGAAGGCTTACTAAATTGTTTATAGAAGTCATGAGGATAGTACTACTTATCTTTTATGTTATAGAGAAATCATTTGGTCTCTCACCAATAATATGACAGTGGTAGGAATTTCATTTATGTCGTTTATACTTCTGAATAACTTTTCCTCCACTATTAGTTTACTAAGTCTTTTTATCATAAAGTGTATTGGATTTTATCAATGATTTTGTCTATTTTATTGAAATTATCATGAAATCGTGTCCCTTATTTTACTAATTTATTATTAACTGATTTTTCAACAGTTATATCAATTCATATTCTTGGTCTAAATTCTAGTTGTTGTCTGTATATAATTTGTTTTGCGTATGCCTAAATTTGACTTACTAGTGTTTAGTTGAGAACTTTTGTGTTTACCTTCATAAGAGATTATATTCTGCAGTGTTTTTTTTTTCTTATGATGTTCATGTGTGTTTTAATAGCAGGCTATTACTGAATATGTTGGAATATTTTTCCTTCCTTTTGGAAAAAATTATTTAATATTTGATATTAATTATTTTTAGATTGATGTATCAGTAGTTTATGTTTGAAGAGAATGAATTCACATCAGAGTTATTGTGTGTATCACATAACAACCACCAAAATTTCAGTGTTACTCTTCACTTTTAATTTTACTCTTTCCTCAAATTCCCTCATCCATTCTCACTATCATTCTCCAGGTAACCATAGTCCTGTGTTCTGAGTTCTGAAGTATTGTTGTTTTTGTTCATTTGGCTAGTTTCTTTTTGTTTCACATATGAGTTAAAACATCTGATTTTTTTTTCTGGCTTAATTTATTTAGCACAGTTACCTCAAGTTCCATCCAGATTCTTTAAAAAAAAAAATGATTTAATTTCTTTCAATAAAATGAATTCCATTGATTACACATAGCACATCATCTTTATCCAGTCATCTGTCAATGACCTTAAGGCTGATTCCATGGCGAGGTGATTGTGAATTGTGCTCATATGAACATAAGGTGCAGATATCTTTTCTAATTAACATTTTTGTGTTCTTTGGCTATATTCCTAGAAGTAGAATAGCTGGATCAAATGGTACTTTCATTTTCATTTTTCAGAGAAATTTTCATAGTTTTCATAACAGTTGTACTAATTTACATTCTCACCAACAGTATGAGAATTATTTTTTCTTCATACCCTCATCTGCATTGTTTTAGTCTTTTGTTATCAGCCTTTCTTATAGACATGAAGTGTAACTCATTGCGGCTTTGATTTGTATGCTTCAATGATAAGTTTAAGTAGAACATTTTTCATATGCCTGTAGACTAATTATATTCTCTTTGGAGGGGTGTCTATTCAGATCTTATACCCATTTTTTATTGGATTGGTGCCATTTTTGTTGTTGAGATTTATAAGTTCTTTATATATTTCGGAAATTATCTTGCCTAACATATGATGTGCGTACATTTTTCCCAATTAGTAGTTTGCCTTCTTGTTCTTACGGTGGTTTCTATTCTTAGCAGAACATTTTAGCTGGATGTAGTCTCACTTGTTTATTTTGCTTTTTTGCCCCCTTTGCAGTTTATGTCACTTCCCCAAAGACCTCTCCAAAGTTGTTATCACGGGGCATGCTCTTGTGGTTCAGGCAGCTAAGACTTTGGAATTTTTAACATATACAACCCAAGGACCTGTGTTCATGACTTTCATGTTTTTGATGTCTGGTTTTGGTATCAGAGTAATGTTGCTCTCATAAAATATACTATAGCATTCCCTTCTCTTCACATTTGTGGAAGAGTTTAAGAATAGCAGATATTAATTATTCTTTGAATGTTTGGTGGAATTCAGTAGTGAAACTATAGCCCTTGACTTTTGATTTCTGAAACTATTGATTAATATTTTAATGTCTGTGCTTTTGAGTGATTATTCAAACTCCTTCTGATCAGTCTTAGACTATATTATATTATAAAGCTTTCCACCCTTCAAGATTTAGAAATGTGTTGGCATATATACACTTATAATAACTTCTTATGATCCTTTGTATATTGTGTTGCTGTCATGTCACCTCTTTCATTTGTTATTCTTTATGTTATCATTTCCCTTTCATTTCTTTGTAAGTCTAGCTAGAGATCTGCAATTTTCTGAATTTTTGTTGTGAATTTATGTTATTTCCTTGTTTCTACTGAATTTTGGTTTCAATTGTTCTTTAGCCAGTCCTTCCAATGTAATCCTCATAAACTATTACTTCTCTGAGATCTTGGACTTGCTTTTGATTGTTAATTGTAATTTCCATAGTTCTGTTAGTTTCCACATAATTATTTCTCTATATTATTTGGGTTTTCCCATTCTTTATCTTTAGATTTGATCTCAGGGGAATGCAGAATCTCTTCTGTTTTTATTATTTTAGAGCAGTTCCATGGTAATTTGGGTTTTTGACCTGGCATCCCTTCTTTTATCCCGTTAGGTTATGCTGCAATCTTAGTTTTATCTTTCTTTTGTTTTTTCTGAACTGAGGGGGAGTAAGGGGAGGAGAGATCAAAGAAGCCTGCCAGTTTCTCCTATCACATTTTCTGTGGGAGGAATGCATTGAGCTTTCAGAGTCTCACACTACCTCTCTGCCTCACCTGTTAGCAGATGAGGCCCTGAAATATACCAAAAGTCAGTGTTCACGGCTATTGTTTCAGCAAATATTTCTGATGCTGGTACCCTGCCTCTTCTCCAGTGAGTAGGAGAGTGTTCTCAGCATATATTCAGTTGAAACTTCATTTCCAGTATTGGGGCCTGAGAGTCCATCGCCTCAGATTGGCTCTCTCTTCATCTGTGGAGAACTCTGGCACCCTGATATGGATGATTCCCTGGTCCATGGTCTCCTCTTTCAGTGATCTATAACTATAACTGACTCTACAGCTAAAGGACATCTCTCCCAACTCTGCCTAATCTCCCTGTTCCACTTGCTGCTTTCACTAATCTTGAGCAATAGTTATGTGGATTAGGCAGGCAACTTTTGAAGACCAGCCAATGTGAAATGTCTGTGAAAGTTGATTTCTGGTTATGGTTAGAGAAAATGTTGCATAGTCTGCAATGTTATGGTATCAATTCTAAAATTCTTCATATAATTTATCAGTGAAGCAATTTGGATCTGAGATTGTAATAAATTTTTACTTTTAACTCAATTTTTTTCTATTTTAGGGTTATAAAGATCATTTTTTTCTTCTTGAATTTAATAGTTATATTTTCTTCAGCCCCTCTACTAGAGTTTCTGTTACACGGAGTTCTGAGGACCATGAAAGAATGAGTTATGGCTCAAATGCTGCAGGCTCTTGCTGTTTTTATCATGCCCCAGCAGCTTGTCTGTAGAAACATTTATGTGTAGTATATTCTAATGACAATTGCTATTTTATTTTTCTTTATAAAATTAATTTTAATGTTAAAGATATGCTCATTTTTCACTTTTATAATAGTTTTTGTATGATTTACACTTTAAATAAGTTAATAGACATAATTATAAAGAAGTTTCAGGATATATCTTGAGTTTTCATTTATCAATAAAGCACCTAATGACCTTTTGTAAAACCAGATATATATATACATATATATATACACACACACACATATGTAAATATATGCATGCATTTTGTATATTTGTGTATGTGTTGCTAAGAACGACGAATGATTATTAACATGAACTCTTTTAAATTTTTAAGTATAAAACACAGCATAATTAATTGAAGGTAGTGTCATACAACAGATCTCTATAACTTAATCATTGTTAATTGTAATTAATACTATAGACCTACTGAATAGCAAATCTCCATTCCTCCCTCCCAAACAAGCAGTCCCCCATTCTACTCTCTGCTTTTACTATTTAACTATTTTATATCTTTTATAAGAGTCATAATCTGTTTTTTTTTCTTCTGTGACTGACTGACTTAGCATAATGTCCTCAAGCTTTATCATGCTGTTCCATATGACAAGATTCTTTTTAGTACTGAATAATATGCTAATGAATGAATACTTCTTGCTTTATTTTATCTATTGATGGACATTTAGATTCACCCTATCTTGATTATTGCAACAAATATTGTAATAACATGGTATCCACTTGAGATAGCAACTAGTCTATAAGAGTAACTTTCAGTTGACTTCTATTCACATAGGACAGTGTTAAACAGATACAGAACTGGTAGCATACCTGTACCTTTGACAATGTATCTGCTTGCACTGTCGGCTCAAATTTTGCCAGATAAGGTGATAATATGCCTTGTCACATCTGGTTGTTAGGAATTCTGATGAAGTTTAAAAATTATATAAAATTATTTTGCTTAGGAAACATCCCCACTTCTGATCCTTATAGCTGTAGTTCAAGACCTTATAGCAAATAGAAGGAAAATGCAGTAAGTGATCTTAGGAAGAAAGAATGTCATCACTTTTCTCTCTTTCACTTACAAAGATTCACCAATAAAATTAACAAGTCTCTCCACTGAGGAACTTTTTAAGCACCACATATGTTCATATTGAGTGGAGCACATTTTCAGAAAGTGCATATGACAACATTATACTTTTATTTCTCATTTCAGACAAATATTTTATTTTTCCATTCCACTTCTCTATCAGACTAATCCTCTGAGGATATTTTTCTGTCTACCTCTGATCATTGTGGGGTGCAAAATGTATTCCTTGGTCTTAAAAACAACAGTTAGCTGTCAAAATGAATACAATATCTCCTTTTCTCCTTATAAGTATTTCAAGCAATGCAAATACCAGTAAGTAAGAAAAGCCCAATTCAGCATCAATATCTATTACCCTCAGGAAATATTAGTGGTCCCCTAGGGCAATGAGGATCAATCTTACTTTTCAGTTTAGGGCATTTTCACAGACACCCACCAGGCTATATGTCACATATTCATCAATGGTCTAACACTTTTGTTGGCAGATAGAACAGTTCTTACTGGCATTTGGTGCTCAAGCTGTTAAAAGAAAAATATGTCAATATTCCACCCATCTTTACATTGGTGTATATCCCTAGTGCCCATTAATTTCTTGGACTCTTGTGGCCATCTCAAGAAAATATTTGGGGATATCTGCCTGCTGAATACAATCACCTTCCAAATAAAAGGGATTTCTTCTGGTGGAAATTAACGTGCCATGCTCTAATGCTCCCTTCATATTCCCACTGTGATTTCCAACGGCCATTCCCTAATAGGTTTTTTCTTTTTAACTAGTTATAACAGAGACATGATCAGAACATTAGCCACTGACTATAGTTAGTAAACACTCACCATTAGGGCTTTTTCCACTGTTTAATTTATCTTCCACTGGCAAGAAAATAGCATAAAATTAGCCCAACTGAACAGTATTGATTTTAACTTGTTTTAAATCAGTGTTGACCTTACAAAGACTATGTTGCGCATTCACCTTAGATCTGCCATCCAAAAGCCGAGAAGCTGACTTTTGGTTCATTTATTGGGCACTTTATGCAATAGAACCAGGCACCTCTTCATGCAGTAAAATTGGTCTGTGAAAAAGAGTTTCCTGCTCATGAGTATTTTCTCCTGCGTTCCCCAGGCTGTATGTTGCTCTCTAAACATTTTTTTAATGTTATTATGGAACTCTTCTTGGCACTGCCATGTCCATTAGAATATTTACTTATCTCCCTGGAAGTTTTGGCGATAGGGTATCTTCAATTAATAATGTCGAATAGCAAGGTACAAAAATTTCCTTAGATGGAAATTATCTTGTTCAATGTCTTAGTATGCATAACTGGAGGGACCCATAGACTCTTCATGCTAGTACTAGTCTATGCTTTGCATGGGGCTTTTTTCCACATGGAAGTCTTCCCTATAAGCACTCAGCTTTGTCCAATACTTTGTGGACTCCAGCAATCTTGTTGATTCACATTTAGCATGTTCAATTAACACTAAACAGTGACTTCATATAAGCCTTTAGTTTTATAATACCAAATAGGGGCAATATTCAGACACAATTTTTCTCCCCATAATGCAATTAGTTTTAAAAAAGATGCAATCATAACACCTAAATCCTGTTCAATCATATCAATTGTCCTACAGATATTCAGCATAATTCTATCAACTCACAAGTCCTTAACTCTACTAGAATTTCATTTATCAATTAGAATTTCTTTCACAGGTTTTGACTTCCATTGCTAGGTATAAGAAATGTTTCCTGATACATCATATAGAGATATATACATATATAGGTATATATATACATATATTTCCATAAACTATCTGGTAAGCATGATACAATTTCCTTACATAATTTCTGCATTAACATTTTAAATTTGGTAATCCTATCAACCATAGCATACTTATGTATTTTTGATGTAATTATAGCATAAATTAGGCTTTCACAGTGGGTTTAGGTAACACAGTTTGTAGAGTCTTGCATCATTGACTACTAGAAACTTCTCAATCCTTTTACCAATTTATCCATTCATGTGTAATTGACCTTTTGTTTACAGCCAGAAGATGAACAAGGGACCTTGGCCTTTTTGTCGGGCATTAGCTTATTTACCTGCATAACCACTCTCCAAGAGGTTCCTGATCAGGTTTCTCATGTCTACCTTGCAACTTTTAAAATTGCTGCAACCAAGTGTTAATAGGACAGACTTGTTTGGGATACTTCAATGTTGTGGGAGCCATAGGGGAGGTCCTGTACCTACTCTACCTTAGTAACACTGTATTAAACCTTAATTAATAGCCTTATTGATGTGTATTTTTATTGGGTCCACTTGTAATAACTATCTAAGAATTTCTACATAACTGATACGAGTTCAGCAACTCTTTCCTTTCTGATTCCTCTTTGTTTTTTCTACTTTCAATATTTGCTTCATTTCTTATTTCTTAGATTTTTTTCCTAATTTTTTTTTACCTTTTGGGAAGAAAAATTTGATGCTCCTCTTACCTTTTCCTATTCTTTTGCTAATTGCTTCATAATTTTACTATCTATAAAACACACGAGGGTATGCTGAGGCAGCATCTCAAAAGTGTTCCTTAATTCTCTTTGAAATTTACAGCCATAAGATATGAGGGGGTGTCAATGTAAAAAAAGACCCAATAACCACAGCATTTATCATGAATTGTATAATGGACATATGCAGGAGTTGTGTATCCCATTTCATAAAGAGTCCAAAATGTCTTGCATGCAGAATATATTATTTGCTTTATCTGGGATATCTCACTTAGGATTTTGGGGAGAGTTGGATGGTAGCTCTTCTCAGAAAAAAGAGACCTTCCACTCACTTTCATCCAGTCTATTAGGCTGATTGTTTTCTTTGGAATAACCTCTTGTGTGTCTAGATCTCTTACAGCATTACTGATTGTTTCATAGAAAACTACATGTCCTACATCTACCCAAACATGTTCTTCCACAGTGCAGCATTTAAAACCAAAGACTCAATTCCCAAATTATTTAACATCACAATCTATGTTAATAAAGGTTTCTAGAAAAGTGATGGCAATGATTTATATAGGAGTTCTTCATATTATATGATCTGGTTTCAATCATTTATTTATTCTTTCCTAATTTCCATGACCCTATGCTAAATATCTTCTTTGTGATGAGAGATCTTAGACATGCTTTCTGTTCTTTTTGCAGATTTCACTTTGGGGAATAATGTTCAGGCTATGGGAAGAAGCTCGGACTCACTAATTTCTAAGTTTGATCTAGTATAAGATCCAGCCCAGCACTTTTACATTCTGTTTAGCTGTTACAGATAATATTGAATACTTTGCCTTTTTCTTTTAGTCTGTAATTTCTATGCATACAGTGAGCAAAGTCCCCAGAAATTGAATCCATCCCTAAAGTCTATTAGTATATTCTACCTTGAGTAACTGTTTACAGCAAAGCTACTGCTCTTTATTATGAGTGACTAGTCATTCAAGTATTAAAGACCCCTGTTCTCCACCCTTCTAGCATTTGCCCAAGTCACGTGATTCTGAGTCAACTAAATTCTAAAAGTCCCATCATTTTCTCCAATAAATATCTTCTGATACTAATTCCAGTGTGAGAATTCAGATATTGATCCCATAATTAAACTCAATTCTATCACTATATGGAGATAATATCAGATTTCAGTGGTTACATGTCAGTACTTCAAGCAATACCCAAGAAATTACATCAGACATCCTTCTAAAGCTCAGATTATTACTTGAAGCTTCTGACGGCTGACTGCAGATTAGAAGTTCCCATAAATTCCTCCTGCATTTTGTACAAAGTTGTCACAAGTCCAAATTGTTGTCTTTGTTTCTGATGGGCACGCTATAAACCAGAGGTTCCAATAAACCCTGTTTAGGTTTTGCCATAGTCATCTTACAGGTTCCATTTACATGGAATATTTTTTCCATCTTTTCACACTAGGTTTACATGTATTCTTACATTTGAAATGAATCTCTTTTAGGCAACGTAAAGATGGGTGTAGTTTTTTTAATACATTCGTCTAATCTATATATATATATATTTTTTTTATGAAGGTGCAGGTAGGAATTAAGGCTAGGCAAGCAGGCAAGAAGAGAGAGGGGGAAGAAGAATTCTCTCAATCTTATTTAGTTCATTTGGTTGTTTACCCCTGTCCCAGGTCACAAACCCGGGTCTTGGGGTGCACGTAGACTGTGCCAGACAGAGGCAGCAGATGTATCCAGGAGGCCACCAGGGCACCCAATCTGTCTTTGGTTGGAAAATTTAGTCTATTTGTATTAAAGCAGTTATTAGTAAGTTTGTTCTTCTTGACACTTTGTTTTCTGTTTTATAATTCTTTTACTTCTTTCTTCTTTCTTTTTTCTCTTCCTATGTGATTTGATGATTTTCTGTAGCAATGCACTTAAATTTCTTTCTCTTCCTCTTTTATGTATCATATAGGTTTTTGCTTTATGGTTATGATGACATCTAAATAAAACCTACATTTATAAAAATGGATTTTAAGTTTACTATAACAAATTCAAATGCATATTAACTCTAACCTTTAAACCACCCACTACATTTTGTTTTCAATGTCAAATTTTTCATCTTTCTATATTGTGTATACATTATAAGTATTATAGTTATGTTTTACTACTTGTGGCTTTTAATCTACGTAATTGATTTCTAAATGATTAACCCATTTGCTTTTACAACATGCTATACATTATCTTTATATTTATACTTTCATATATTTTCTTGTTACTAACACTGTTGTTTAAACTTAGTTAACTTCCTTTAGCATCTTTTGCTAGGTCGGTTCAGTGGTATTGAACTTCTTTTGCTTTTGCTTGTCTAGAAAATGCTTTATCACTCTCAACAATGAAGGACAAATTTTATAGTAGAACATTTTTGGTTGGATAATATTTATCTCCTTTTCTCACTTTGAATATATCATGGCAGTTCCTTCTGGTCTGCAAACTTTCTGCTTAAAAACTTAATGGTAGAGAAAAAGTTCCATTATACATAACAGATTGTTTTTATATGGGTACTTTTAACATCTCTTCTTATGCTTTGACACTTTGTGTCTTGAAGTCAGTCTCTCTGAGTTCATCTTATTTGGAACTTTTTGACCTATTTCTGGATTTTTTTTTCTTTAATTTGGGGAACTTACAGCCATTATTTCTTCAAATAAATTTTCTACTTCTTCTTCTCACTCTTTTTTCTTGGGGTCCTTGTAATGTGAAGTTTGGTACATTTTTTTATCCTATGGTTACTTAAACTATATTTAATCTTTTACTCATTTTTCTTTGATTGCACTGATTATATTCTTTCTACTGCCCTTTGTTCACTTCACTGATTTTTTGATGTATTTCAGCTGCTACTGAAACCCTGTAGTTTAATTTTCATTTCATTTACTATACTCTTGAATGATGTGCGTTCTATTTAGCACTTTCTTATTTTTTTACTTAGTTGTTAAAATTCTTCCTTTTTTGATGGAAAGGTACAGGTAGGAATGAAGACAAGTAAGCAGGCACGTAGGAGGAGTGAGGAGGTACAAGTATTTTATTTTATTAAGTTGTTAATCTTGTATTTTTTCTCTAAGCCCTAGTTCTTGGGGGGAACTTGTGATGTATGTGGAGTGCGTTCAGTATGCTGAATTATAGGGCTTGCCAGAATTCTTCCTTTTTTGATCATTATTCTCTGATCTTTGTCAGCATTTTTATAATTATTGTTTTGAACTTTTATCAAGCATAATACTGTCAATGTTCAAAATTCAAGAGGCTGTTATAAAGGTAAAATTCATTTACTTGAGATTAGAGAATAGCCACTCATCCAAATATATTCAGGTAGAAATCCTAAATGTGTCTGCTGGAAGGATAATGTCAAAAGTTTTTAATGAAAAAAAGTAGAAGATGAGATGAGTGATTTAAGAAAAGAATTGATTAGTGTTAGCAAACTTAAACTTTCCTTGCTATACATTAGTGCTTACTGATACTCCAGGTAGGTTAGAATGGGACCTGACTGATTCACTCCTTTAGCTAAAAGCTGGTAATTATAAGCTATTATAAAAATGATTCTCCCCCACCCACCACAAATAATTGGCTTGCTAGTTGCTTAAAACAATTGCTTTTGTACCAACCAAAGGGTGTTTGGCTCATCTCAAATGTCTTAGGCCCAGTTCAAGGAGATAGGTAATGCAATTTCTCTGTAATGATTCTACAACTCAATTTTTAAAATGACCTCACATATGTCAGCTTTCTATGCCACTGCTACTTTTCTCCAATTCAGGAAGGTTGTATTTTTCCTGAGGTTTTATCTGGTTCTTTCAATTTATGTTTCTTTATTTTCCTTGACTCTCTGTGTTGGTTTCTATGAATTGGGTGAAATAGTCACCTTCCCTAGTCTTCAAGAAGTGAGCTCACATAGGAGAGGAAACATCATTCGTCCTGCCTTAATACTAGGAAGTCTTCCTACATAAGCGACCAACATATTTTTAGGCTCCAAGTAGTGAAGGTGTGCCGAGATCTGTCAGTGTCCCAGAAAGAAAGATTTCAGTCAGCACCTAGATTCTGAATGATCTGAGGCAAACAGTAGTTTTTAAATATCCAACTATACTTTTTTGATGAAATAACAGAGAGATGGAATTTCTGTCTGTTCCTTTTGCAGTGACACTGGAGCGATACTCAGATAAGAACTGTTTCTTTGCTTACCATTTCCTTGAATGCCTAAATACAAGCACACTGGCCACCAGAGTCATTCTATAAAAGGGCTTGTTTTTTTTTTTCCTCCTGGATAGAGTGCGTGTGCCAGACATGTACACAACTCTCTTCTTGAAGACGTTCTTGACAAGGGGCTCATCATACAGGGAGAATAAAGATGACAGCCTTCAAAATCCTCCTCTCTGGAGTCAGTTTTTCCAGACCCTAGATGTGTGTTTAATGAGAAGCACACCACTTAGCTAGGAAAATAAGCTAACAGGCCTCTTTCACAAATACTGGCAACATGGAATATAACAGAAAAGGGCAAATTTGGTGACTATTGACTTCTATCCCTGGAAAGCCCCTTCTATGCTTGCCTAATCAGAAACTTCCTCTAAACTGAAGTTCCAGGACAAGCAAACAGGTCTATTACAGCAAGACTGGTTGTGACAGACTTTTCTCTTTGCTCCACCCTGTGGTGATAGCAGGTGAAGAACTGTCTCTCCATTTGTTACAGACCCTGGGGGCCAATCGGTGCACACACAGTGATGCAATCAAGGAGAGTCCTCTAGGCAACTGTCACAAAAATTAGGGCAACACAAGTAAAATCTGTTGCTCTAGATATGTACATAACTTTCTGCTAGAGCTACCTGTCTGTGTGCCACAGAAAATATGGTAGGGAATGAGCATAATTGTTTTTCAGTAAAATTTTACTTACAAAAATAGATGACAGTGCATGACTAAAATTGTCAAAATATCTAATTACAAAACTCTATCAATCATTAAATGCACTGAATATTATAGAAAAGCATGCTAAAATATACCTTTATAGTACTATGGTAGAAAACCTTTCCTTGATCCCAAAAGAGTTAGTCTGCCAGAGTGCTTGTAATAAAGTGTTGTTACTTTATCTTCCAGTGCTCGGTTTTCAGTCTTCTCGCCCTCTGGAGGCCTTGCCATAACAGTACTTTGAATTGTAATTTAAAAAACAACAACAAACTTCAAATAACCAGGTTTACTTAATGAAAAAGAGAAGTGGATGACTTACTAGTTTGAGTGCTGTTGATGTGGGGGTGGTGGGGTGGGAGGGGGTCTATGGTCTGGCAGGAAATTGTTCAAGAAAGAATTCTTGAGCATTAGAGCAGTTTTATAAGTTTACTAGAGAAAATGGATGAGAGAGAATGCAAAGCAGGAGCTAGAGTTCGCCTGGGCAGGGAAAGTTGCACTGCTGACTGGAGGCTAGTTGGACTTACATTCTTGGGAAGGGGGTTCTGGGCTGCCTTTCTAGAGTCTTAATTAGCAAGAGAATAGAACTCACTAGAAAGTTGGAAAGCAGAAGAAGTGAGGGGAATTTTCCAAGAAGTTCTCCAGTTCTGCGAAGTAGCCTCAGGCATTCTGGTGGTCCCAGGTTCCTTGTTTTAGGTAACGCATTATGTTGATAATTGCAGGTATCTTTCCAGAGGGTTAGAGATAAGCTTTGACCTCTTTGGCCTCTAGTGCTCAGGAAAGGGCCTGTCTGGTGTGATTCAGATAGACAGTATCCCATTCTGAACTTTCTCTCTATCACTGTTACATTTTAATGTAGCTACATGCCATCACCCAAACTTCAGCATGGTGGTGGCTATTAAACCGGCCACCCATATTATTGGTTCTGGGTACTAGTGCCAAGGGCATAAAATTTTATATCCTAGAATGGTAGTTGAGTGATCTGTATGGTGGTGGTTTCTAAAGAATATCTCAAGGACTAGTCTTTGTTTTGCCAGCTTCTGTTCATCCCTGGAAACAAGTAACTTCCTGGGGAGATTTCAGTAGATGCATTTACATTTAAATGTATTAGCCACTACAGCTTAAGGAAAGGGATGAGTCCGGGAAGGTGTAGACAGACCAAATATCTAGGGTAAAGAGAGTTGGGAGAAGATAATTGTGGGGATAAGGTCTATGAATACATCCTAGAATCTAGAAGTCATGCAGAACCAAGGGTAGAAATTGACTTAGAAAAGATGTGAGGAAACTTGTACTTTTTCTTCACCCTCATACCAGAAACTCCACTCCTAGATATATACATAGACCAAAGAACTGTAAACAGGTGTTCATACAAAAGCTTGACATGAATATACATTGGAGTACCAGGCATAAAAGGCTACTTGTGGAAAACAACAAAAATACTCCTAAAAAGATTAGTAGAATTACAAACGTTCTCTGTCTATGTAATCAAATAGAATCACCATCAAAAAGAAGGAAGCATTCTGAATGACAATAATCAATTGATAGCACAATTTCCAATTCTTGAAAATTTTATCTTGAATGTACATTTCACTAATAAATTTTTGATTTACATAATTAATAGATCAAAACTATGTTGTGAAAGGTCAACTAATGAAGACATGTATAAACATTTAAATTACCTTCATTGGAAATTCTGTGTATTCTTTCAGAATGTGTCCTGTTTGTTTACACAAATGTAAACATATTTTATTTCCAAATAATTGCATCATGTTATCATGCTTTTTCCCCCTATAACTTGAGGTTTATTTAACAATGTGACATGAAAAGCATGCAGCAATATTGCCCATAAACCAATCTCCCCTATAGTTGCCATATATCTTAAACCATTCATTCTATTTACTGACTTACAGATCTTTATGTATTTGAGGAACATGCTATACATAAACATGTGCATTGGTATGTATTTCTGCATAAAAGTATTCTGGATGCAGAATCACAGAGTTAAACCATGAGTTTATATTTTCTTGGAAAGTATCCTTCCAAGTTAGAGCTTCTTAAAATTGTTTTCAGTATTCTTAAGTTTGACAAACATGTGGACAAAAAAATACTGACATAACTTAGAGTTTCCTAAGTCCCAATAACTTGTACCATCTCATGTGTTCCTCTGTGTATTGATCTAAGTCTTATATCTATTCAACATTGGACAGTTCATCTTTTGTTTGTGACTAGAAACATTTATCACTATACAATAATTACCAGGACCAATCTTTTTCTGTTACATGTGTTGCAGTATAGGTTTGAGGTAAATTAACTAAGTCTGCATGCATGATTTAACAATATTGTCTACTATGCCACAATATTAGCTGTTTCTTTTTTTTTAAAGATGTCTTTTCTGGAGGATTTGTATAAATATTCTTTAGTACACGTTTATACTTTCACTTATATCAAAGTTTTTTTCTTTTTCTTTGAAGAGGAAGGAAGATAGGCAGGAATAAAAGCTGACAGGAAGGAAGTGTTAAGAGACAAAATTTTTTATTTGTTTGTTTCATTTCCTTGTCTTCCTACTTCCTGCTGGCCAGTCTTTGGATCTTATGTGGTCTATGCCTCAGGTGTGGGTTTAAGACTACCAGGGTGGACTATTTTTTAAAAATAAATTCATTTTTGTGAAACTTTGATTATGGTCTCTTCATCCAATAAAGACAGCTAAACTTTTCTTAACATGGGTCACTTTATTCAAAAAGTCATGCCCTACTGTATAAATTTCAAGAGGTCTTGAAAATTCTTGTTTTATGATTTTCTTATTTCCAAACATTTATATACCTTTTATATTTCCTACATTGACTACTACATTGACTATATACAGCATTATTGCTAGCGTTGTTATTCTCCCAATATGAAATGGAAAGCTAAAACATTTTACACAATCCTAAATATAAAATTTCTTTAACAAAATTGAAAGCTTAAATATTCAGTATCAAATTGAACTTAAATATTCTGAATATTTGCACAATAATGTTGATATTGTAAATAGATCACCTATCTTTGAAATTAATTTACAATTAATAATTTTGGGTACAATTTTTGAATTTCAGTGTGATTTAATATGTCCTTAAAGTTTCATTTTTATTTTTGTTATTATAGCTATATATTTGGAATTATACAGTTGCAGCTTTTACGTGGGTAAACCTTTTGAAAATAAATTTTGGTCTGAGAAGTTTTTGTCACAGGAAAAAGATAAGCTTGCATCCCACCTCTTGCTGGAATAAGCTGGAGAAGCCCATCTGTGAGGCATGACAGTTTAAGGTCTCAAATGTAACTACTCTCTTTTCTCCTTCTTTCCAATTTTAGCAAAATTCTGGCAACAAAACAGACATTTTAGAGTGGCCAATATAGTAGTTACCACACAGGCCAGTAGGAAGCCAATCACATCCAAAGAGTGGTACTGAATCCAGGTGAGGTCATGGGAGGTTGGCCGAAGGTGTTTGGCTCCTTTGTGTCGCATGACAAACTCGATCCAGAAGACTGCTCGATCCAGGGGCTTCACTGGTTGATCATGATGAATTCTTGACAATTTCATAATGTTCTCTTTATATCTAAAGGAATAATACAAAAATAAAGAATGAAAGGAAGGTAAGCTATCCAAGCACATAATTTTAAGAAAAAGTCTTAAAAAATGTCTTACCTAAGACTCAAAATAAGTGACTTAGAATTACAAAACCAGTATATATTTCATTTGGGTCTTTACAGAGAGTTTGGTCTTAAAATTAAAAGTCATTGATAAATGTTTTCAAAAAGTGAAGATGGAGGATGAGGTGGGATAGTTATATCTTTGCCGTTGTAAGAATTCTAAATGAGATAGTGTAAATTAACTTTGACAACCATCTTCATAAAATATTTATAGTCTAATTATGTCATCCTGAATCAATTCCACATTATTCTCTGTTCTTTTATTCTTAACTTCTATTTTCTTTCATTCTGTAGTTAGGAAATAATTTGACACATAGATCAGTTTATGACACTCTCTGCTTAATATTTTCATCTGGCTTGTTATCACATTTAGAATAAAAGATGTTTGCTCTTGAATATTTTGTCATTTTTTGTTGTGGAGTAAGGTGTTTAAAATCTTTCTCAGTACATGTTAAATACTTTTGTACATTTTTCTTTGATTGTTTTGAGGTTCTCTTAGCATGTGTTACAAATAAAAATTTGTATCATTTGAAAAATTGTAATACTTGTTATATAATGTTTGCATTATTTTAGTAGTTCTATTTGTAGTGTCACATTATTGTTATTACTGACAGGTATTTTTCTAAGTTTAAACTTGCAATATTCTTTCATACTTTCATTTAAGCATGTCTGCTTCAAACTACACAGTTATTTGTTAAAATCCATTATGACAAGCATAACATTAAATATTTTATTCTCATTCAATTTCATGTACACACTAGCATAATTACATTCTACATCTTATTCTATGTTTTCTTTGTTCAAACTGCTTGTGTTCTTTTTTTTTAATTTTCCTTTTTAATTGAGGTAACTCATTTAGAAAAATAATAGTTTAGATTTATAGGTTCGTTATTTATCAATATATGGCAATCCGTAACACCCACCAGCAAATATCTAATAGTTCTCCACAACTCTCCATTGGACACCCACTACCGTTTGCTTCCCACAACCTTCCTCTCTGGTAGCCTTAGTTCTTTCGTCAATGCCCAAGGGTTATTTTTTGTTTTGCTTGTTCATTTGCTTAGTTTCTTTATATTCCACATATGAATGATATCTGGTATTTGTCCTTTGCCTTCTGACTTATTTCACTTAGCATAATCAATTTTACATACATCCATGTTGTTGAAAATGGCAAGATTTCATCTATTTTCAGGCATTTAATTTTCTATTTCTATATCACCTATTCTTTATCCATTCATCTCTAGATGGGCTCTTAGGTTGTTACAAATACTTGTCTATTATAGTTAATGCTGCAATAAACATAGGAGTGCATATATATTCAAATTAATGTTGCTTTGTTTTTGAAATAAATATCCAGAAGTGGGATAATGAGATCATATAGCATTTCTATTCTAATTTTTTTCACATTGCTTTCCATGATGGCTGACCAATTACACCCCCAACAACTGTATAAAAGGACTCTCTTTTCTCCATATCTTCGCCCACACTAATTTGCAGTCTTTTGGATGACAGTCATTTTCACAGCTAGGTGAGGATATTTCATAGTTTTGATTTTCATTTCCCTAATAATAAAAGACAAAGAACATTTTTAAAGTAGCTGTTTGGCCATCTGAAAGTCTTCTTTGACAAAATGTCTCTTCATATTTCTGTTCATTTTTATTGGATTATTTTTCTGTTGTTGAGCTTTATGAGCTCTTTATATAATTTAGATATATATCTTGTCAGATGTACGATGTGCAAATATATTCTCCATTTTAGAGGTATGATTTTTTTTTATGAGAACTTTTTTTGCCAAGCAGGAGCTTTTAAATTTGATTTAGTCCTATTTATTTTTGTTTTGTTTCCCTTGCTGATAGACTCAAGTCTCCAAAGACACCTCTCAGGTCGATGTCTTGGATCTTTTGTCTATGTTTTCTTCTATGTATTTTTTAAATTTCCCATTTTACATTTTAGTCTCTAATCCTTTTTGAATCAATGTGTGTAAGTTGTTAAAGAATGATCTAGTTTCATTCTTTTGATGTAGCTATTCATTTTTTTCTCAACACCACTTGTTGAGAATGTTTATCCATCATATTGCTCCTGTGCTTAAAAATATGGAACACTTCCTTATTTGTGTGTCATTTGGGGGCAGGGGCTGTGTTTGATGAGTGTACTATGTTAATAATTCTGCCACTTTCCCCTCTTAGTTATTATTTTTAATTTTCAATGACTTTTTCTTGAAAATACATTTTTTAAGAATTCATTTTATATAATAAAAATAATGAGGGTAGTAATAAAACTGAATTGATGTATGCTGTTCTAGACACCAGAAGTTCTATCATACAATTTTCCATTGGGACCAGAAAAAAATTAACATTTTCTCTTATTTAAAAACAATTACTGTTCCAAGAAGAATATCAAAAAAGTGAAAAGCAACCCATTTGAGTGGTATAAAATATTTGCAAAGCTATTATATGAAAAAGTACTTGAAAGATATAGCTTTATCTTAAATAATAACACCTTCAAAATTAAAAATTATCAAAATCTTGTGATATATTTCTCTAAAGAAGATACAAGAATGATCAAAAGCATATGAAACAATGTTCAACAACTTAGGTATAGGGAAATTAAAATCAATACCACAAGGAGATACCAATTCCTGCAAATTAGCATGGATATTGAAAAATAGAAACATCATAACAAGTGTTGCCATCAATGTGGAAAGCTAGATAAAGAACAGATTATGGGAATGTAAAAAAGTGAACTTCCTTGAATGTCAGTTTGGGAGTTACTTATAAAATATAATCTAGCAATTCTACTGCAAGTTATCTACCCTCTCAAAATGAAAACATATGTTCGCATAAGATATGTACAGCCATATTCCTAACAGCCAAATGTAGAAACAACCAAAACATTCAAGAACTCTAGTGGACAGCTATGTAGCATATATATATGTGTGTATATATATATATATACATATTGCTATTCAGTAATACAAAGTAATTACAGGGAAAAATTAAAAATTATATGCCAAGTAAAAGAAATCTGTTGCAAAACCCATTCATGTTATTGACTGTGCAAAATGTCTAGATTAATGTAATTCTGATGCAGGAAGTAGATTAATGGCTGCCTAGTATTGGAAAGCTGTAGGTTGTGTGAGATTTCTTTATGGTCTGAAAAGAACTCTAAAATTGATTATAGTTATAGTCAATAACTGCGACATACTGCATATATGTTAAGCTTATATTTAAGTAATTGAATCTTATGGTATATCATTTACATCTTTAGAAATCTGTTAAAATAATTATAATGATAAAAATCAATTTTTGAGATAAGGGAGATATTTAATAAATTTGTGGTACTGACTTGAAATATTCTTTTATTAACTTCTTTACTCTGTAGTAGATTTCTATAGTAGTATTTCAAAAAATATCCCCTGTTCCTAATCTCAAATCCAAGTCTCTGACTTTTGCACCCTGCACCTCAGCCTCCTAAGTCACAAATAAATACTGTCATATTTTTTAAAAAGTGTTCTTACAGCTACCCATTTCACTCTTACATTTGTTTGTGTAAAATTGTTTTTGAGGTAATTTGATCCAATAAATTAATAGCATTGAAGTGCAGCCTTTTAATAAATGTCCAATTAAAAGGAAAGATTTAAGATAGGATAAACCATGCCAATAATTTTATAATTAGCTTCTTAAAATTGATATGGAAGACATAAACTGGTTGATGATAAAACCTATGTATAAATACTATCTATTAAATGAATTGTGATACTCACGAAGGGTCATTGATAACTGTCTTCAAGGCACTGAGCAAATCTGCAGTTGACATTGTTTGCAAGTCCAGAATGACAGCTGCTCCCTTGGCCTTCATGTGAACCATGTTATCAGGTTGATCAGCAAACAAAGGAATGCCCACCATCGGGATCCCATGGTAGATTGCCTCATAGATGCCGTTGATTCCACCATGAGTTATAAAAGCTTTGGTTTTTGGATGACCTAAGAATGGGTGAATGTCAGAAATTATTAATCATAAGTCTGATAAATAAGATTAAAGGATGGCAGTATAAAGCACTGATAGAAGTAGTCTAGGTGAAAGGTTATTATAGATAGAAAAAGCATTCATGTTTTTCAGATTTCAGAGAAAGCAGTATTTTATTATGCTGGAGATATAAATTAAAATCATATGATTTGTGAGTGGAAAAATGAATATAAGACTGCTAGACGAACAAGTTTAAAGAGAACATCTTGGAAAATATATGTAGGATGTACAGAAATAAATGAAAATAACATGTTGCTGCATGTTCTTTTTAAAATAGATTTAATTAAAGGAATATTATAATATATCATTAAATAGATTTGATATATGCATCATAGTAAATCTGCATTTGTCTATAATACAGTATGGTCATGATTATTTCATTCTTTTACCATACAATTAATCCCCTTTACCCTGCTTGCTCGTTCCAACCCTCTTACATTTTCTTAAATGTTAAAGTCATTTAGCTCAAAATGTTAGTGTCAAGACAGCAAAGAGTGTTACATGAAGGTAATTGAATTAGAGGAGAAAAAGATCACGTTTCAACACAAGATGCTTTATAGTATCTTAAGGACAATCAAGTATTTTTTTTTATTAGATTGTCATTGATAACAAAAGAAGGGCAACTGTTTTTAGTGGCAACAAATACCCATGAAAGAATGAGAAAAGATAGAGATGAGGTTGGAGATTTCGAAAAAAGTCCATGAGAAATGTGACTTTACTTAAAAAAAACACACCAAAAATCAACTGTTATATCTAAACCTTCAGAAGAAGGAATGTAAAATAATATAAGAATATAAGAATATAAGAATAATATAAGAATATTAGAATTTGTATTGTTTTGTGATTTTTCAGTAACAAAATTCAGTTCCTGGTGAATTATTATCATGCTGGTTGAGTTACTTTTTTTTTCACAATCTTACCAAGAAGATCATTCTGGGGGATCCACTTATACAGTTGAGTATTTACCCCTAGAGTATCTGGCTTCTTGCCTTCAAATCTCCATAAGACCTATTAGGATAATGCAAATATTGTATTCCATGAGATGATCATCAAAGTTATAGCATGCTCATATTCTAAAGAAGTTCATATGTAGTCTAGTTAAAAGTCTTTCATAGACATATATGGAATGAGCACAATAGATGTTAAAAATAAGAACTATAAAAAATGGGTAAAATACAGAGACACTTTCATATATTGTAATCAACCAAATATGAGTGAAATTTTTGTTTCTCAATAAAGATTGCGCAGATGACATTATAAATGATAAATCCAAGTACTAAAAATGGTTTTGGCAGTCATAACTCTAATACAGAAAGGTAGGAAATTACTAGGATCATCACATTTGTATTTTTTATTTACTTATTATATTTATTGTCATCTACAGTACACTGTTTATTTACTTTTTAGTGTCCATCATATCCATAAGTTATTTTAACAGAGCTTTGCATTCTTCATCTTCAAAATTCTAATATTTGTAATCAATTTCTCAAGAATCATCAATAATTCTATTTACTAATACTTTATTAATAACAAATATTTTCTGCTTATAAAATTACATCTAACTTCTATTAGATTGCTAATTAACCACTACTTCCAATAAAAATTTCAAGTTAATTTTTTACATAAATCCAGAGTACTGTTAACATTCTTTTAAGCTTGGAAATTGTTTAAATGTAGATAACAAGAGACTGTTAGTTCTATTAGCAATATACATGGTAAAAATTCCAAAATCGTGATGATACTAATTTTATAAAACCATTACCATATCAGTAATGTACTAACAAAGCATTGATAGCAGTGAGTAATATGAGGCTGACAGCTTAGCATTTTCATGCTCAGTAACAAAATAAATTGTGATTTTGAAACTCCCTAACAATCCTCATAAAGAGGACTACAAATTTACAGGTGATTAATATTTTTTGTTAAGTGAAAATTATATACCATCAGATTCTCATCAACAAGGAGAAACTATACCAGTAATGAAACTAAAGTTGTTCTCAGATATCCAGAAATTGCAATTGTGTTCTGTATATTGGAAAATAACTCACCACTGCATTTTATGAAGAGGAATCCCTGAAATTGTCCCTTGCTAGGATTTCTAGTGTTTAATTCCTTATTATATTTCTTTTCACTCCTCCTCAGAAGTTAATTTTCTGATAGGTTAGAAGCAGATTCCTCTTGGAAACACATTTCATAAGGTCAGGTTCTCCTTATGAACTGGACTCAACTTCTTTTTAATGTTTTCTTCTCCCTTCACAAAACCCCATTCTCAGGACATGCTGGTTCATCTTCTATTCTAAATCATTGTGTCTGGCTTGAGTTCCTGGATGAATGTTGAACTCTGGTCATTACTTCTCAGTATAACATCCTGAAAAGGCTTATTTCAAAATTTAAAGGAAAAGAGACTCTGGTCATGTAACAGGCTAAGTCACATGATATCTTTCATAGTTTATTTATTCCTGCTTTGAGTTACTAGTAAAATTTAGCTTCTGACCACTTTTGTATTATGTACTATGACCTCAGAAACCCTATGAGAACACAAACCATGTGACAGGGCAATTTTGGTGATGTTTGTTCCTACTCACATTATGATTATAACACCAAAACTTTGAACTCTAAAATATGCTTACTTATTCACAATATTTATTTCAAGTTATTTTCACTCAAAACATACTTCACACATCTTTAGCAAGTGTCATGCATGTTTTGATTAAATGTATTTATAAGATAAATCAGAATTATCATTATATTTTAACTTCTATACAGGAAATTTATAAAAGTGCATATTTTTTCAGATTTAGCAAGCACATTAAATTGTTATACACTATTGAGTTATTTTTTCTAACCTTTTGTGGTATCTGAGCGAGTGCTGATGCAATCACATTGGCTCTCTCTTCTGATATATTGCTGATCATTGACCCCAGAGTAAATACCACAATACCATTTTCTCCAGAACTCTGGACAAATTCTTCCATTTCCTGTGAAGAAAGAATTGACTCTATTATAAAAGAGTAACAGCATAGCAAATACTATTGAAGGGATTACTACTAAAACCTGAAGAGAATAATCAAGTATTTTCAACATAGAGTAGTGACTTTTTTAAAATTGTTGTGGAATAAGCATAGCATATAATTCACCAATTTAGTTATTACTAAGTGTACAGTTAAATAGCATTAAGTATATTCCCATTGTTTGTCAAACAATCTCCAGCAGTCTTCCATTTTGCAAAACTTGCAAAACATTAAACAATAACTCTTCATTTTCCTTTTTACCAGTGTCTGGTAATCATCATTCTACTTTCTGTTTCTATTAACCTGACCGTATACTGTATATAAGTGGAATCATACAGTATTATTCCTTTTGTTAATGACCCATTTCATTTATCATAATTTACTAAAGTGTCATGAATTTGTAGAATGCTATAATTTGTAGAATGCTATAATATAAGTGTGCATACACCATATCTTGGTTATTTATTGATTCATCTTTCAATGGATATTTGGATTGTTTTCATTTCATGACTCATGTGAATGATGTTTCTATGAAGTTAATTATGCAGCTACATCTTTTAAGATTTTTATAAAAAATTAATTAGATATATGCTGTAAGAGGAACTGTTAGATCCTTTAGTGTCTGTTTTTAGATTTTTTAAAAATCATTATTATAAGTAGCATAAGCAATTGATGATATTGAGTCAGTGAACAATAGTGAGGAACAGATATCCTCAAAAATAATAACCAGACTCTTAAAATTACATGCCTATTTGGATAAAAGTCACTCAGCTGGAATTTGATTCAAAATTAGTTAACATTATTGCTCTATTAAATCACCACATTTATTCAATTCAGCTTTTCTGGAACTATGATAAACTATTAATTAACATTTCATTTGCTGGAGAGAAAAGATAGCAGGTGAAATCCTTCTCTGTGTCTGAGGAATACAGCTAACCTTTTTTCTGCAGGGATGATTTCCACAGGGAGCCCCACAGCACATCAGTAACTCAGGAATAACACTGACTACATTGAGGGGTTGCCTGAAGAATCAGACATCTATTTTCTGAAGGTGGGTCTGGAGGGTTGTGCATGGTAGTGGTGGTACAGTGGAGAATGTGACTTGGGCTGCAGGAGTGGAGGTGGCAGATGAGGCCAGTGGAACCAATTACAAGGATAGAGGGCCCAGGATCTAGTCCCAGAGCAGGAGCAAAGATTACTGATGACACGCATGTTTAGCTTTAGTGAATCCCAAAAAGGAGGAGTTAATGTCAGAACCCCAGTAGCCACAAGGGTCAGTAACACTAGCAAAACAATGGAGAGGACTGCACTCCTCCTCACCCATATATATAGATGATAGATAGGTAGTTAGATAGATAGATAGATAGATAGACAGATAGACGGACAGACAGATAATGCCAAAGATTCTAGTAAAAACCTAGTAGGAACAACAAACAGATATGGTAAAGAGGCAGACTACAAAATTAATATTAATAATATGTTGCTTCTGTACATCAAACTGTCAGAAAGGCAACAAGAAAACAATCATATTTGAAATTTCATCAGGAAGAGTGAATAGTCTGGCATGCCCTTGTGGAGTAACAGTTAAATCCATTGCCTATCAACCAGCACAGTTCAGGTACAAGGTACATCCCAAAGACTGGGGTTTATAATCTGGGTTTGTGTCCTGAGGAGAGGAGAACAATCAAGATGAACAACTAAATAAAAGTGTTCTTTCTTCCTCCTTCTTATCATCTGCTTGTCTGCTCACCTTCATTTTTGCCTGTATCTTTCCTTAAAAAAAAAAAGAAAAGAAAAAGAAAGAACATGGAATGAAATTAACAAAAGAAATGAAAACCCTGTTCTCTGAAACCTATTGGACATTGTTAAAAGAAGCAGAAGAATATGGTGCATCCTGGTGGAGCAGTGATTTAGTCGATTGTCTTTGACAGGTGCAGTCCACATACAGCCCAAAGAACCCGGTTCATGACTCGGGGCTAGGGGAATGACAAAGGTGTACAACTACATAAAAATAAATCAAGCGCTTCCTTATCCTATCTCTTCCTGATGCCTGTCTCTGCTTGCCTTAATTACTGTCTGCACATTTCCATAGAAAAAGAAAGACATAAATGACAAAAAGAAATGGAAAGCAATTAAGTAAGTCAGCATGATATTGGCATAATAATAGACCAATGGAATAGATTTGAGAGTCAGGAAATAAAACAATACATAAATGAACAACTAATTTATGACAAAGAGCTATAGACGTACAATGGAATAAGGACAGTCTCTTTCATAGATGATGCTGGACAAAGTGGACAGCCACATGAAAAAGATTAAAACTAGATCACCGCCTAATACCACATATTCAAATTAGTAAAAAGATTAAACATTTATATATAAGGTCTGAAACCATAAATGCACAGAAGAAAACAAGCGAAAACTCTTTAACATTGATCTAAAAGATGTCTTTGGAAACTCAACTCCAAAATCAAGGGAAATGAAATCCAAAAATAAACAAATGGCATTACATCAAACTGAAAACTACACAGCAAAAGAAGCCCTCATCAAAACCAAAAAAAGACATCCAACTGAAAGAGATAAGGTATTTATACACCATACACCTTACAAGGGGTTAATATCCAAAATACATAAATAACTTGTAAAACTCAACAACAGAAAATACAAATAATTCAATTAAAAATGGGCAGAAGTTCTTAATAAACACTTATCCAAAAAATACATACAGATGACTAATAGGCACATAAAAAGATGTTCTACCTCTCTTGTTATTAGTGAAACACAAATAAAAACAATGAGATAGCCTCAAGCACCTGTGAGAATGACTATCACCCAAAAGTCAGGCCACAAGTGTTGGTGAGTATGTGGAGAAAAGTGAACAATTTTATATTATGGAATTTTATATTGTAGAAGTATAATTTATCAGCCATTATGGAAATCAGTATGGAGATTCTTAAAAAAAAATCTGAGATTAGAAATTCCATATGAACCTGTCACCCCACCTCAGTATTTACTCCAAAAACATAGCAACATTATATTAAAAATATATGCACTATCATGTTTTTTTTTCAGACAAGAAATGTGAACAATCTTAGTGTCCATGGACAAATGAATGGATAAAGAAAATGTGGTATTATTCACAATAAACTATTAACTTAGCTAGTAAAAAAGGTGAAATCCTTCCATTTGCAGCAATGTGGACGGACCTAGAGGGAATTATGCTTAGTGAGATAAACCAGAAAAATATAGATATCATATGATATCACTCACAAGTGATATATAGGGAAACCAAGCAAAAAATGAATTAAATTGATTAAAAGTAGACTTTTATTCATTGCAAGAAGAGAAGGGGGTGGAATGAGCAAATTGGGTAGAAGGCATGTATTGTATAATGAAGGAAGAACTGAAATGGTGGTGAATTTAATTTAGTATATGCAGATGTGAATTTACACTGATGTACATGTTGAATGAATATATATCATGAAATATTCCTTCAATAAAATTTATTTAAATGTAAAAATCTTATATTGTGATGCAATTGTTCTTTTAACAAGATTTTAAAAAGAAACATAATATTCAATTTTCTTCATTAAGAACAATAAGAAATGATTAATTTGATTGATGTGATTTTAAATTAGTTTCTCTAATCTTCAGTGTTTTAATCCTCATCTTTGACTCTGTCATAATTTCCAAAAGACTCCCACAAATCCTTTCTTAATTGCCACATGTTAAGATGTACTGATTTGCAACAGCATGTGTAGTGATTAGAATTTCCGTGAAATAAATCTGTGTTCTTTTTATAATCAGGAATTATATATACCTACATATATTTTCAGTTTCATGCTTTTGGGTTTCTTGCTTATATTTATACTTTTTCCACAGAAATTATTTTGTAAAGTTGATTCCCATTACAATGTTGTATGTGTAACAAACTCTGATGAGCCTTCATCATTAATAAGTCCTATAGCAAACACATTAATCACAGTGTGAAACGACAGCAGGGTTTTCTCTAGCAGAGAACTGGTCAACCTCTTGAATAACTCACTTCTATCAGTACAAACTATCTGCTGAAGTCTTGTTTGCCTGGAATTGTTTGAGCATCAGCCAACTTTTGGTACTCAACCATGTCAAATAAAAAGGTATTTTGTTTTTTATGCTAGAGTATCAGCTTTTGATTTCACCAAAAAAATGAAATGTAAGAGAAACAAAGTATTCCTAGATATTATTCAATTATACATATGTCTTTTTGAAAAATAATTTTTGTTTTAAATTTACTTCTTTTCTCACTTCTAATATAAAAATATGCTTTAATATTCTGATCATTGTGATAAAGCTTCTTTTGACATGTTTTTAACAAATTAAAGAAAGTTGGATAAAATTTTCAAGCTTTGTTAATATAGTCTATACATTATTCATACATATATACATATATAGACACATACACATGTTTATCTATCTATCTATCTATATATCTATATATATCTCACGACTTCTTTATCTATTTATCTGTTCTCATAGTTGAGCCTTTTTTTTCCCAGCTTTTGACTACAATAAGTACTCTATGAAGTCATGGAACTTTCCCATGACTCATGTGGAGCATCTATGTAATCTGTTGGGTACTAGTGGGTTGAAGTAACCCTTAATGTTACCTATTTTTCTGTTTGTCTCATTAGCTTACTCTCAATAGCTTCTCAATCCATTCTGTGGAAGATGATTTCATATATTATAGTAATCAACCTCTTCACAAAACAATCAGTGATGTGGACCGATCATTTTCATTTGTAGATCCTTGTAAAAATAACTCACGGTTTTTGTAAGACTTTTTAAATTAATTTAAGGAATCAAAAGGAGATACATTACCCACATGCCATATCAGTGATAAAATAATTGCAATTTTTTTCTTCATCTAGTGTTTAGTCATGAAACTAATATGAAACTATGACTTAATTTATAAAATTGTAAATATTTTTCTTTCTCGTCCTATGAAAATTTTTCTTATTATTTTTACTCTACATATAGATTATTTAATAATCACTATTTTTTGTATGTTAAGATCCTATATCTACTTATATAACTGCCATAGATATTGCTTGCATATCCTGAAAATATTTCTTTATTATAACTTGATTTGAGTATTATGTTGCCAAAACCTTAAAATTGATTTTTGAATAATGTAAAATCTACCAAATCTATTTCTCTTACAAAAATGTATACATAATATGTGATAGTATAATAATGGAAAGCAGATACTCAGAAAATGTTTTCTCTATATGAGAAAGAATAGGGACAAAACCATTCTCTTGGATTCTAGTCTTTCTTTTGTGAATAATATCAATTATGATTTATAATAACTATACTGCTATTCATTGTTCTTTTCATCCACGTTTTCCAACACCTGATGACTTTTAGTTTTCCTTTCACGGAATAAGTGAAATATTTAAATAATAAGGTTCAGTGGTCTAGTGTAAATGTAGATATGAATCTCTTAAACCCACAGTAACCTCATGGGAGCACACCAAATCAGCAACTACACATATCCCTTATATACTGGGATCCACTAAGAACAATGACAGTGACATAGGTAATCAAAAATTTTAACCACACTAAGATTATGGCATTGCTTATTAATAAGATTCAATTTTTATATAGGACTGTTCTATCAGACAGGGAGAAGGGCATATTTTTTCTAAGGTGGTGAAATTGGCACACTGTCAAAATAACGGAAATAATCAACATATTCATTTGATGCTCCAAACTAAATAACAGAATCTCTTTAAAAATTTATTTTGGAAAAAGATCTCCAAACTTGAAGAGAGACAGTGGAATCCATCCAAGGAAGGAAAATAAATTAAAAAGAGAAGATAGCTCAGAGGGTATATATAATATCATTAATCAGGCAAATTATGTATTAAATGTTCCCAGTAGAGAAAGGGACAGAAAGATTAAGAAAAGATATAGTAACTGAAGAATTTCCACTAACCTGGGGAGATCCGTTTTCAGACATTACTCAGAGTTACAAAACAAAGGAATCCAAAGAGATCCACATAGAATCATATACTAATTAAATTGTGCAATATTAAAGACATGGAGATAACCTTAAAAGCAGCAAGAGCAAAACAGCTTTATATATTCATATAACCACTTAAGACTTTCAAGAGCTTCGCAGGCAAGAAAGAAACTGTATGTCATATACTTACTAAAAGAAAAAAGCTACTACCAAGAATATACTCAGCAAATCTTTTAAAATAGAATGAGTGATAGTTTCCAGTCAAAAATATCTGAAGGATTTCTTAACCAGTAGAACCAGTCTCACAAGAATTTTTAAAGTAGTTCTGCAAGTTGAAATGAAGGATGACAATTAGTAAAAGGGAAATATCTGAAAGTAAAAATGTCACTGGAAATGGTTAGCATAGAGAAATTCAGAGTACTCTTATGTAATGATACTGGATAAATCACTATGCAAGTATCAGAAAATAAAATTACAGTAAATTGCTAGTATGACATGAGATAAAAGGATCCAAATTATGACAACAAAAACCAAAAATGTTTCTGGAAGGAATATATAAATGTCTTAAAATGCCTTAAAATATGTTGTTTTCAGCTTAAAGTAGACTTATAATTATGATATTTTATTATTTCTCATGGCAACATAGTAAGAACCTGTGGTAGACATCCAAAAGCTAAAGAGAATTGAATCTAACATATGAAGAGCACTAGTACAATCACAAAAGGAAATAAATTAGGAAAAAAGTAATCAAAAGAATCACAACCAAACAGAAAACAACTAGCAAAGTGGAAAGAGTAAGTCCATACTACTACTAATAGATTTAAATATAAGTATGCTAAATTTTCCAATAAAGGAACTAAATGTGCTTACATTTTTTTCATAGTATCCAGATATATGTAGCATAAAGGGGCCTCATTTTGTTTAAGGATATAAACCAAATGAAAGGAAGGTGTTAAAATTATATCCGTGAAAATAGAAACCAAAATAAAGCAGAGACATCTGCTAATCTAAACAAAATATTCTTTAAGCTGAAATTGTCATAAAATAAAATGTTACAATAAAGAAGTCAGTCCAACAAGAAAATATTATATTTGTAGGTATTTATGTGCCCAACATAGGAGCATCTAAATACTAAGAAAACAATAATAGAACCAAAGAGAAGTAGAGAGTGGTAGGAGAAGATTCTACATCCACATGCAACAATTGATAGAGCATCCAGTTCTAAAATACATAATGAAACTTTTGACATAATCCATACCATTATCTCAGAAGAACTTGACAGATGTCTACAGAACAATCTTACTGAAAGAAGCAGTACAAGCACACAAGGATATTCTCCAAGGTAGATTATAAATTAGCTCACAGAACAAGCTTTAATAAATGTAGGAATATTTAAAACAAATCAAGTATCATTACTTACCAAAATGGTAAGAAAATAGAAATCAATAATAAAACACAATTCACAAGTATAAGTATATCAGAGAAGATGCTACTTAATAGTAATGGATAGAAAAAGAAATCCAAAAGATAGAAATAATATCTTCAGTCAAACAAAAATGCAAATATAACATACCAAATATGTGGGATACACAAAACCTGTTCTAAGAATAAATTTTGCAGGTATAAATGCCCACAATAAGTTAAAAAAGTAGATCTCAAGTAATAAACACAAAACGTTCATTTGTAGAGATATACAAACCGCTATGGTTATGGTCACATTATTTACAAAAAAAAAAAGCTGGAAAAAAATTGCGTGTGGTGATTAGAACAGATGTGTGGATAAAGAAAATGAGTATATATATATATATAAATAATGAAATATTACTCAGTTGTTAATAAAGATGAGGTCTTATCATTTGCAATGACATGACACACAGAATTACATTTAGTGAGATAAATAAGGAGAAAGACAAATATCACATGACTTCACTCACATGTCATATATAGAGAAACCATGCAAAATAAACCAAACCAAACCAAAATAGATTTTTGGTTTATAGAATCAAATCAATGTTTATAAAAATTAGTAGAATAGAGAAATACAGAAAAGAACAGAAATAAACTAAATAGAACCAAAACTGTAATAAAAAATATCAATGAAACTAACAGTATTTTTAAAACCTGAGCTCCATGGACAAATCTTTATGTATACAAACTAAGAAATAAAGAGAAAGGATGCTAAGAAATAAGTCATGAAAGATAAATATTGCAACTGACACCACCCAAATACCAAGAATAAGAGCCATAAGGACCTACTTGAATATTTATATCTCAAAAATTGGGAAAATAATAAGAAATTAAAAGATTCCTAAAAACACATACCATCAATGAATTATAAAGAGATAATAAAAATGGACAAACTTAAGACACATTAGGTTATTCAGTTAGTAATGAAACAAACACCAACGCCTAACAAAGAAAAATCCAGAACTAGATGAATTCACAGGTCAATTATATCAAATATTTAAATAAAGATTAATATAAGCACAACTCAAATTCTCCAGAATTATAGAAAAGAGGAAATACTTTTAAATAATTTTATGAGGCTAGCAGTTCTCTGATACCAAAACTGGACAAGGATACAATAAATAAATGCATTTTCAGACTGTATTCTAATGGAAATAGATGTAAAATTTCACAACAAAATATTAGCAAATTGAATTAATTCATTAGAAAGATCATAGATAGATAAATTACAGATGATAAATGGATGATTTATAGGTAGATAGATGTTAGATATGATAGATTAGATAGATATGATAGATTAGATAGATAAATAATAGATGATGGATAGAAAATAGACAGAAAAAGGAATATAATTCAACATTGTGAAAGGAGGAAATTTTGTCATTTGTGATACCACTCACCAAACTTTAGGGTTTTATGAAAGTTAAATAAGACAGATAAAAAGAAAAGTACTGCATATTATTTCTTCTGTATGGAAAGACAAACTCATAGAAACGGTATACAGCAGTGGTTGTCAAGCCTTTGAAGGCAGAATAAATAGGGAGAGCTTTATGACATAAGATTATAAACTTTCACCCAAAGAAAGAATGAAGTATGAGAATCTAACATATGAACTGGGGAGAATGGTTGATAACACTGTACTATGTAATTGAAATTTAGTGAAAGTAGACCTTCATGTTCTCATAGACAAAAATGGCACAAATATGTGAGGTGGTGAATAGGTTATTTTCATAAGAGAAATATTTTCCCAATGTGTGTATACATATAGATATAACCACCTTAGTATATCACTTAAATATCTTGCAATTTTATATTGCAATTATAGCTTAATACCATATATGTACAGGTAAAAAAATAAAATAAAATGGTTATTTTGAATATAATTTGTACTCCAGGCACCAGACCTAATGAAAATTACTAATATAATTAAACTTCACAATTAAAATGGATGCTGGATTAACTCTGAATACAAGATAACTTTGAAGTTGCTGCAGTAGGAATGTAGACAAAGAGGATGTCTTAAGAATTATAAACTGATTCAGTAAAATATGATTGTTTTTTAATATATGTGTCACAGAAGTGATATCAATTTAAAGCATATCACAATGTGTTTTCCTTTAAAAGGAATATCATTCTATACGCTAACAGAATTGTTTTCCAATTTATATTTTAGGCAGTTTTCCGGTACAAATGGTAGAAATTATTTGGTCTTTATTAAATATAAAGAATGTATGATCCTCATTACAAAGGGAGTGCACATTTACTTTTTGCTCGTTCTTTCGTCAGTGTGATGTTGAGTGCCAAGTTCTGCAGTATATATTTTTCAAATTTCCTACAGGCTTGGTGTGTGGCAGCAAACACCTGCTCTAATAAGTAAACAATCCCTTTTATACCCTTAGAGGTCAGATTCTAGGATTGTAAACAAAGAGTTGTTTATGTGGTTCAATGCTGGGTTTGGCTGCAAATATTTTTGGAAAATGGTCTTCCTTTTAAATTAGAAAATTGATGATGCAATTAAAACGAAAAGCAAACAAAACGAAAAGGAATGGTACCTTAGGCAGGGGTTTGGCAGGTTTACAGTGGAGTCCTCCAACAAATTCAAAATTTGGTAAGAGTGGGCGAGGAAATTCAAAATCCCAATAGGTTCGAATCAGCCACATGTCAGCTTTTCTTGATAGCTCAGAAAATGTAGTGGGTCTTCCTGAAGCAGAAGTTTAAAAAAAAAGCAGAAATAAAATATTAAGAAATGAAAACACTGTGAATATAACACATAGTTTTCTGAAAAGAACTTGGAATGATGTAGACAGATGTTTCTAACAATCTGTGTTTTGATTATGTATACAAATGTATGCTAAAATATACAAAATAATATAAATATATGAAAAATTTGAGTGCAACTCCAACATCTCTCTCTATTTCTTTCCATATCAATCTATATCTATAGATATCTATATCTATATCTCTTCACTTTTTTATACATTTAATACAAACAAATCTTATTGGGGTACTCACCCAAAGGCAAGGAGACATTCCATACGTAAGATATTATATTTCAAAACTGCACTATTGGCCAGAGGATATCCTCCTTCTACTAGAATAATTACTACCCCAGTGGTTAAGGTCACTGAGGAAATTGCTGTGGATTCCCTTTTTTTGTTCCACATGAAATAGAAGTCCTCCTGAATTATTCTTCAACATTTTAGTCAACTGCCTTACCTCCTATAAAAACATTTTGCTGAATGCTCCCATTATAACAATTTCACATTTCAATAACTGTTGCCACATCCCAAAACACTCTTGCCTTCTACCACCTAATGATGTTACTCATGCCTGCATGACACATCACTTCCATGCCCTTGTATGATTGGTAATTCATGAATAGTTTATAATGAAGAAGTAAATGGCAAGTATTGTTCTGTATATCCAATATAAATATCCTTTGATGCAACTTTTGCGACATCTTTGTCTAGATCACTATAGCTCAGTAAGCCTATGTATGTGTACACACACATACACACAAACACACACACACACCTATAGCCTATGGAAAAATTTGGCAACATTTATATTGATAATGCATATGCTGTAAAAGTTGTTCATGGTTTTGGAATGTCGAAGTAACATGGGTTCTTACAGCAAAGACAAAATGAAATAGCTCTAATTGTTCAGAAATACTAAATGCTGTAATTTCGCCTGAAGCCTTAGGTACAATTAAGATTGGAAGACATTCTAAAGTCGATTCTCTGGAAATTAAATAAAATCATCTTGCTGATATTTCTTCAAGGAACACTTTTATAACAATAATCAAATCTTGTCATGTTTCTAAGGGAGTTATCTGTCTGATAATTTGTAAGAACAGAGATGCCCAACAATTGACCTCAAAACAAACAAATATAACAGAATTGGAGATTCAATAATTTTTAGTATGACATAAAAAGAATGCGCTCTGGTTTAGTTCAGATAGTAACCCAGACCTACAGGACATTCTAAAATTTTTGTTCACAACCAATATATCTATAATAAACCATCAGCCTACAAGTGAAATAACAATGCTTATAGATTAATGCAGAGAAGGGAGATATTAATTAGGTTACACATACTCCCTATTTTACTTGACCCACTTGTCCAAAATACAATCCAGGAAGGTCTTTTCATTCGTTTCTGGGACACTTTAAATTGCTTATTGAGCCATGTGAAGGTTGGTAGTGTTACATAACTACTCCTCCACGTGTGTATAAGCAAGTATTAATGGTGTTTTTTTCACTGGATTGAGCTTTCCTTTGTGAAAAAGGCTACTGCCTTTTCTATGACCAAAGTTCTTTTGAAAAAGATTATACTTAACTGGAGAATTCTCCTTGAAATTTACAGTGATTGAGGAACCCATTTTACTATCACGTACTCTAATAAATCTACACAATTTGCCGGTTTTATAAAATTTTCATGTTATATTTCTACCATAATCAATCCTCTGCTTAGTTGAAAGGATCAATGACAATATTAAAATTCAATTAGCCAAATTTATTGGTATCCTCTATATACCCTTGCTAAAAAAGTTACCTTGGTCATTCAAAATCTCAACTCTAACATTTTGTGACTCATCAATTTTCACCTGTTAATACTCAGTGTTCCTAGGCTTTGCCTGTTGCTCTACAGTTGATTAAAGGAAATATACTTCAATATTGCAAAGGCCCAATTTCCTATCAAATAAAACCTTGTTCTGGTTGAGTCAGTCTTTCATTGAATAGTCCAAGGATACGGAGATTTTAAACAATGCACCTGACAATCTGGATATTTTGTCTATTGGAAAATATACCTTCAGGAAAATTATTGTTAATATTCTGGAAAGGATCCTATAAAGTACTGCTGATGAACCTTTATGCAGTCAAATATCTGGTAATAGAGCCTTGGTTTTATGTGGCATATCTCCAGAAAGGCCTACAACATCATGGGTCTTTCATTTATTTATCTTGCATTTGGCCTTTTCATTTATTTTGCAACAGTTTTAGTAGCATTATAACAACTGGACCTACAATATAGTTTAGTTCTGCTTGTATGCTTCCTGTTAAGTTCTATACTTGTCTATAAAACTTTTAGAAACAATGTGCTTATAATGTCAGTCAACACTTTGAGGATACCCATAGCACACAATTTCAATAGGACGAAGACTCGAGTTATGATATTTTCTACCTTCCTTCTTATTCTAATGCAACCTCACTAAGTAAACAGCCATATATCTTACTCTGATGTAAAACATGACATCAGGAAGATACTTTCTACCAAGGAAGGACAAGAGGTCATCATATCTGGAATATACCTGACTATTGATCAGTGATACTTTCAAAGAAATAACAGATCATAGGGGATTTGAAATGTAAGCATTTATATACAGAAATTATTTTAATGAGATAGTCAAACTGGAAAGAGAGTGACCATGTATTTTCAAATCAGCCAATTATAGGATAAAACACATTATGCAGCTCCAGAATGAGGTGAAGCAGTGTTTCCCTCTGGTGGACCTGAGGGAGATGTTTTCTAGAAATTAGAAATTAGAGTAGCTGTAGGTTGGAGAAACATATTTGAATCTCACTATACATATACTTTCTACTTCATCTTTTGTTGCTTGCTTCCAAGTAAACCCATTTTTGTTGAAATAGCATTGCTTGTATTTTATGGCTACAGTTCTCTGCTATCACACTACTGTTGCAAAGATCAAAAACAATTTTTAAACCCAGTCATTATGGAATGGCAAGTGCATATTCACTCACTAAAGATGCAAATATAGAAGATACAAATGTAAGCAATCATTTAATTCTGTATCAACTAGCAAAACTTCAGTCCCTATTCTAGTTTCTACAATTTAGGAAGATATTCCCTATATCTCAAACTGTATTTGAGACTATGACAAAATTATTTTTCCCACTATTGCATTTGGTTCCTTTAGGAACTTAATAATATATTTTTATTAAATTACATTATTTGCAATTAATAAATTGAATAAAATTTCAAGGAATGGAAATAGATGTGAAAATCCTTAGTTTTGGCTTTTGTGTCTTCAGTGATAGTCATAATCATTATAAATGCCAAAAGTTATAGAATATCTAGTATCCTAAAGTTAGAGTAAACTACAAATGTAAACTATGGACTTGGATGTCAACATAGATTTTTCATATTTTAAGAAAATGACACTTTAGTGGGAAATGTTGATAATGGGGACGTCTGTGCACATGTGAGAGCAGTTGTTTTTTGGGACATCTCTATGATATTGCTATTAAATTCCTGTGTAAAATGAAGCCTATTAAAAAAACAATAAAAATGTAATGTAATTACTTTAAGAGATCTTCATTGGTTCTATTTGTGTTTTGTGATCTGGTGGCATACTCTTTACTAACAATGTATAACAGGATTCTAAGTGACCCTGTAATTTAAGTATTTTTCATAATGTTTGTGAGATTGAGAGATCATTTTAGATATCATTTCATCATTTTGCTTATAAAAGACAAATTACTGACCTTATTTTACTGCAATTTCAACTTTTGAGTAATTCAGAAAGTTAGGATTGTGCGGAACAATTAGAAAAATGACTTACCCAGGACTTCACTATAAAATTGATCCCACTTCTTCTCATTTATCGTTTGAAACCAAAAGTCAAAATAGAGCACATATATCATATTCTTTACCCTCTCCATGAATGTCATTTGATTACTTAATTCTGACATAACAATAGGTACGTAAGAAGGAGGGACTGAAAGTCCACCATACTTTTCAAATTGATAACCTGGAGAGAAGCGAAGACTGTACACAAAAGGTATTTTCAGTATCTCAGCCAGCAGCTCACCACAAGGTCCAATAGCATCAGCAAAAACAATATCAAACTTTGATTCTTTTAGTTTAGTCATAAGTTTCTTGTTGACAACTACTTCTTTACAGTGCTTTTCCATCATAAGAAAATATTCCCAAAAGATTTTTTGTACTTTTGAAAAATATGCCCAAAATGTTCCCTTAGGTTGATATATCCAATGGTTGAGAAGACGCTGAAATAAAGCCTCCATGTCCTCTTTAGTGGTAGAAGTAGGAAAAACCTCAAATTTTATAGCATGTGATTTACTTGACTCAATAATAATGGAAAATGAGGCTGTCAAAACAATCACTTCATGACCTTTCTGGACAAGTTCATCCAAGATTGTCTTCATATTGATCCAATGACTGTATTCGGTGGGCCACACCAGCACCTTCCCACAACTTCCAGAGTTAAAATAACAACTTAGCTGTAGCAACAGAAGAACGGAAATCCATTTCTTAGACATCCTAGTAAAATGAGAGTCTTCTTTTCAGATCAATGAAGTTTTTTCATTGCTCATGTAGATATCCTAGCATAAATCAATACTAAGTTAAATATAACTTATCTCAAAATAAACACATCTTATGCAATCAGAACACCTGATGTCAGGTGAAAAGACAAATTAAAAGGTTGATGACCTTGTCTGTGCACAAATGAGTTTGACATCTATTTGAATATGCTAATGAAGATGCATTGACCTTGCATGTGGAAGTCACCTGTTTTATGTAATACATTTTGGTAGTGTCAATAATAGTTCCACTGAGAGATGACTGTGTCTGTGGTCTCTGACAATAGAATTAGACATAGTACTAGTACACACTTGATTTATAATTATTCAGATATTATGGTTGTAGACATTTGTTTTGTCTTGTTTCTGTCTTTTTTTAAAGGGAATGAATGGAGATATTTCAAAAACATTTTGAATTAAGGATGAAAGCACTTTTATTAATTTGTTTAAGTTTTTACCCCTGTCATCAGTTCATGAAACCAGGTCTTTGGACTTTGCATGGTCTATGCCCCAGTCAATATTTGTCACCTGAGTCACAAGGGACTGTCATATTTTGTCTTGTTTTTATAAAAATCTTTGTTCATTCATAATTTACATAGCAAGTGTGGAATTTCAACTGTAGAATTCAGTGTTATAAAAATATGTGTACATGTATATAATATTCACAAAATTGTTCAACATTAATGATGACCATTTTAAGAGAATATTTGTTATTACACAAGTATGATTTATTCGTTGTATGAAACTCCTTGATTTCTGTCTTTCTTCAACTCTTATCCAATAATTAATTGAAATTTTTCTAATAGATTTTCCCATTTTGATCACTTCCTGCAAATTGAAACATACATTATATGTTAGTTATTTACTGTCTTCTTTCGTTTGGAAACACATTTTTAAGAGTCTTCAATTGTGGCATGTTTCTTCATGTAATATTAAGGGTTTTTTTGGCTAAATAATGTTTTATCATATTGGTATATCACTTTTTTGTGTATTCCTGCATCAGTTGATTGACATAAACATTATTTTTCCCCAATCTTTGACTATTCTGTATAATGTATATTAGCATTCATATAAATGTTTTGGAGTACACGGTTTCCTTCTTTTCCATATACACTTACAATTACTGGACCATATGTTAGTTCTGTACTTACCTTTTGAAGATTAGGTACACTGTTGTATGGTGTGTATTTTGTTGACATTTGCTTATTTTTTTTTCTTTATATTCCACACATGAGTGAAACATTCCTGTAATTCTATTTTTTTTTTCTGACTTATTTTGCTTGGCATATGATTCCAGTTTCATGTAGGTTGTTTTATATATATATATATATATATATATATACATATATATATATATATATATATATATTAGGAAAGGAAAGGTGCAGGCAAGAATGAGGGAGAACAGAGGCAAACAGGGAAAGAAGAGAGGAGAAAGAAGCATTTAATTCATTTAATTAGTTGTTCAACTTGGTCATTATTATCAATCACAGGACAAGAACCTGTGACCTTGGGATGTATATGGCCTGCGCCCAACTCCTATTCTACCAGGGCATGCCCAAATAATGTTTTCTGATTAGAGATACTTTTTCTGTGGGTATATGCCTAGAAGTGGGATTGATCGATAGAAAGGTTGATTCATTGTTCATTTTTGAGAAATCTCTATACTATTACCTAAAGAGGATGCATTAATTTACATTCCCATCAACAGTCTAAGAGTGTTCCTTTTTCTCCACATCCACTCCAATAATTGTCATTTCTAGTCTTTTTGATATAAATATTCTCACTAGTGTGAGGTCATGTCTCATTGTGGATTTTATTTGTATTTCTCCAATGGTGAGTAATATAGAACGTTTTTATGTGTTTCAAGACCATCTGTATATCTTCTCTAAAAAAGCGAAAATATGTCAATTCAATTCTGCCCATATTTTTTTTTTAAAGCAGTTCATTTGTTATTTTGCTTTTGAGGTGTAAGAGGTCGTTACATAGTTTGAAGATTGAGCTTTTTGTCTGATGTATGTTCTGAAAATATCTTCTCTGCAGTGGGTTAACTTTCTGTTTTAGTGGTGATTTCTTTGACTGTTCAGAAACTTTATTCAATGTATTTCCAACTATTTAGTTTTATTTTAATTTCCTTTGACATTTGTGTCACTTCCCCCATGACATCTCCAAGGTTAATGTCCCATGTTTTTCTGTATGTGTTCTATGATTTCAGGTGTTACATTCAAGTCTTCGATACACTATGAAATATTTTTTTGTGTATGGCACCATTGTGTAGCCTAGCTTCATATTTTTCATGTGACTGTCCAATTTACACAGCACCTTTTTGAATTGGCTTCCCTTCCTATATGTATATTATTGAATCTTTGTAATAGGTAAACTGCCTATATAAGTGTCGTTTTATTTCTGCATTATCAGTTTTACTCCAGTGGTATGTTTATAGTTTTTTGTTACACGAATAAAGTGTTTTATGACAATGGTTCTGCAGCATAATTTGCAGTTAGGGAGTATAATTTCTCCACTACTAATCTCTTAAAGAGATACTTTGACTATTAGAGATCTTGTTTTTTGTTTTGTTGTATGAAAATTTTTGTATTTGTTCTATTTGTTTGAAAAAGTCCCTGACGTATTGATAGGAAAAACATTAAATTTTTGCATTGCTTTTGGTAATATGGCCATTTTTACTGTTAATTCTTCTAATTTGTGAGCATGAAATAGTATTTCATTTCTTTATGTCTTTTTCTATTTTATTATTCCAATGTCATAGTTTCATGGTACAGGACTTTCATATCCTTCGTAAGTTTAATCCCAGGTATTGCATTTGTGTGTGTGTTTAAGTGCAAATGGAATTTCTTGGTTGATTTTCTTCTTGTTTGTTATTTTCATAAAAGTGATATTGATTTTGTGTATTGATTTCATATCCTGACACTTTTGCTGTCTTTGGTTATTATTTCTAACAGTTTTTTTGTAGAATAATTTGGATATTCTAGGTATAGTATCATGTCCTCTAAAAATAATGATAGTTTTTTTATTCTTTCCCAATTTGGATTTCTTTGATGTCATCTATGTCTTTTTCTTGCCTTATTGTTCTGGCCAGTACTTTCAGAATTATGTTGAATAATAGTGGTGAGAGAGAGGATCCTTGTCTATTAAATATCTAAGGAAAAGCATTTTAGTTTCCACCACTGAGTATGATTTACCTATACATTTGACATATATGGCTTTTATTATGTTGAGTTCTGTATCTTCTAGTCCCATTTTGGTGAGTGTTTATCATTAATGTTTTTTCAACATTGTTAAGTCTTTTCTCTGTGACTATTGATATGATCTATGATTTTTATTGATGTGATTTGTTTCATTTATTGATTTGCATATGTTGGGCTATACTGGCACCCTGGATTAAATAACACTTGGTTGCTATGTATAATTTTTAATGTGTTGTTCAATTGTGTCTGTCAAAGTTTGTTGAGAATTTTTGCATCTGTATTCATCAGTGATATTGTTTTGTGTTTTTTAATTTACTTTGCTTTCCTTGCTTGATTTTATAATTATAGTAATATCAGTTTTGTAGAATGTATTTGGGAGCTTTTCATCCTCTTGATTTCATAGGAAGTGTAGATGTCTTGAACTTTTTTGGTAGAATTCATTAGTAAAGTCATTTGGTCCTGGGCTCTTATTTTTTGGGAGGCTTTTTACACTGTTTCAATTTCTGTGCTTTTTCTGGGTGTATTTAAGTTATCTGTATCTTTGGATCATTATCGGGGGGTTAAGGAACATGAGAAATTTATTTCTTCAAGATTGGTGAATTTCTTGGCATAGAAGTGTTCATAGCAATCTCTTAGGATCATTTATATTTAGTGGAATGTCATTAGTGATTTCCTGTCTATCATTTTAGTTTCTTGTTTAGAGTTTTTTCTCCTTTTTTATTCAGGAGTCCAGATAGTGCTCTCTCATTTTTTTTTCCCACAAAATCTCATTAATTTGTAATGGTTTTATTCTATTTCATTTTGTTTTCTTCTGATTTTTAGTATTTCCTTATTTCTGCTAATTTGAGTCTTCAGTCCTTCTTTTAGATATTTTAAGTGTGTGGTTAGGTATTTAATTTGAAATCTTTCCTGGTTTTTATGTGTGCTTGTATTGCATCAAGTTTTCTTTTGAAATAAATAGTTGTTGCCAAATTCCACATGTTCTAATAGCTCGTTTCTTCATTTTCTTTTGTTTCCAGATAATTTTTAATTTAACCTTTCATTTCCTATTGATCCAGGAATTGTCAGAAATATGTTTAATCATGAAATCTTTGTCATCTTCTGATTTTGTTTCTATGGTTGATTTCTAGTTTCAAAGTTTTGTGGTCAGAGAAATTATCTATAATTTTAAAGTAAATTTTTAAGATTTATTTAATGTCCAAGGATATGGTCTATCCTTGAGAATGTTCCATATGCACTGAGAAGAATGTACAATCATTTTTGCTGGAGTAGAAGACTCTGCATAAAATCCAATAGTTTAATATAATCTACTACTTCATCAGGGAATGTTTCTTGTCTGATTTTGTGCCTGGTTGATCTATTTATTGATGTAAGTAGAATGTTTAATTCTCTTACTATTATTGTGTTTGTGTCATGTCTCCTCTTAGATCTGTTATCATTTGCTTTGTATATTTAGGTGGGTTGGCATCATGTCTACATAGATTACTGGCAATTGTTTCTTCTTGATGGATTAAACTCTTGACATGATTTAGTATCCACCTTTAATTAATGTTACCTTGTTTGGTAAAAGTCTAACTTTTCTGACATAGCATTGTAGTTTCTGATTTCCTTTCTTTACCAATCCACCACCATTAGGGCCCCTGTTGTGAATATAATAAAGCCCATGACCTAGCTGCTTGTGCCATCTCATGCGTTCCTTGCACTATCTACTAGGCAGAAGGTTACTCTGTCAAATCTTGAACACCTGGATAACAATTGGCATGTCAATAGGGTAACCTGAAGACTTCTAATAGATGACCAAAGTGGACATGTCTCTGGATGGAATGCCAGGAGGAATTCTAGAGTTTACCAGTAGAGATATTTGGGTTCACATAGATATGCTGGTGTATAGCTGCACATGATTAGGGTGTGATGGCCCCTTCATGATGAAGGATATACTTATAATATTGTCCTACATTGGAAAAGAATATGTGGAGGAATAAAAGGACATAAGGGCAGCTACCGTCACTGTGACTTGATTCCTGCTGAAGACAGCTAGTGAGTCCACTAGGGCCCAGTTGGTGACATAAGCTTGGGTCTACACACTGGACTGAATGAGATGTGCCCCACCCAGGATGATCACAGGGAAAGTCTAGGTAAGCACCTAGACCATACAGAAAAAACTAAACAAAACATTAAAATGGCTAGGCAAATAAAAAAGGGCTTTAGTCCTTAGTGTGTGCCCTGTCTGACTAGTTTTCAACAAACAGCACTACAACTGCTAAAATGCCAATTAAAATAGACTTAGATGCCTTGTTAATCTGTCCCCTACTAAGACACAGAGATATCAACATCTCATACAAGACTTTACTTTTCTGGCTAAAAAATGTTGCAAGATTTCCAGGAGGAAAGCTTGGGTACTTTAACAGCAGAGACAATACCTGAGAATCATCTTAACTCCTGCTTATGTGAGGGTTTGGTTTTACTTATCTGTTTTATTGGGAAATATCTTGGCACATCATGACATCAATTGGTTAAACTCAAAACTAGCTGACTGATATTCTTTGAAGCCTGATCTTCAATGTTTGACACTGACAGAGTTCATAAAAATACACTCTGGACAAAACAATAACTGAAACAAAAATTAGATTGCGTGAATTAAAAAAAAAGGGAAACTGGCCTTGGTATGTTTTTCACCAATATAACAGTAGTACAAACTGACCTGAGTACAGACAATGCCCCTAGAAAAAAACTTGCAGTTTTCTTTTTTCAACTGCTTTTGGAATGCAACCAATGACTTTAGTGAGGGACAGGGAGGGGTGGGGAAGAAGAGGAAGGGATACTCTGAGATTGCAAACTGCTGTTTTAACTCTTAGTTTTGTTTTAAGCAGGATGCCAGGAAATTAAATATATATATGTATATGTATACAAGGCTGTAACACAGAAAATAAAAAATAAGACTCTAAGACTCCGACCTTAATTTCTGGAGTAAAACCCAGTGATCTCTACCTATATCTATGTCTGTATGTCTGTCTGTCTTTGTATTTGCTGTAAGTTATAAATTACATTGATGAATTTAATTGGTATTTACTTGACTCAATGATGCCACATTCAAAAATTATTCTTGAAATGAAAAGATAGTCATGGATTAAATAAGAACTAGGTTAAATTCACTGTTCTTGACTACATGGATGTATTTTATGCCACCTGAATTAATTATACTGTCAAAAAGCTTATGTTGTTTGTGTTAGGCTGGCCCAGGGAAAAAGCAGCAGCGGCCATGCCGGGGGTGGGAAAAAGGTGGCTGACGTCAGACTGAGGGATTGAAGCCCACACCTGGAATCACAGGACCAATCGCCAATCGCGATGTAGGAAGCCCACGAAATTCTTCTGCTTAAAGAGTGCCCTTCCTTTTGTTCGGCCGCGTTCTGCCGACCGGGAGAACCTCGCCCAGGTGCGCAAACCCCGATAAAGCCCTGGCTATTCGACTTTTTGTTTAATTGACTTTCTTTCCTTGTGGAGCCCAGAAAAAGCCTTTCATTTGGTGCTCGAAACCCGGGTGGAGTTATTGTCTGCTTAGGACCGCTCCTCTCCCGGCTCCCCGAGGAGGCCTTGTGGCCACCCCTCCCGTCCAGACTACGAACCAGGGTAAGTGACACAGTCCCAAATTTTTTGGTCTCCAACCTCTGAATCCGGGCCCCTGAATACTGATACCGAGAGACCGCTCTCACGGAAAATCACAGCACTGTGTCAGGGTGACCCTCTCTTGGAGAGGCTGCTCTCCTCCTCCGTCGGGGTCTGAGTTAGGGAGACATCCCTACACTCAGATTCCCATTTTTCTGAACGGCTCAACAGATTGGGTTGTGGGACGCCAATTCCCTATCTGTTGTTCCTTGGGGACCATAAAATGAGAGCAAGAATGCAAACTCAATCCCAGCCTTAAGCGAAAGCAGCTGATTATTCTGTCTATTACGGCCAGGCCCTGTTATACCAGCCTGACAATCGCAAGCGCTGGCAGAAGGCACTTTCGAATTCGCTACCCTAATGGACTTAGACAATTTCTGCAGACGGACTGGGAAATGGTCTGAGGTTCCCTACATCCAGGGCTTTTGGACTTTGCACTCCCGCCCAGACCCCTGCGCTCGGCGCTCCACTGCCTGGGTTCTCCTTGCCTGGGGGAGTACGGAGCCTGGCCGACCTTCTGCACCCTCTGTTCCGAAACTTCCTTCCTCCTTCTCTGACTCTCCTGAAGATCTCGCCTCTCCTCCTCCTCCTTCTTCCCCCTATCAGCCCTGCTCCACTGCCCAGGTTCTCCTTGCCCGCAGCAGTTTGGAGCCTGGCGGACCTTCCAAACCCTCTGCTCTGGAACTTCCTTCCTCCTTCTCTGACTCCCCTGAATATCTCGCCTCTCCTCCTCTTCCTCCTCCGGCTATCAGCCTTAGCCAAGCCTTCCTACTCCTACTCCGGCTTTGTACCTTAACAGGCTAACAGAGGCCTTGTTACTCCGTACTCGCTTAGATCCAACGTCTAATGCTGGGGCGACTGTTTTGGCTACTCGTTTTATCTCAGTCAGCCCCAGACATCCGAAAAAACTGAAAAAGGCCGAGGATGGTCCCCAAACCCCCATCTGAGATCTGGTGAACATGGCATTTAAGGTTTCCACAGGCTGAGGCTGCCCCCCAGGCTCTCCTACAGCAAAAGGTAGCCCTGCAGACCCAGGCTATGCTGGCGGCTCTGCGGACGGTGGCAACAGGGGCAAAGCCTAAATCCAGGCCAAAGAACACCCCGCCTGGGGCCTGTTTCAAATGTAACAAGGAGGGACACTGGGCCCGCCAGTGTCTCCAACCCCAACCACCCACGAAGCCTTGCCCAGACTGCCGGCAGCTTGGCCACTGGACGGATGCTTGTCCCCTTAAGAGCTCGTCCTCGGCGCCTCCACGCGGAGAATTAGCTCAAGACGTGAACTCGCCCCTGGCCACATGGGAGCTTCTTGGGCTCCTGGATGACTGAGGCGGCCGGGACTCGAAGACCCCCATCACCCTCGCGGAGCCCAGGGTAACGTTGCCGGTAGCGGGTAAGTCCATCTCTTTTCTCGTGGACACGGGGGCTGCCTACTCTGTTTTACCGTTTTTTTCTGGACCCCTAGTTCCTTCCCAGATCTCGGTCGTGGGGGTAGACGGGACCCATCTTGCCCCCGGCAGATTCTTCCTCTTAACTGTAGCCTAGACGGGTTCCCCTTCTCCCATTCATTCCTTCCTTATCATCACCAGACAGGTTAATGTAAATCCTTTGGGGCATGAATAGCACCCACCCGTGCCTCTCTGCAGGGGCTTGTGAATCTTCTTTCCTTAAAAAAAAAAAAAAAAAAATTTGAAGTGAGGGGTGCCTTGGCTAAAAGCTCCTGTGGAGAGCTTCCCTTTCCTATTCCCCCCCGCTTTTTTTTTTTTTTTTTAATTGCTGTTTGAGAGTCTGATTAGCCCGTTCAACAATGGCTTGGCCTTGCGGATTATAAGGAATTCCAGTAACATGTCGGGTGCTATACTGGCTTAAGAAGTAGTTAATGCCTGTGAAGCATATGCAGGGGCATTATGCATTTTCAGTTGTTTTGGGAGGTCTTCAGTGGACACACTGGCGAACTACATTGCTTGCTTGTGCCTTGGAAAGGTGGAATTTCTGTTGTGGACTTTTGCTATTACAATGAGTGAGGCTGTGCCGGTCGGTGGCTGGTGAGATGGTCCCAACGAGGTGGCGGATGAGTGTTTGGAGCTGTGAAGATGGAGTTGAGAGTTCGTCTGTTTCTGTTCTGATAAGGGTGGTCTCGATGTTTCTGGCAGCATTGACTGCATGTTGAGAATCTGGGGTGGTGTTTGCAGGTTGAGGGATGTCTTCGGGGGCTCCCATGGCGGCGGCTGGCTCCGCTCCCTGCACAGACAGGAGTCCTGTGTCCCAAGCCTTGGTTGTGGCACCCCAGTGGGCTGATTTGCCATTGCTGCTGCCATCTGTGAAGTGGGTTTGGGCTGATGGCAGATGCTTTTTTTGGGTGAAATCCAATTAGTTGGTTTTGAAGGTTGACGAGAGTTTCTTTGGAGGGTAATGATTGTCAGGGATTCCTGTGTAGTCAGCGGCAGCTGCTGGCCTATCCAGGCAATTTTGGAAAGCCTCATTGATTAGTAATTTGGTTAGTGGCAGAATGATTTTCTCTGGGTCAGAGGCTATGAGCTGACACAACCTTTGCTGACCATAAAACACCACAAGACTGAGCTTTTCAAGATAAGTTTGCAATTTTTTTTGTTTGTTTGTTTGCTGGTTAGGTAAGAATACCCATTCAATAGTTTTTTTTTTTTCCTTTGAGTTAGCACTCCTGTAGGAGAGTGAATGGTGGGAAACACTGATAATTGACACGGGAGAGCAGGGTCAACTTGATGGAACTGGTCCTGTTGAATATGCTGCTCAATGAGTTCTAGTTTGCGTTTTGCTGCTTGAGTTCGATTGCTTCATAAGCTCCCCATTGCTGTAAAAGATCTCTTCCACATAGATTGACAGCTATGTTGGTGATATAGGGCTGAAGAGATCCCATTTGCCCATCAAGTTCTTGCAGGAACAGTGCTGCTTCTAGTAAACAAAAGAGGCCTGGTAGAGGAAAATGTCAACACTCTCCAAAATCTTAAAGACAAGTTGAAAGAGGGCTATACCCATCTAGAAATGGGGACCCCATGGTGGTGCTCCCTGATTTTTACCTCTTTGGCCCCGATTGTTGGGCCAGTTTTGATAATCTGTGTATTACTAATGCTTTCTGAGATTCCTCCAGGGTTACCTTCAACCAGATGCTGCTCCAGACCAGAGCCTACTCTCCTGTACAGACTGGGCCAGACAACACCAACCTGTGACCCCTCCCCTCTATGCCCCACCTGTCAGCGGGAAGTAGCCACATCGATCACGGCACCCCTTTATCCTATCAAAGAGGTTGGAATGTTAGGCTGGCCCAGGGAAAAAGCAGCAGTGGCCAAACCCGGGAAAAAGGTGGCGGACATCAGACTGAGGGATTGAAGCCCACACCTGGAATCACAGGACCAATCGCCAATCGCGACTTAGGAAGCCTGCAAAATTCTTTTGCTTAAAAGAGCGCGCTTTCCTTTGTTCAGGGGCGACTTCCCTGGCCCTCGTTCTGCAGACCGGGAGAACCTTGCCCGGGTGCGCAAACCCTGATAAAGCCCTGGCTATTCGACTTTTTGTTTAATTGACTTTCTTTCCTTGTGGAGCCCAGAAAAAACCTTTCGGTTTGTAATTACTCTAAGCTAGAAAATATGCTTATCTCTTATTTTTTTAGGAACCTCATATGCTAGAGTATAATAGGAAAATAAATGCATACAGTAAGTTGGCAAGAAAGAAGAGTAAAAGGGGAATGGATGCTTTTTCTAAATAAGAATATAAAGTACAGGGTTTGTTTTAGTAAAAAAGTATTAAAGTAAGTAATATTGTCTCTAAGTAAAATCAATGTTCAAAAATAATTAAAGACAAAACTTAAAATGAAATTTGGCAGATAATAAAAGAGCTGCACTTTAAAATTTGTGGAAGAGGTGTTTTGAAAAAAAAGTTAGACTAAGAATGGAATGTGTTTAGTTTTGCTTTCTTTTATAATCGAATGGCATGTAGAAAATTGCCCAAATAGCGTTCTGTATAAATTAGATTAAAACCCTTTCTAATGTATTGGCAAGTCTTCCTGAACCTTCCTAAAATCATATATATATATATAAAATGTACATTTAAAATTAGTCTTAATTATTTTAATTAATTATTTTAATTAAACTCTTATGGGAAGCATTGTTAAAACACAGTTTAGTATTTAAGCTTTTCAGGTTATGTTTAAATGGAAGTTTAATAATTAATATGTATTTTCTGAATTTATATGGAGTTCCTAGAAGTCTAACATGTTCTGGCATAACATTTGTTATTTTGGTTATTATTCAAAATGTTGTATGTCACAAAATTAAACAAGGATCCGTGTTAATTAATTGGGTTATAAATACACCCTTGACCATGGTTATCTTAAAGGTCTTTGATAACTGCTGTGACAAAGACAACCAATTAGAAATAGAAATGCTAAATTCTATTGGAATGTTTTGTTGTATTGATGGTATATTTATAATCTCTGAATCACTTACAGATTTGGAGGAATGCATTCCCTAACATCTTAAACTGAACCTACAGAAGAAGGAAGGGGCAATGATTCCAAACAAACTGCAAGAATCTGGACTGTCACATTTTTGAAGCCTATGTAGTTTGGTATGACAAAGTTGTTGTCAGTCAAAGTTGCAAATAATGCACAGGCTTATTCTTATCTACAGCCCCTACATGTTTTTAGAAATTGTGGAGTCTTCCGGTATTAGAGGGCATTAATTCCACACCTGATTCAAATTGTCCAGCTACTTCATAAGTAAACCTAATAATGGGCCACCTGAAATTGGAGGTAAAGCAGAACACATACTTCAAGGTTACTGGATATGCTGTACAAGCTTTAGAAGCACTGGTAATTATAGTTTAGACACAAGCCAGTGAATAAAACTTTCGTATGACCAAAGATGAATATATCTGGGGTCTCTGGCAACAACAAGGACACACAAGGGTTCCCTTCATTGATCTTGACTGTAGAAGAGAGCTGAGACCCATTTCAGTCTCATTGAACAACATGTTGATGCAGCATATAAAGCCCTGCTGGCCACTGAGACTAACAAGTCTGGCAACAATAACACTGAGGAAAAGATTGCCTATAGCAGGGCAGATTCAAGACAGGACTGTATGACTCAAGAACTCAGTGGTACAAGCACCAACAGTGACCTACTTGCAGTAACACAGCAATAAAGAAGCAGACACCTTGACCCAGATCTGATGGTCAAAAAGGCCCCTGTAGAGGAAAAATTCTGTGACTTCACCAATAAACGAATATGCTGGACAACAAGTGCAGCAATGAACTGACAATCATAATGTCTAAGTTTCTTCTGCTTTACAGCGCAATAGGGACTGGTCTCATGGAGAGATACAACGACCGGCTGAAAGATTCACAGAAGACCATAACCCACTCATACATGAGGTGGATTGCCCGGTCACATGAGACTTTGAGATTCTTAAATGTGCATCCATGCCCTAGTGCTGCTCTACCAGTGAACTGCAAACCTGACCTTGGGTAGGCCCCATGCTAATGCAGGAGCACAGGAACAACCAAGCCTTGTAGAAGGGCATCAGGTCCCCAAATAAGATGCTCTTGCCAGTCCAAACAAATACAGCCCCTAGGAATATTACCCTCACATGATCTTACAGAGCTCAGATTGGAACCTGATAATGTTCCCTGGTGACCTCTTGGGTGAACTCAGTGGAGGACAGTCTTGGGTAACTTACTGCCTCACAAGTAGAACTATAAGATCTTGTCGCCCATTGCATTAATCAAGAGAATGGCACCCTGAGCCCTTTAGGACACAACATGAGTAAGGTAATAGCAAATTATGCCTGGGGATTGTTATACATCCCCAGATAGGTGGTGATTATCCTGTTGGCATGCCCCCAGAATTGGGAGACTATTAAAGGATGTCATGCTTCCAGTAACTGCCAGTAGCACAGCCTGGTGGTTCCCTTAAATGGGTAGTAAATATAGTCACTTTGCAATAATTGCTTTAGCTAACCATACTGCCTGCACCCTAAAACCAGACAACATGTGCAGTGATTCTCCCTGACCGAGAGGTCAAGTTGTATTGCAGAATAGAATGGCGCTTAACGTGTTTATAGTTGCTCAAGGAGGATCTGGTACACTAATAGGTCCCAAATGCTGTACCTCTTCTCAATGACTCTTAATAACATCTCTCTTGCCCTACAGGCCATAAGTAAGGAGTTCGCCATGATTTCCATCTTGAGAGGACAACCACTTTACTGCTTGGTGATCCTCCCTCTAGTCCTGGTGGAGATACATGTCTCTGGGTGTAGCCAGCTGTCGGTGATTTTTATCGCCAATCAATCACCCTCATCGGCTACTGCTGCAGCACATGAATGCAATATGCAAATGCCCTAGCGACACAGGTCTCCTACTGGAAGAATGGCACAAAGACTGTGAGCAGCAAGCGTAATGCTGGAGTGGACTGTAGGGTACTGTGAGAATATGAACCGTGCTCAGTCTTGAAAGTGACCTTGGTATCTGACCAATGCTGAGCATGGACCCGACTGTAATAGATGAACTTTTGGGATTGCAACTGCCTCTGCCCACATTGACTGTACCTGAGATGTCCTGCTTTGGAATTTTGTTGCCCTTGCCTGTTTGACTGTTCTTTGTTCTTGCCCACTTTGTCCTAAATGTAGGCTCACAGAATTAAACAGCATGTTTACATTTTCTTTGGAAGTATACTTCCAAATCAGTGTCCCTTAAAATTGTTTTCATGTATTTTATGTTCACAAGTCTATGGGAAAAAAATGTTGACAGAATTCCCTATCACTGACTTTTGTCATCTCTTGCAAGCTGCTCTGTGCATTGATCTTCATACCCTACATCTATTTAATATTGGGCTGTTGGTGTTTTGTTTGTGACTAGTAACATCAGTACACAATGATAACCAATCTTTTTCTGTTGCAAGTGCTGCGGTATGGATGTGAAGTAAACAAAGTAATATTATCTACTATGCCACAATATTAGCTCTGTTTTTCTTTAAAAGGTGCAGATTTTCTAGAGTTATATAAAAGTCCTTTGGTACACTTTTATGCTTTCACCTGCATTAAACATTTCTTCTTTTTCTTTTTTAAAGAGGAATGAAGACAAGCAGGAAATAAAGACAGACAGGAAGAGAAAGAGTGAAGAGACAGAAACATTTCATTTGTTTCATTTGGTTGTCACCAACTTTCTCTGGCCAGTAATTGGATTTTATGTGGTCTATGCTCCAGGTGTGGGTTTAAGGCTACCAGGGTGGACTTCATTTGTTTTTAAAATAAATTCATGCTTCAGGTTGGATAAAGTTTATTGTTAAACTTTGATGATGGTCAGCTCTACCAAAACAGTCAAACTTCTCTTAACATGGATCATTTTAACCCAAAAGCCATGCCCTGGTGTAGATTTTAAGTGGTCTTAATAATTCTTATTTATGATTTTCTTATCTACATAACATTATAACCTTTTTTTATTTTCGCATTGTTATTGATTATAGACAGTCAGCAGCTGCCTAGAATTAAAAGAAAATGATGATTGTGTTTGTCTAACTTTTTATGTTCACTTAATGAGAGGGATTGGACAGCAGGATTCTGAAGAAAGAGAGAGACTGGTACATCCAAAGTCTGGTTGTACTGTTAACTGTGGAGGATAATCACGATTTCAAGTTGTTTTAAAAAATATACTGAATTGCTCACCATATCTGCAAATAGCTAAAGATTTGTTCTGCCTTATTTTGACAAAAGATATTTTTGTGTTCACATATATCTAGGTAGGATAGCATAATGATTTTTCCTTTACAGTACAGATTCTATATTATTACAATCTTTAATTGAGATGTTACATCCATTTTTAAGGGTGAATGAAATCAAGTCACTCCTTTTCCAGGGTTGTGAGGTCAACAGATTATCTTTCATGAATAGCTCTTTTTCATAATAGGAAGCAGATAGTATTTGCTATATTTCTGATTGTAGTAATCGTCAACTGGGAAATGGCTTAAACAGGTTGAAGGAAAATGTGCCACTACATCATTAGGTATGAAGTAATATTTAGAGTGGGTGCACAGCAAAAGTCAGAAAGCATTGTTGTTCTTTAAATCTGAATAGAATGTAGATTTTATAACATTTATATATTGTTATATAACATATAACAATAACATTTTATACCATCCTAAATATTGAATTGTTTCTTTAGCAAAATTCAAAGCTTTAAATATTCACCAACTGAGCTTAAATATTTGAAATGTTTGCATAATAATAATGATATTGTGAATAGATTATCTAATAATTTTGTATTCATTCCTTATCTTTGAAATTAATTTACAATTAATAATTTTTGGTATGATTTTTGAATCAGAAATATGATTTAATATATGCCCTTAAAGTTTATATTATTTTTATGCTATTCCAGTTATACTTTCGGAATGATTTACTTATAACTTTTCAGTGTGTAGTAAACCTTTTGAAAACAAATTTTTATCTGGGATGTTTTTGTCACAGGACAAAGAGAAGTTTATATCACAACTCCTCTTGCTGGAATAGTTGGAGAAGCCCCATCTGTGAGGCATGACAGTTTCAGGTCTCAAACGTAACTATTCTCTTTTTCCTTCTTTCCAATTTTAGCAAAATTCTGGCAGCAGAACAGACATTTTAGAGTCAACAATATAGTAGTTGCCGCACAGGCCAGTAGGAAGCCCATCACATCCAAAGAGTGGTACTGGAGCCACGCGAGGTCATGGGAGGTTGGCTGAAGGTGTTTGCATGACAAACTCCATCAAGAAGACAGCTCGATCTGAATTCTTGACAATTCCATAATATTTTCTTTATATCTAATGGAATATCACAAAAATGAAGAGTGAAAGGAAGGTAAGTTGTCTAAAAACTATTATGCATATAAAATAATATATTTTTTATAATTTTATGTTATACATAATAAAACAAAATAAATGTGTTAAAACTGCAGAATAATAATATGTGTTATTTGGGTCTTATTTGGTTTTGATTTTAAATTGAAAGTCACTTTTTGACAAATATTTTAAAAGTGAAGATAGAGGATAAGGGGGAATAGTTAAATGTGCCATTGTAAGAATTCTAAGTGAGATAGTGGAAATAAACTTTTGAGAATCAACCTCATAAAAAATTTACTATCTAATTGTGTCATCGTGAATCAGTTCTGCACTACTCCCCGTCCTTCCATTCGTCGTGTCTATTTATTTCATTTTGTAATCATCAAATAATTTGAAACAGACTTTAGTTTAATATTTTCATCTGGCTTATCACTTTTAGATGGCTACATTCATTTTTTAATATTGACATTTTATCTCAATCTATATTTCACACCACACTCTCCAACAGAGTGCATGTCCTTTATCACCACCTTTTCACCTCTTTCCATCCTTCCCCACTCCAACCACCTGGCACAGATAGAATATGATATGTCATTCTTTTGATTTGCATTTCCCTAATAACAAAAGAGGTAGATCATCTTTTCAAGTGCTTGTTTGGCCTTTGTACGTCTTTGGAGAAATGTCTATTCAGATCTTCTGTTCATATTTCATTTATTATTTGCTTTTTCTGTTGTTGAGTTTTATGAGTTCTTTATATATTTTGGATATTAACACCTTGTCAGATATATGATGTGCAAATATATTCTCCCATTCAGTAAGATATTTTTTATGAGAAATTCTCTCACTGTGCAGAACCATTTTAATTTGATTCAGGCCCATTTGCTTTGTTTAGTATCCCTTGATGCTGCATTTAAGTTCCCAAAGACATCTCAAAGGCCGAATGTCATGGACATCTATTGCCTATGTTTTGTGCTATTTTTTTCTTATTTCCAGTTTTACATTCTAGTTTCTAATTCCTTTGACTATTTTGTGTGTAGGCTCTTAGACAATTATCTAGTTTCATTCTTTGGATGTAGATATTAATTTTTTCCCCAATACTGCTTGTTGAGACTTTCTCCATCATATACTTTGGATCTTAAAAATATGGAACTCTTCATGATTTGTGTGTTATCCTTGGGCAGGGGCATGTTTATCTTCTGTGTATCCTACCAATTTTAGTATATGTGTTGAGGTTACAACTATGATAACTATGCTAATTTTTCCATTATTTCTGCCTCATTTAATTTTCCATGACTTTTTCTTAGTGATACATTTTTCAAAAATTCATCTTACTTATTAAAAATACTGAGGAGTGCAATAAAGCCGAGTTGATTAGGCAGGAATTCTATCACATAATCTTCCAAGGGGACTATAATAAGTTAATATTTATTCTCTCTTATTTTAAATCAATTATTGTACCTCAATTACTATCAAACAATGAAAAGCAACTCATCCAAAATGGGAGGAAATATACACAGTCTTTATATGCTACTGTGCTTGAATAAAGCTCCGTATTTAAGAATTATTATTTTATATTAATATGTTAATAATAAGACCATTGAAATTAAAAATTATCAAAATCTTGGACTATATTTTTCTAAAGAAGACATGAATGACCAAAAGCACATGAAATTGGGCATAAGGAAAGTAAAATCAATACCACAAGGAGATACCAATTCTTGCACATTAGAATGGGTATTTTAAAAAAGAAACATTGTAACGAGTGTTGCCATCAATGCGGAAAACTACATAAAGAACAGATTATGGGTATTTAAGATGGTGAACTTCCTTGCATGTTAGTCTGACAGTTACTTATAAAGTTACCATACAGACTAGCAATTCTGCTCCAAGATATCTAATCCCCAACCCCAATGAAAACATATGTTCATAGAAAATATGTATAGCCATATTCATAACAGTCAAATGTGGAAACAAAAAATGTTTAAGCACTCTAGTGAACAATTATGTAGCCTATATATTATATAATGTTCAGCAATACAAAACTATTAATGTTATTCAGCAGTATGAAACTATTACATGGAAAAAACTTAAAAAATATATAAATATATATGCTAAGTGAAAGAAGCACGTTCCAAAGCCATCTAAGTTTGTACAAAATGTCCAGATTGATGCAGTTTTGACACAGAAAGTAGATTAATGGCTGCCTCTGGTAGACGGATAGGTGAATAACTAGTGAGTTTTGTGAAATTTCTTTATGGTCTCATAAAAAACCTAAATTTAGATTATGGTATGGTTTAATACTTCTGTAACATATTACATATATTTAAAATTTATATTTAAGGTATTTAATTTTATGGTATGCAATTTATAAGTTTAGAAATCTGTTAAAATAATAATGATAAAAGTCAATTTTTGAGCAAAATGATATATATCATGTCAGAAATTCTTGATACTGACTTGAAATATTTTTGTTGATTTAACTTCTTCATGCTGCTCTATGTGGTTTCTACAATGTTATTTTTTAATATCACCCCTGAGTCTCAAATGTGGGTCTATGGCTTTCACATCCTGCACCTCAACCTCCTGAGTCACAGGTAAGGACTTTCATATTTTTCAAAAAGCATTCTAACAGTTACACTTTCACTCTTACATATGTTTGTGTAGAAATTTTTGAAGTAATTTGAACTATTAAAGTAATAGCATTGAAGTGTAACTTTTTGATAAATGTCCACTAAAAGGAAAAGTTTTAAGATGCATTAAATAATATCAATAATTTTATAATGAGCCTCTTTAAATTGATATATAAAAGCCACAGCCTGGTTAATAATGAAGCCTATGTTTATATACTATCTGTTAAACAAATTGTGATACTCACAAAGGGCCATTTATAACCATCTTCAAGGCACAGAGCAAATCTGTACTTGACATTGTTTGCAAGTCCGGACTGACAGCTGCTCCCTTTGCCTTCATCTGAGCATTGTTATCAAACTGATCAGCAAACAAAGGAATGTCCACCATTGGGATGCCATTGTAGATTGCTTCATAGATGCCATTGGTTCCACCATAAGCTATAAATGCTTTAGTTTGGGGATGATCTAAAATTGGGTAAAGTTCAGGAAATTATTAATGATATGTATAATAAATAAAATGAGAGACTGGCAATATGGGGCACTGAAAGAGATACTGTATTCCAGGTAAATGGTTATATATCTATAAAATACATTAATGTCTTTTATCTCAGAGAAAGAAACATTTCTTCTGGAAAAGTAAATGAAGCTTAGTGTGTGACTTTTGAATTGAAAAATGGGAACAAGATTTCTATGTGAGAAGATAAAAGGCAACATGATAGATATAAGATAGCGTGCATGGAGTAAAGAAAAGGAGTTGGCATTTTATAACATATTCTTTTAAATAGTGAAGTCACAGTACAACTTATTAGCTGCCGAGACAAGAAATGTGTCAGTAAAGACCACACTTTAACATGATATGTAAAATTACCACATGAAAAATACCGTGGCTATTTTTCTATAGAAAATGGAGAGTCAATGATAATAACAGAGGGACTGGTATTTTTAGTGGCACTGAAAACCCATATAGAAATAGAGATGATATATAATAATAAAACGAGAAGTAAGAAACAGAGATAATTCGGGGTGGTTATTGAAAAATTTTCTGTGAGAAGTAATTACTCTTGAAATAAAGACATTGATTTTGCCCATGAGAAATGTGACTGTTTATAATAAAATATCATCTATTATATCTTAGCATGCACTATTTAACTCCAGTATTATTGGCATATGTGTGTTTTCCACATTCTTACCAAGAAGGTCATTCTGGGGATCCACTTGTATAGCTGAGTATTTACCCATAGGTATCTGGCTTCTTGTCATCAAATCCCATACAACCTATTTGAGTAAAGAAAATAACTTATTTCATGAGTTAAACTTCAGAGTTACAGCAATTCAAAGTCAAAAGAAAATCAGAGATAATCTAATTAAATGCCTTTTATAGACTTATTGAATGAGGACTATTAATATTAAAAATAAGAACCAATATAAATTGATATAATAGAAATACTCTATATTGTCTACTTATTTTTATATTCAGTCAATAGAAGTAAAATTGTGATGCTTTTCAAATAGAACTTTATCTTTTGATTTTCAAAAAGGCTAATTTATGCTATAAACTGCTAAAGAGAAATCAATAATTGTGATTGTTAGTCATATAAATATTTTGTACTTTGAAAAAACATTTGCCTATTTTTAAATCACTGATTATTAGGCTTTACTGCCAAGAAACTTTTAAAGCTTTTCTTCACATGAACAGAGAATATTATTATCTTTTTTTTTTGGAAGTTGTTCTATATTTAAAGAGGGTCTGTTAGCTATAAACAATACTATATCTGGGGAAAATTTAAAAATATTGATAATACTAAATTTTATTGTTCAAACTTGTTTGTTCAAACATCCGTAAGGTACTAAGCATCATCAACAGCACTGAATAATATAAGATCTACAGACAAGCATTTCCACGCCCACTTAATAGATTCTGCTTTTGAAATTTCCCAGCAATTCTTATTAACTGAATTATAATTTGTAAGTAGTAAACACTGTTTGCTATGTGAATGCTATGTATTATCAGATTCTCAGCTAAAAATTAACATTGGTGATAGGGAGAAATCTTTTTAGTCGGAAAACTAAAACGTTATTCTCGAAACACAGAGATTTAAGTTGCATTTTGCATATTGGAAAATAACTAACTGCTCTGCTTTATGAAGAGTGTATCCTGGAATTTTCCCATGGTATGATTTTTGTGGATAACTTCTTATTACATTCTGTTATTTCTCCTCAATCAGAAGTTATTTTTCTGAAAGGTTAGAGGGAGATTCCTTTTGGAACTAAATTTTGTAATGTAATATTCTCCTGATGAACTGAACCCAATTCCCTTTTTTTCTCACATTTCTTCCTCTATTCTTCATTCCCCTCCTTAGTCTTCACTCCCAGAGCATGCTGACTTCTCTTATTCTGTCACTGTGGCTAGCTTGCATCTCAATACACAGGCTGATCCGAGTAGCATCCTGAAAAACAGTTGAATACACCTATTCCAGAATTTGGTAAAAGAGGCCCTGATTATGTGACAAGTCAAAATTTCATGATGCTTTTCAGAAATAGCATAATCTTACATCCTGATTTGATGAAAACTGCCCTGCTTTAGCAATATATCCTGGCTGGTTTAAATTGTTGTCCCAATTTCAATCATTATTTGCTAAAAGCTGATTTGTCCTGTCTAAAATGTGTTTTTGTACACATTAATATCATAACTTTGGTGGTTATCAGATAGAAATTTTAATGTAATGAAGACTGGGATGTTTTGAGCTTCTCATCATGCCTGGTGTGAGTGTCTGTTTGCATCAGCATGCATTATTGACACTGTCCATGCATATAGGCTTTGCTTTCAGCTAACAGCAATGTTCTGACTATTTATATGGGTTTGTTGTCCTCAGTTCATACTGACTTTTGCCTATTTCTGACCTTCACTTTGGCAAATATTTTAATATTTGATTTTTTTAAATTCCATTTTACTTTAGTAATGCCAAAAAGAAGACGCATTTTACCATAGAAAGAAATAGAATTATCCTGTTTTTTAAAAAAGCTTTGTGTGGACAGGTTAAAGTGTGATGTTTGTCTTGCAGAGTTCTCCATATCACGAAGAGGTAGGTCAGATGTTAAAAGCCACTTTCAGTCTCAGAGACAATGTTGCCTCAATTGCTACATCCTCACAATTAGCCATATTGGAACTTCCCGTCGCTGCTAAATAAGTTTGTCTTTGCTTTACTTATACAGTTTCTCATGACTTGAGTTTTAAAACCATCAAAGGTAGTCTCAAAATTCTTTGAGCCATAATTTCATTTAACATGAACAAAATGTGAAACTTTGATTTTGAATATAATTTCATTAATGGTAAAAGCTGAAATGCAGAAGACAAACTCATTGACAATTTCTATGAAAGCTTTGGACAGAAAAGTTGTTAAAAATGACACCTTTCATGATTCAATAATGTATTTCTGGCCAAGGATACAAGTCCTGTTGCTGGATATGCACGCTGTTCCTGGTGAGATGACTCACCTGGACTGAAGCATTAGTCTTCGTTATTGACAAACGCAGGTTGAAAGAAAAAGTGATTGGATTTTGTGGAGACGATTGTAACACAAAATTTTGCGATGGAAAATGAAAAAGCAAATGTATATTTTTAACCAATCAAAAACGAAACCAGGAAGGGACTTTGTTGTCATTGACTATGGTATAACATTGTCCACAACTGTCTCCAAATAGCTATTGATATCTTACCAGTTGTTATTGAATAATTTATTTTGAAACTTTCAAATATTTTCAAATATAAGCAACTTCTGTAACAGAGCTAATGGGATTTTGTGACTTTGTTGGAATGGAATAAAAAAAAAGTATTACAACATGTTAACACCAGATTTTTGTCAGTGCTGCCAGTGCTGAAAGAATTCTTCATTTTTTTGATGGCTTAAAATTCTACTTTTGTTTTTTATGAACTCTGTCCAAGATTTATAAAGTAATTCTTCAGCAATGATTTAGGTGAAATATATTTATGGATTATACATAGAAAACATCCATTTTAACAAACTGATTTTGGCTGTAAAGAAGAAAGATGCCAGTGCTACAGATATTAAGCTAAAAATGCAAATGATTACAAATATTGAAAAATGAAAAAGTGTGAGTCTGTACTAAAGGATTAAAAGTCTCATGGGGAAAACTTGCATACCATAGTGAAAACAATGAAAAAGTGAAGGGGGATTCAAAAGATTTTAGGCAAGATGTCTTTCAAAACTAGAACTATGGGGGAAAAAAAGCTTTTGACAGAGAGAGATTATGTGGTTAAATTCTGGAGACATATCTTGGACTACTGTTGAGCACTCCTCGGTTGAGATCAACCAAATGATTTGTAGGCAAATGGTAAACATTGATAAATTATTTGATGATGTTGTTATTGCAAAGAGTTTTGGGGCTTTGAAGGCTTTTTTCGGGGCAACACAAAACTTTAAGTATGATAAGTGACAAAACTTTTTTGTTCATTGCAAAGAAAGTAAAGTGATCAGCAAAAAAAATCTCAATGCTGTAGCAGAATGCATTTTTGTCTTCCTGGTGCTTCTGGAAGTAGTGTTTTCTGAAATAAAACTGCTGAATTAGTGTTTTATGTAATAAGTAATGCATGGTTAAAAAAAAAGAGTTGAAAGTATAGTCAAGGGTCTTCTGAAGGTTTAAATATATTTCCAGGTAAGCTTCTCAGAGTTTTATGACAAAATTAAAAAGAACAAAGAATTTCTCATAAAATTGTTTTGAATGAAAAATATGGAAGTATTGGTGAGGAATAAAATATTACTTGTTAACAAAAAGCCATGTTTATTTAATTTATTTGTAGCTGTCTCCATTCTTCTTGAAAATATTTTGCATGTTTATGCTGGTAAGCAAAACACAGTTGCTTTGTCTGTTGTCTGTTTCTGTCCCTGTCTTTCTCTCCTAACACCTAATAAATTCCTTCTAAGTTCCAAGTGATAAAGACAAATTGGACATCTTGCCAACTTGAAAGTATCACATTATCACTTGTCATGAATAGCTTCCGTATAAGAAAAAACTGGAAATATGGTAATAAATTCACAATAAAATATTTCCCCCACTCCTTAGATAATGGCAAGAATAGGCTTGATCTGCCCAAATTTCTTACACTATGGTATTTCAGACCTTGTGTGATATTTTCAGGGGGTGGTGCCAGAATTTCGCCTACATTGGGTGGAAGGACCTCCATGAGGGTCTCAGAGAAAACACACAACCAGCAAACTAGATCCAAGCTGCCTGAAAGGATGAAGGTTTCCACAAAAGGAATGCTACACTTCACCACCTCCAACCCCCTTCCCCACCACACCCAGTGCTACACAAATGACCTGGTTTCAACTTCAAAATATATGCTGACTCCAGCCTTTAAGGATTTATTGATACTTGTTTAAGCTTGCTATTAAAATTTAACAGTTAGGATAACTTTTGTAATTTGTGCTGTGACCTCAAAAACCCTCTAAGATCAAGGAACCCATGGCAAGGAATGGTTTGGAGATGTTTTCCTACCTACAGTATGATTATAATACCAAAACTTCACACTACCTAAAACATATATTTCATTCTCATCACAATATTAATGCAAATTCTTTTCATTCAAAAATCTCTGTACTATTTCAATCTTGTTTAGGTATTTTTAGTTAGAAACAAATCTGAGGTAAATCAGAATTATCATTATACTTTATCTTTCATGTAGAAAATGTATGTAGTGATACTATTTGCAGATTTAATGGACATATTAAGGCATAGACTATTGAGTTACTTTTTCTAATCTTTTGTGGAATCTGGGACAGGGCTGATGCAATCACATTGGCTCTTCTGACATGTTGCTGATCATTGACCCCAGAGAAAACACAATCCTATTTTCTCCAGAACTCTGGATGAATGTTTCCAGTTCCTCTGAAGAAAGAGCAACAGCATAGCAAACTCTATTGGAGGAATTGATAGAAAAACTGAAGAGAGAAAACCAAGTACATTCAGAATAGAGCAGTACCTTTTTAAAAATTTTAGTGAAATACACATAACATAATTCACCATTTTAGTTGTTCCTAAGTACACAGTTTAGTGATGTTGAGTTCCTATTTAAAGCAAACAATCTCCAGAACATTTTTCACCTTGCAAATCTGGAATTCTGTACCCACTGCACAATAATCCTCCATTTTATCTTTCACTAGTTCTTTGTAACCATAATTCTACTTTCTGTTTCTATGAATTTGACTAGTCTAGAAATCACATATAATTGAAATGATACAGTATTTTTCTTTCCATGAATGGCCTATTTCATTTAGCAAAAATGTCCACAAATTTGTATGTGTTTGAATTTCTTTTCTCTATAATGCTGAGTAATATACCACTGTGTGTATATAACACAATTTGTTTATTGATTTATTGGCTTATGCATACTTCAGTAGTTTCTACTTTTTTTGCTTTTCTGAATAGATCTGCTATGAATTTAGTTGTGCAGCTATAAAAATTACTGACATTTTGATTTGAATTCATTAGGATATATGCTAGAAGTAGAATGATTGGATAACATGGTATCAATTTTTAATTCTTTGAAAAATCATCATTCTGTTTTTATAAAAATATAAGCAGTTAATTAAACAGAATCAGTGAACACTAATGAGGAAGAGATATTTTCAGAAATACATACTCACAGTTTTAATTACTGTTATTAATTACTAACAGAGATTCTTGGAAGAAAGACACGTAACAGGAAATACTCTTATTTATTCTTTATCATTATCATACTACCCAAAACTTATATTAGTTCATACACTTTTTCTGAATAGATAGCATTTTGGTCATCAATATTTTTATTTTCCTAAGAAAAAAATAAACAAAATTAATTATGATTGAGGTGACTTCATATCATTTTTTCTCTGGTCCATAATTCTTTAATCCTTACTTGGAACTCTGTCAGAATTTATAAAAGACACCCCCAGTTCCCCAAATCACTTTAAATGCTGGAGGTTAAGAATTGCTGATATGGAGCAATCTGGCACAATGATTTAGGATTTTCATGAAGTAATAAAGATCTACTTATAATCCAGAATTATATATGTACAGTAAAAATTTGGGTATCATATTTATGGGCTTTTTGCTAATTTATGACATGATTTTTCTTATAATTATTTTGTAAAATTGATGTCCCATTACAACATTCTTTGTGTGATTAGATGTCTATAATAATTTGTGTGATGGCATTACATTTTCCTAAGTCCCATGGGAAGCACATTAATCACAGTGTGAGAGGACAGCAGAGTTTTCTCCAGCAGAGAACTGGTCAAACTCTTGAGTAGCTCAATTCCAACTGTATAAACTACCTGTTGAAATCATATTTGTCTGGAAATGTTATTTATAGATATTTATTTAGAAACACCTAAATATAAAGCAGTAGTTAACAGAACCAAAGAGAGATAGATAACAGTAGTAGCAGACTCTATACCTACATTTGACAACTGACAGATCATCCACTTCTAGAAATCAATATTGAAACTGTAGACTTAAACTGTGTCATTATTAGAAGGACTGGACAGTTTCTGTTGCCTATTAGTTTCTATTGAATATTGCCTCTTGTGTAGCCAAAGTTCATTAGAGACAGATTATATCTAGCTGGGTAACTAGTGCTGAACTTTATAGTGAATGAGGAACACATTTACTGGTCAGGTGCACAAATGAGTTTATGCTACTTGTCAGTTTTGCAAGATTTTACTGTATCTACCAAAATTTCACCTCTGATTTAGTCAAAAAGATGTATCACCACTATTAAAACTTAATTGGCCAATTTATAAAGATCCATCAAATATTTTGGTCAAAAGCATTACCACTGGTCCTTTGAAAGTCCAAGTTCCGACCTTTGGAAAACGATCAGCTCTCAATTTTGGAGAAATACACAGAATTCTGTGTTCCCAGCATTTGCCTCTATTGATCCATAGTTGAGTAAAGAAAATTTACTGCAATATTACAAAGGTCTAATTGCCTCTGTCAAGTAACAACCATACTCTGGTTGAGCAATTCATTCTTTGAATACTCCCAAGAGATGAAGATGTTATGAAACAACTTAAAAAATGGATATTTTGTCTATTGGAAAAATGCCTTTAGACAATCTGTATTCAATCTTCCTGGAAATGACCCTATCAAGTGTTACATAAAAACTTTTATGCTTTCAAACTTCATATATTAGATTCCATGGTTTATGTGAAGAAAACCTAACAACATAAAGAGCTTTTCATGTTAACTGGTCAGTTAAAATTGTAGATTTACAGAAATTTTAAGCAGACAATATCCGAGTGATGGAATCCTCTAAATGACCAAGCAGGAACTGTACAAATTTACACATTGTTGTTTTTTGACTCATGTATTTCACTCATTTCCAGTGAATAATGCTGTTGTCTTTATATTCCAACCTATTACAAAAGGGGAAATTCTGATTGGATCATTAACGTTAAGATAAAATCCATAATTAAACCATCACTATCTGCTTAGTAGGTATTGCCTGACTCATGAACTAAAATAATTTTTTAAAACTGTTGTTTGTCTACTTCTTAAGAAAGGAGCTATTTATCTGTGTGATATCAATATCTATATGGCAACAATATCACCTGTTGCACATGCGTAAATGCCATGGAAAAGCATAAGTATAATCACATAAAGTTATAAACAAGCTTATTGGTACAGCAGGTTGTACCAAATAACACTTGGTCTTCTGATCTGTTTTTCTGTCTCCAATTTAGACGTTTAGTTTAGCAGTATCATACACACTGCATTTGTAATATTGTTTAGTCCTGCTTGTATGTTTTTTGTTAGTTTTGTACTTGTCTTAAAACTTTAGAAACAATGTGCCTGTGATGCTGATAAGCCCTCTGAGAATATCTCCACAGACCAGAATTTCAGCAAGATTTAGACTTTAATTTATAAATATCCATCTCTTTTCTATCCTCCCTCTTACTCTAATGTAATATTTTCCTTCTGATCTGAAACATGACACCGAGTAAAATCCTTCCTATCAAGGAAGGAGAAGAGAAGTTGACATCTGGAATATACCTTGTTGTTGATAAGTGATGTTTTCAAAGAGACACCTAGACCAAGGTAGAACTGTAGACAAAATTTCGACAAATAAAAATATATATATGCATATAAACTCTATGTTAATGAGATTTGCAGGCTAGAGAGAGAGTGAACATTCATGTGCAATTCAGCAAATTATAGGACAAAATATGCTTTTCAACTCCCATGTAAAGTGAAGCAGTGTCCTCCTCTGACAGAACTGAGAGGGATATTCTCCAGAGATTGTAAAATATTATTAGCTTTGGGTTCGGAGAAGTACACTTGGGTATCACCATGAATGCACTCTGCATTAGAATTCTAATGTAATATTGTATCACTCAAGGTAGTTTTCCTTCCCTAAAAATCTCCTGTGATTCACCTAATCACCACAGGAGATTTTGGAGGAAGGAAAACTACCTTGGATGATATAATAAAGCTAAATACATATCGTGATACCATAATATTAGATGCTGCAATATTATGTTAGAATTCTAATGTAAAATAACAACTTTCAAAGTTAATTATATGCCAACCTAGGTTTATAAATTTTAATAATTGTAACATTTGTGGAAAAAATTAGTTATGGGGAAGTCCAAATACACAGGGGTTAGAACAGTTATTTTGAAAATATCTATTCATTATTACTGTGAACCTAAAATTCCTTTATAAAAGAAAGCCTATTACAAAAAATAATGTTTGAATATGTAATTACTTCAAAAGATCTTCAGTGATTCTATTAGTGTTTTATGATTTTCTAGATGCCCTTTATGAATGACAACATATAAAAAGTTTCTGACTGATCCTATAATTTAAGATTTCCCATAAAATTTTAGCGATATAAAGATTATTTTAATTATCATTTAACTTTTAAAATAAAAATTCATGATCTTATAATTATATGAAACCACCTTCTAAGGCACTCAGAAAGTTGGGACTATAGGATACAAATAAAAGATAACTTATCTAGTACCTGACTATGAAACTTATCCCACTTATTTAACATTTGGAATCAAAAGTCAAAATAAAGGACATATATCACGTTTTTTTACCTTCTGCATAAATGTCATTTGATCACTTAATTCTGACAAAACAGTAGGTATGTAAGAAGGAGGGAATGGAATTCTTCCACTGCGTCTTTCACATTGATAGTCTGGAGAGAAGCAAAAATTGTACACAAAAGGTATATTCAGCATCTCAGCCAGCAGCTCACCACAGGGTCCAATGGCATCAGCAAGAAAAGTATAAAACTTTGATTTTTGTAGTTTTGTCATAAGTTAAATTATTGAAAACAGCATCTTTATAGAGATTTTCGATAAAACCAAAGAGTTGCCTTTGGTAGATCATGTCCATTTACTGACGTTTCTCAAATAAAAACTCAACATCTTCTTTAGTGAAAGCTGTAGAAAAAACCTCAAATTTAATAGCAGATGGTTTGTTGGGCTCAACAAGAATTGAAGCTGATGATGTCAAAGCAATCACTTCATGACCCCTCTGGACAAGTTCATCCAGGATTGTCTTTATATTGATCCAATGACTGTGGGCCACACCAGAATGTTCCCACAGCTTCCAGAGCTAAAATGATAACTCAGCAGAGAGTGCTTATCATGAATGGGTGTTAAATTTTGTCAAATGCTTTCTTTATTCCTATTGATACGATCATATGATTTTTTTACCCTTTGTTGTTGAATGTTATTATAATTATTGAACTGTCTATGTTGAACATCCTTATATCCCTGGAATAAAATCTCACTTGATCATGAGGTATGATTTTTAACATGCTGTTGGATTCAGTTTTTCATGAGTTTGTTGAGAATTTTTACATTCATTTTTGTCCAGTATATTGTTTTCCCTCGAGGGCTTCATGTGTACACAAGAATATATATATATATATATATATATATATGTACATACATACATACATATATTTATTTTGTGGTAGAAGGGTCTTTATATATTGCTCAAATGCATATGCTTGATTGCCTCATATAAGGACTTTATTTTTGTTTGATATTCTGCCTGGATTACCTATCTACTGATATAAGTGAAGTGTTGAAGTCCTTTTTTATTGTGTTGCTTTCATTGTATTCTTTTAAATTTGTTAGTATTTTTTAAAATAGATTTAAGTGCTGTGACTTTAATACATATAGATTAATGGCAGGACATTTTTCTTGATTGACTAAGCTTTTGGCTAAGATATAGTGTCCATATTTAGCTTATTTTACCCTTTATAAGTGAAAGTGTAGCTTGTCTAATATTAATATTGCAGCTTTTATTTTTCTTACATCTCTAACGTTTTGTTATATTCTCCTATAATTGGTCACTTTCAACCTGTGTTTGTCTTTGGAAATAATGTGAATTTCTTATGTGCATAATATTGATGGATCTTGTTCTTTCTATTTTTCCAACCATTCTGTGTCGTTTGATTGGTAAAGTCTAGATCATTTACATTTAGGAATGGTATTGACATGTAGGGCATTTTTTACTGTCATTGGAATCTTTGTTTCTGTTAATGTTATGTCTGTTGCTACTTTTCCCATTCATTTCTGTTTGCTTTTTTCTTCAGATGGTTTTTCATGTCTATTCTCTTCTTTGTCTTTTCATCTATGTCTCTATAAATTAGGTTTTGTGGCTATCTTATGTTTCCTCTCTAGCTTAATCCAATTACTATAATCTGAGTTGATGTCATGTATTCCATATTTTGTGTTTTTGTTTTTGTTTTGTCTTTCCCGATGGTCATATGCTTCTGATTCTATTTTAATGTTTGTCAAAATTATTCTGGTTTAAAAGTTCTTTGTCTCATTTTCCATGTGGTAGCTTTCTGTTTAACATTTTTTGGAAGGAAAGTTTGGTGATGAAATAATTCATTAACTTATGTTTATTATTGAAGACTTTTATTTCTCCATTATATTTAAATGAGAATTTTGAAGAGTAGTGCATTCTTGATTAGCATTTTTTGTCACTTCCTACTTCGAATATTGTATATTGTTTGACACCCTTTTGGCTAGTATAATTTATGCTGAGATCTATGGTGATAGCCTGATGGGTGTCCTTTCTAGGGTATGTTTCTCTTTTCTTTCACAGTCCTTAGCAGATTTTATCTTTGACTTTTTCTATAATGCGTCTTAGTATAGGTTTTTTGTTTTTAGGAATTTGAGTGTTCTATAGACTTCTTGGAATTCTGTGGTTAATTTTTGATAGATTTGGGAAGTTTTCTACTACTACTTCTTAAGTAAATTTTCTGCTCCTTTCTCCCTCTACTCATCTTTGAGGATGACAATTATTCTTTTTTGTTTTCTTCTTGTATCTGATTTTTCTAACAGGTTTTTGTTTTTCCTCAAGCTTTTCTCTCTTCCTTTCCATGAGAGTTGCCTCTGGTTTTTTTCTTCAATTTATGAGATTAATTCTTCTGTGCAACTGAAACTGTTTATGGAGTTTTTAACTTTTGTCTTCTATTTATTGAACTTATATTTCATATTGTTCCAAAGTAACCAACGAGATCAGAGAAGCATACCAGAGTTCAAGAGAATTTAGGAGGCGTTTATTAGTTGGCTACCATTGGGAGTAAAACAGACTCAAATCATACCAACGTCCTGAACCTAGATAGTGCAGGGTATTTATAACTTTGCGTTGTTTTTGTAAGTGGTTACATAAGTAGAAGTCACGCCCTAAACATAAGTGGTTACAAGAATAGCCCAGCAAAAAATGAAGTTTCTCTAGTTCTTTGTTTCAATATCTAGTGTTTCTCTTTGAAACTCTTTAAAAATCTCAATCTCTTTGATGAAATAGTCTTTATAATCTATCACCTTATTTTCTTACATCTTCAGTTTTCATTTGGGTATTTAATTGTGCATCCTTCAGATTATTTAGGTTTCTTTGTCAGTAAAACTTTGATCTCTTTATCTGTTAGATTGTCCCATTCAGTGTTACTTTATTTAGCCTATGAGATGCTCCTGGTCTCTTTCTACATATGAACTATTTATGCTTTCTATTTTGTGAATTTGGATATGAATATTTCTTGCATTCTGTGCCCTGTTCTTGGTGCTGATGGTATATTTTTGTCTTTGTCTTCTGTTTATTTCTTAAGCAATGATGGTTTTGTTCTTTTGGTATAGTATGACAGTTCTGTGTTCTGTGGTATCATTGTACAGGGTCACTCCACACTGGAAAGCTGCGTTCAGTAGCAGTCAGTTTCCTTCATACAGTTGTAAGGGTGATCATTCATCTCAGAGGTTATTGATTCACTGAGGTAAGCAGTGGTCAGAATTCCAGCTGCTCCTGTTTTGGCACCTGATTGGCATGAACAGGTCTCCTTGCTCCTCTGCAGAATGTTTGACCTGGCATTCTGGGATCGTGGGGCCAGTCCTGACTGGGTGGCCTGGTCATCAGCTAATGAATGGATTAGCTACATATGGTATATTCATGCCAAATAGCATTATTTAGCAACACAAAAAGCAGAGTACTGGTACATGCTGTAATATGGATAAAATTCAAAGACATTTTGCTCAGTGAAAGAATAAAAGAAGTCAATTGCAAAAGACCATACATAATATCATTCTATTTATAGGAAATGTTCCAAATAAGTACATCTATAGAGACAGAAAGATATGTAGATACTTAGGCATATGAAGGCATGAAGAATGACTTTTATGGGATGCAAAGTTATTTTTTAGGGTCATAAATGTTCTAAAATTATACTATTACATGGTGATCATCTCATAAACCTATAAACAAAATATATTTCATTTTCCCATGATTTCCCAGCCACAACCCAGAACCAGCAGCCCCCAGACTTCAGGTACTGTGCACCACTGATCCCTAGACCTGAAGAGCCAAGAACCAGTATCTACCAGGTCATGTCTCCCGAACTTTGACCTCAGTCTTATACCACTATGGACAGAAACTGTGCCTGAAAAGCCTCAGGTACCTCAGATCCCTGATTCCCAGTTCTTTCATGGCCCAGGACCAGTGCTAATGAGGCCTCAGGTCTCCTGAACCTCAACCCCCAACCTCACCAAGCCATAACCAGGACTCTCAAGGCTTCAAGACCCATGGACCATCATGCTATCTCAGACCAAACAAAGAAATCTGAAAACATATAATCGGGAGTGCTGGAGGGCTGTGGTGGATGAGTCATATCCCCCAACTCTAGCAGCAGAATACTGCCTGCAACCTTAGAGTATGGTGAAGCACACAGGAGTGGACTCTGAACTTGGTTCCCAGATGAAGAGCTGCCAAGAGGGAGACCCCCGACCCCACCATTAACATGAAATTCTCGTCTTTGTGCATAGCAGATTGCACCTATGTTGTCCGCGAACTTTCCTTTATGGAGAGCTGTGAAGCCTCAAGTACAACTTGGTACACCAAAAGAAGAAATCCTACATATTAGAACTGACTCTACCTGCATTGAAGTCAAGTGGTTAACACTTGCCACATCATCATACAGGAAAGAAAAAATCTAAAGAAAAAGAAAATTAAAGCATGGACTAAATTCAAGGCAATAGAGGCTATGCCAAAATCCAAGTGAACCCCACCAAACCAAACAAAACAAAAACACAGAAGGTCCACCAAGAAGATGCCAGATCACCAGAGAAGAGCTTCACTGATATTAATTGGGATAAACTAACAGATAAAGAGTTCAAAATAATAGTTATCAAAAAGCTGAGTGAAAGTGACCTGGTGGACTAGTGGATAAGGTCTCTAGGCATCATTCACATATAACCCAAGAACCTATACTTAAGGCAGAGCACCAGAAGGAACAACCAAGTTGAAAAACTAAATAAAATTTGAAACACCTTTCTTCCTTCTCTTGCTTTCTGCCTGCCTGTCTATTTATCTTCATGCTGATTGAACTTTTTCTTAAAAAAAGAAAAAACAGATTGAGAAGCAGGAGGCACATACAACTACCCAAAAGAAATCGGAATGCCTCAACAAAGTAGTGACAGATGAGACTAAATGCTTTTACCAAAGAGAATGATGCCATGAAAAAAGTCATAGATGAAATGCAAGAGATGAAAGAGAGTCAAGAAATTTAAAACAAACAAGGAAACTCTATAAATAGACTCAATCTTGCAAAGGAATGAATATGAGAAATTGAAGACAGCAGAGGTGACCCTTATGGAAGAAAAGAAACAAGACTAAGAAAAAAAAAATGAAGAAACCCTACAAGAAACATCAGACATTATGAAAACAACAAACATGAGGATAATAGGGGCCCAGAAGAGAGGAGACAAAGAAAGAAACAGAACCTTTTTTAAAGAAGCAGTAGCAGAAAAAAATGTTTCATATGTGTTATTAAAAAAATTTACCACAGAGGTCCAAGAATCATAGGGAACACCAAAATTTCTAAATGTCAAAAGATCCACTCCCAAAAAATCATAGTAAAACTAACAAAAGTCAACAAAAAATTAAAACTACTCAAAGCTGCCTGAGAATAGAGAAACATAGCTTATAACGTTACACTCACAAGCTATCATTACATTTCTTAGCTTAAAACTACAGGCTAGGAGAGAAGAATGATATATTCAAAATATTAACAGAAAAAAAAAAAAAAAAACTACCAGCAAGAATACTCTACTCTGTAAAACTACTATTCAAATATGATGGAGAAATAAAGGTCTCCAATGACAAACAAAAGTTAATGGATTTTTCCGTCACAATGCCTGCCATTCAAGATGACTTGAAAGGGGTTATCAACAGGGAAAACAAAAACAAAGATACACTAAACCTTTAGAATGGTGCTAAACATGAAAATGAAAGCATAAACAATGATTTCACCAAAAGAAGGGAACAAAAAAAATACTAAAGAGGTGAAGAAAAGCATGGATTTTGTATAAATATATCAATATGGTATGGCATCAGCTCATAATAAAACTATCATAGAGACAATTCACATGACAGACACAAAACCTAATCTTAGGGAGATATATAGCTGGAAATAGACTAAACTAACAATAGACAAACACACAAAAAATCATCCAAAGGAAAAATCAAATATAAACTAACAGGAAATAAAGCAAAGTAGCCAGAAAACAAAGGCTCATAAAACAGTAGTAAATATCTACATTTCAGTTATCACCCAAAGCATAAATGTACTGAACTTATCAACAAAAATACAAAACAACTGAATGGATCGAAAACAGGCCCACCAACAGTATGCTTATAAGAAATTCATATCAGATCAAAGATAAACATAGATTGAAGGTAAAATATTATGGAAAAAAAATTCAAGCAATGGGGAAGAAAGGATTTCAGAAACTGCAATACTAATATTTGACAAGAAAAACTTCCAACTAAAGTGGGTATTGTGAGGTAAGGATGGATATTACATTATACTCAAGGGGGTAATCCATCAAGAAAAAATAACTATCGTCAACAATATACACCCAATGCTGGAACATATAAATACATTAAAAAGTTAGTAGAGCAGAGCTAAAGACAGTCTTTGAAAATAGTGCAATAATAGCAGGGAACTTCAACACTCCATTTGCATCAATAGATAGATCATGCAAGCAGAAAACCAAAAAGAGATAAGGACCCTAAGTGAAACTATAAATCTTTGCACATAACAAATATATTGCAGGGTGTTCTACCTCAGAAAATAATGATATACAATCTTCGCAAGTATATATGAAACATTCTCAAGGATATACCATATCTTGGGACACAAAGCAAGTCTGAGCAAATTTAGTAAGAGTGAAATTATAGAAAGCATCTTCTCTGACCACAAGGAGGTAAAACTAGAAATGAACCAGAAAATCAAAACTGAAAGAACCACTAAGAGGTGGAGATTAAACAGCATGCTTCTGAACAGATCTTGGATCACTGGTGAAAGTGATAATAATTTGGAACCAAATGAAAATGAAGAGATGAGCTACCAGAACATATAAGACGCAGCAAAAGCCGTTCTGAGAGAAAATTTTATAGCCATAAATTTTTGTATATAAAAAACAAAGTAGAACTCAAATTAAATATCTAACCCTACAGCAGAGGAAACCAGAAAGAGAGCAATAAAAATCAAAAAATTCAGAAGATAGGAAATAAAAAAAGAGTGGAAATAAATAGAATTACAAAAAAAAAAAAAAAAAAAAAAAAAAAAAAAAAAAAAAAAAAAATAAAAAAAAAAAAAAAAAAAAAAAAAATCCACATAATGAATTCAGGAGTTAGTTCTTTAAAAAAATAAACAAAATTGATGCCCCAGTAGTCAGATGTTTTAAGAAAGACAGAGAGAAAACCCTAATAATAAAAGTCAGGAATAAAAGAGGTGATGTTACAACTGACATCACAGAAATACATAAGATTATGAGAGATCATGAACACTTACATGCTAACAAATGTATAAATCATGAATAAATGTGCAGGTTGCTAGATTCCAATGATATTCTGAAACTGAACCAGACCAATAACAAGCACAGAAATTTTATCAATCATAAAAAAACTTTCAAAAAATAAGATCTCAAGTCCAGATGACTTCATTACCTAATTTTACCAAGTATTCAAAGAACTGATATCTATTTTCTTAAACTCTTCTACAAAACTGAAGAGGCAGCACTCTCAAATTCGTTCTATGAGACCAATGTAACCCTGATTCCAAAATTAGACAAGAGCATCACCAAAAAAGAAAACTACAGATCAACATCACTAATAAATGTACGTGCAAATTTCCTCAACAAAACCCTGACAAATAGAATCCAACAGAATATCAAATAAAATTATGCACATAATTAAATAAGATTTATTCCAGGGATGCAAGGATGGTTCAACATGCACCACATTCAACAAAATGAAAGTCAAAAACCGTATGATCCTCTCAATACAAGCAGAAAAAGCATTTGGCAAGATATTGTGTGCATTCATGACAGAAATCCTTGCCAAAACTATCAAAGGGAGGAAAAATGAACAGAGGAATCACACTCCTTGATTTCAAACTATGTTACAGAACAGTTATCATCAAAACAGTATGGTACTGGAACAAAAACAGACGCATAGATCAGTGGAATAAAATCGAAAGCCCACAAATAAAGCCATGTCTATATGCCCAGTTAATGTATGACAAGGGTGCTAAGAGCATATAACAGCGGAAGGGAAGTCTGTTCAGAACTGGTGTTTGAAAACCTGGACAGACACCTGCATAAAATTAAATTGGTTACTCATCAATGTCATACACAAACAAGTTAATTCAAAATGAATCAAAGACCTAGAATAATATCTGAAATCATAGAATATTGGAGACATACAAATACATCAAGTAAGAGCTTAATCTCCAAAATATATAAAGAGCTCATAATCCTCAGCAATAGAGAAGTAAATGACCCACTCAAAAACTGAGAACTTAATAGAACCATATCTTAAGAAAACTCACAGATGACCAACAGACACATGAAAAAATGTTCTACATCACTCATCATCAGAGATACACAAATAAAAAATCACAATGAGATGCCACCTCACACCGATAAGGATTTCCTGTATTAAAAAGACTGGAAACAAAATGTGTTGGAGGGAGTGTGTAGAAAAAGGAACCCTCCTAAATGTTGGTGGGAATGTGAACTGATGCAACTTTTGGGAGAGTATGGAGATTCAGATCTGCCATCTGATCCAGCAATTCTACTGCAGAGAATTTACCCAGAGGATACAAAATCTCCAATCAAAAATAAAATGTATCCCCTATTTTCATAGCAGCACAGTTCACAATAACCAAGACATGAAAACAACCTAAATGCCCATAAACAGATGATTGGATAAAGAAGCTTTGGTGTATGTATACCCAATGGAATTCTATGTAGCTATTAAAAGAAATGATACCATGCCCTTTATGACAGTCTGGATGGAACTGAAGAGCACCATGTTAAGCGAATTAGTCAGAAAGAAAAAGAAAAATACAGGATGGTTTTACTCATATGTGCAATATAATGAAATAAATGAGCATACAATTCCAAACAAATTTAACAGGACATAGGACTGTGGATAATAGGGGGATGGAAGTGAGGAGGGGAAAAAAAGGCAAAATGTGGTGTAGTAAAGGACATTAAAACTCTGCTGGTGGGTGTGGTGTAAAATATAGACTGAGATGCAATTTCAATATCCCAAAATCAATACAGCATTGTGAGCAAAAGAAATAACAAATTTTATTATTTAAACATATCTATTTGATTTTGTATTAAAAACATGCTTGGTGGTAAATAAATTTTATCTCACTTAAATAATTTATTAAAACAATGATATTAATAAAATTAAATTTTAGCAAAATATTTTTTGCAATTTTACAAATTTTAAGTATTAAGATATTTTCTGATACTTTTTTTACCTTCACCCATATTTTCTTGTTCAGAATCAGACTTACTTTTTTAAATATGTACTTAGAATAAGCTAAGTAACTTTAAAAATTTTTGGCATAAAAAATTCTTGCTCTAATGTTTTTGCCCATTAAATCTTTAGATTTAAAATGTTTGCTCTGAAATACATATATGGCTGAATATAGCAGTGAATTTCAGATTTGTTTTTATCATTTTAATTACTTAAAATTAGCTTATTAGTATTGGGGCAAAACTCATATCACTCTAGAAACATCTATAAATATTACTTAGTTATAAGTAAAGAGTTCTTCATAAATAGTCTTCAATGCATTGAGCAAATCTGTACTTGACATTGTGCTCAAATCCAAAAAAAAAAGCTTCTCCCTTGGCCTTTATGTGAGTCATGTTATCAGGTTAATGAAAATGAGGAATCCCACCAGGGGAATCTCATGTCATATGACTTCATAGATGCTATTGCTACCACCATGAGTAATACAAGTTTTAGTTCTGGGGTGACCTAAGGAGATCAATAAAAACAATGCATTCGAGTTGATATTTAGAAATAGAAATGCAAACAAGACACAATGCTTTCTACACAGGTTTACAAAACTTAACGACATAATAGAAATATTTGTGAATATCCAAAAGAATTTCTATGTACATGAAAGAAAAATTTCCATCAAAGTAATATTAGAGTAAAATTGATTTGCCCAGTAGGCAAAGGTGATAGTGAATCCAGATTCAAAGAACACCATGTTAAAATTCATGGAGGCAAATAATCATTGTCATAATAGGCATTAGTTCATTCTAACATTTGAATTTTCTCAGGGTATATTTGGAAATAGAGGGCAAATGGTGGATGTGTTGAACACATAGTGCTCCACATTCTAGCAGATGTACTATTGTAGGCAATGTGAGTCACTAAACATTCATAGAGAAGTAGTGGTGTTTGTGTATCATCATAGAAAAAACAATTTCTTAGCAGTGAGAAAAAAAATATGGTAGGGGAGCCTGGAAGTCAGAAGACCGTTCTAAGAAAATGTTGAGAATCTATGGAGGAGAGATGAGAAGCACCTGGTTGTTGATGTTTTCAAAACAATGTTGCATTACATTGTTGTTGTACTATTTTTCCCTCAGATTTTTCTTATTTAGACTTTTACTAACTGCTATACACAAATCATTATGTGGGACCCATTTAAAAAGCTGAATGTTGTGTAATAGTATACTTGGTTTTATTTCCATTGAATCTCCATGGAACCTATTAAGATGAAGAAAATACTCCTTGAGTGAGATCACAGGCTTAGAGCTGCTAATTAATTAATTAATTAAATTAAAGTAAATTTTTCCACAGAAAATTTTATTGCTTTCACTGTGCTTCAATCTACTAAGAATTCATCTTTCACAGTTTCCTCTAATTAACAGATGAGGATATTTCAACCTCAAAGTGTTAAATGATGAATACTATTTAATAGTTTAAAAAATTAAAGTAGCAAAAATCTATGCAACTATTTTATCAAATCTCTTTTTGTAGAGTGTACTAAAATGTTACTATAATTCTAATGAGCTGAAGAAAATTAGTCTGGAATTTTTAATATCAAGAAACATGTTAAATTAAAGTATTAATTTGATTAGATATTACATTTAAATATTAAATCCATCAGAATGGTATTTTAAACACAAAGTCAAATGAAATTTTTGAAAATTTATTTTTTATGATTATATTAATAAAAAAATATGGTTTTAATCTATGAAAGTCTTTACTTAGAATTTTTTTATGGAAATAGGTGAGAATTTATGTTTGCTTTTTCCGTAAAGCACTTTCATGAAAATGTGTATCTTCTTATTTTGTACCATCAGCAATATTATGCTTTCTTCTAGTTGGAGCTAAGATAAAGTCCCTTCTTTTTCTTATAGAAAGAAAACAAATTATTTTAGGCTACATATTAGAAGAACTCTACTTCTATAAATTTTTACTAAAATAAATCCAAAATATCCTTGTTTCTTTCCATGAAAGCACTGAAATTATTCATCCGTAGTTTTATATATTTTTATACAAAGCTAGGAATTGCAGGATTAATAGCATTTGATAAGTATATTTCATTTAACAATTATCACATTAGTTTTCATCAACAGTAATGAGACAAAACAGGCAAATAAGCAGATGTGCTGTGAAGAGATCTAATTAATTTTATGTGATTAAAAACACCAATTTGGGATGCGTTAGGTACCAAAGACACTGTATCTGCTCTTGATTAGAGAATAAAATTGTCTCTCCCCAAAGGGATCAATTCCCAAGAACTCCTAAGTTATTAGGGAATTTCTGTTTTTAAGTGGCAGGTGGTCATTTATTATGTGTCAAGGCAGTTAACCTGATTTCAGACTTTTGGAGTTAAAAATAGTGTGGGTTGTCTGGGGGCTAATATAAATCATGCCTGGAGGTGGCAAGTAGTTTCCAACTAGTGAAAGTTCAGATCCATACTTCTTACTGTGCTAAACCTCACGCTCATCTCTAAAGAGAAATTTATTAAAATAATCTCATCTGGCAAGACCTGATGCAGTAGCAGTTTGGTCAGTAACCTTTAACTGGTACAGTTCACATATATCCCAAGGATATCAATTTGCATCCCAGAGCTAGGGGGACCACCAAGATAAACAACTAAATAAAATAAAGTGCTTTCTCCTCTTTCATCCTGCTTCTCTGTTTCTGCTCTTTTCTTGCTTGTACCTTTCCTTTGAAAAAATGCCATTGTCTTCTAACAAGTCAAATCATTAAATCCCTTTATGAGATTTGTAATATAAAAATTCATTTTCTTTAACCAACGTGTAAACATTGATTAGTAATCAGTGTGAGTGTGGTGATTTATTTTTCAGTTCTCAGCAATAAATACCAGTAAAAAAAGGTCTTCACTGAAGGGCCTATCACATTGTGTGGCAGCACAGGTTTAATTTTCTTAAAAGACTATAAATATAACATTATTGTCCATGTGTTAATGCCAACATCAGGATTTCTTCTTTTTCCAAGTTTCATGTTATACAATACTGAGACCTAGAAAGAATAGGTTAGTAATTCGCACTGGAATGACAACTGTGACCAACTAAAAGATATTATTTACTAAAATGAATAGCTTTTAACATGTCCACAAGATATATTCGGAGACCTCACTCAACTATGCACAGCAAACCAAGGTTATGTCAGAAACAACCTATTACCAACCATCTCCCTACTTTACAAAACCCTGCTAATGTCACCAATCCAGCACCAACACCTTAGAATTCTCTTTCCCTGACTTCTCTCTTCTGAAATAGCAATAACATGCTGTCTAGGTGCTGTTCTGGCTTCCTGAAATAAGTGAAATAAACCTACCTTTGCTTTCAACAAGTTGGTGTTTGTGTGTGTGTTCTTTTGAGGAGTTGGCAGTTGACCTGAGTTTACTTGTGGAAGAGGACCAGTGCAGTCATTTAGGCAAGAGTCCACACAAACAGGCATTTGGTGGTGGCTGGTCAGTTCATATCCCTCAATCAGTTAATGTAGTGGTTTTATACCACTGAGTACAAAGGGGAAGATGTAGATGGAAAGTTAAAAGTCAAAACTGAATGATAAGAAGGCACAGAGAGTCTTGAGAATATCCCAAGTTAAGGTGCACAGTTAATCCTACTTTGAGAAATAACATTTGGGAGCACCTAAGAATGTCCTGTTCTTTTCTTCTACAGCTTCCAGGCTGTGATCCAGGAGATTGTTGAACAGGGTGGTGGGAAGCCAGCAATAATCACTCCATGGCTGACTTTACCCACAGTAGTGAACCAGGATCTGAACTATAAGAATTTCTTAAGGAAAGTGAAAGACAGTTTGTAAATATGCTTCTTGAATTTGCATGTCATTCTATATCTAATATATTTATTATTGAATGGATTTATTTTGCTTCCTGAGTGTTTTCTAGGAAGTCTCTCCTGGTTTATAAGCTTTCCTGATTCTGAAAGCTACATATGGCAATATAACCTGATTGTAGGAACTCCCCTAATTGCTTTTGTAAAAGAAGGAAGGTATTCTGGTAAAAAAATACCCAATTATATACACACAGAACCAATCAAATTATTGGTTGGAACATCATGGTATAAACTTTTCTGTTTTTTTTCAAATTCCCATTATTTAAAGCAATAACCTCCATAAACTAAGTCTCAGATAACACTGATCAACTAACCTGTTTTTTACCCTCATGATATTTCATACTGATTGAAAGAGACAAAATTTCTGAAAATAACTTTCCTTTTCTGTCACTGTCTCTTCTAATGTTGGGCATGCTATCACATATTAAGGAAATAATTGTAAAAATGTCTTGCATTTTCTTTCTTCCTATTTTTATGCAGTTATAATGAATTGCAATGATGAATATTAATATTTTATTTAGACTGCTTAAACCTTGTATATATTCTACAGAAAAGGTAATACTGGCAGGATTGGGGTCTTTATATATTTGCTAGATAACATAGCACTATCTGTTAAATTACCATATCCTATTGCCTTTGAATGCTGTCATGTATTTTATTATAGCATTATCCATGATCAGAATGTGAATATTTTTAATATCTGATTGTAATTGACTTGAATAAAATACAAGATGTTTCCCCATACCACCTCAATATTATTTACAATATATTTGTGTCTTATTGTGATTATATATACCATATTTTGCCATGTATAATGTGCTCCTGTGCATAATCACACCCATGTTTTTGACTCGAACTTTTAGGGAAAAAAATCTTTTGTTTGAATTAATTCAAAGTTTCATTTGTTTATATTTAGGTACTTGTTTTTTATTCTATGAAGGAAATTTAGCTATAGAGCAAGAAATTTTATGTAACAAACCATTTCTAAACATGAGAACAAATACAAGGTACAAGAAGTTTTTCTTCGTGTGGCCTCCACAATCTGATGACACTCTCTGTGGGAGGAGTTCCACAGGTGTCTCTTGGTAGCTGCTGTCATGCTCTTAAACATATTTAATAATGGTTAGCTTCAAGCTTGCTGTGTCCATATTTTTGTTAAAATATCTGCTAGGTTACTAGTTCCAGTCTAAAGCATACAAAGAAAAATGTCGTGCAGTTCACTCTATGGTAATAAAGTTGGCATCACCTATCATATCAAAGTGGAGCGACTTATTCTGTGGGCAGCAATATTCATTTCATTTCATTGAATCATTAGCCAAAATTGCTTTTGTTCCAAGTTCATCATAGGTGCAACAAAAACTTATTATTATTGTACTTAGGGCATTATTTTGCATACAAATATCATTATTTATTTCTAAAACTACACTTTTAACTTATAAGCATAAATAAAATAATTAAAAACATTTATATAGATATGGAACTACCCATATATAATGCACGTCCTTATTTTCCCCTCATAAATTTGGGCAAAAAATTGCATTATTTATGGCAAAATATGGTACCTGTCAACATTAATAATTTCTGTCCAGCTAGTCTAGTTTTCTTCCCCTCTCCTTTTCAGTTCAGAGTGCAGAATCTGGCATCTAGTGTTAAAAATGATATTTTTTAATGTGTCTGGAAATGAAAACTGTCACAGTGACTATATTCAGATAATCTTGCATTTCTCAAACTTTTCTGATATAATGATAATGAAATAAGAAGCACATAATATTGAGGAAAATGTGTTTATATATCACCCCATGTGTTTTCCATAAACATTACTTGGATTGGGAATAGAAAACTTTTTTCTAGGCTTTTAACTAGGCCTAGTAACTAGTAACGAGGCTTTTAAATTAGACAGGGGTTTGGCAGATTTACAGTGTAGTACTTTAACACATTCCAAATTAGGTAAGAGTGCATAAATAAACCCAAAATTTCAATTGGTCCATATCAGCCAAATATTGGCTTTTCCCATCAATTCATACAATGTAGTGGGTATTCCTGAAAAATAAAATATAGAAAGGAAAATGTGTAATTTGTTGAATTTATATCTATTTTTTCTTAAAAGATATAGTAATAAAGTTTGATGTCTTTGGAAGTCAGGATGTTCAAAATATGACATCGTTTTTATATTTAAACATATATATGTACATATATATATACACATATATATGCAAAGAAACAAAGCAAATAGAGGTAGAATCATATAAGAAGAGATTTACATAGCTAATGAGATGCTTTCACCTCTACAGTTTTTCTAGGTTTGAATGTTCATTAAAACTCATTTTCATTTCATGTTTTAAAATTCAAGTTAATGAGCAAATTTTATTTCTATATCCATTCTTTTTCTGTTATCTTTTATGCATATATATTATATTATTTTTTAAATGGACAACTCATTTTCTAGTTCCATGGTATTAAATTTGTATCTCTTTTAGGTATATGTAACAGTTTTGCTTAATCATATGGTCTTTAAGAGTGCTTTATTTTTCTTAAATATTTTTGATACAGAGCCTTTATGGAAGATTCATCAGATAGAGTTTCATACTGGATATTGCTCCATCTCAGAACCTAATTTGCTGATCCTTCAAACTAAGGAAATGCTACATGTAAATGTAAGTGGCTGAATCAGCAATCATTTTCTAAAGATCATATTCATCTTTGACACTGAATACGGATCTACAGCCTGAAGACTTTGTTCTGTTTACAGTTGTCTCAATCTGTTCTTCAGCTGCCTTATGCCAGTTTCCAGAGAACAAAAATCATGTGAAGCAGGATAAACTTCAGTTATAAGGAAAGTCAAGCAGAGAGGTGGTTTGAGTCATTTCTAATGATGCAGATCTCATCAGCAATCAACAAGTTTCCACTCCCATAGTTTAAAATCTTCCCCTCCATTTTATATTGTACATAAGAAAATTAACTGCATGAGCAAATTCCGGAACGATGCATGATGAGTAAAGTGCATCATGAATGAGATGTAGTAAATGAAAATGTTTTGACCACCGTCTCATCACTTAGTGTCTGGGTCCTAAGATACTTGACATGCTCTGATATGAATTAATTATTGTAATTTAATGCGGAGGGAATGCTGCTTGATAACTTCCTGGAGAGAATGGGAACCTGAGAAACTTTTCATAATTCAATTCATGAAGTGTTTCTTGTACTTTGGTCCTCAGAAAAATGCAAATATTAGAAAAAACGAAGATAAATATTTCTAATCATATGTGAATGAAGTTAAGGAAAATTAACCTGCCAAGTGAAATGAAAATGCTCCCAATTATATATTTATAAGTAGCCAAGGCATCTCCTTTGTCCGTGTCTATCCTAAGAATAGATCAGTAATACTGTGATGACTGTTCAAGGAATGACATAAAATTCCTAGGAAGTCAGATTAGAAAACCGATTTTATTGTAAAAGTCTATTTGTGCCAATCTTCTGCACTTCATTCCCCTTATTTACCTAAGTTTCCTTGTGGTTTTGGACAATTTACTTAGTCTTTTACTCCCATAGATTCATTACATTCATCTTCCAACTTTCTACTTTGTCATTTGATGCTCTATTGCTTCGCATACTATTGCACATGCCCTTTTATGGCACCTCTTCTAAGAACTATTTTCTGTGATGGACAATTTTGATTGATTTTTTTTATCTTAAAATGTTTCATCTTTGAGTTATTTGCTCTCCCTTTTATTCTCTTTGCCATTTGATGTCTTGTTTTTCTTCACATTATCTTACATACCCTAACTACAGTGTCACATCCAAGAACTATTTTCTGTAATTAATTAACAGATTTATCTTAGAAACTTTGGTCTTTGGATTGTTTATTTTCCACAGACTAATGCAACTCTCACCCAATTTTCTACTTTAACTCTTTGTTATTTCATACCATTTTCCTTCAAAACACATTTTATACCTTTATAATTAAATCTAGTCTAAGAGCCTTCTTGATTTGTGATTCCTAGCTAATCATTAGAAGGTTTATTTTAGAGAATTTGAACTTGAGTCTATTTTCCAAGCTGCTACTACCAATAACCATAATACACACACACACACACAAACACACACTCACACGTACACTCATACACAGGGTTAATGTTTCTATAACACAGATATTTATTACTTTTGCAGTCTTATTAAGTGTTAACATATTTTCTTAGCCATTGAGAGTAGCTACTGAATTTATGCTAATGATGAGTAAGTTTTATTTGAATAGGATATTTTTCTTAGGTCTCGAAAATTTTCTAATAGTGTCAAAGCAAAAAAAATTGATATACATTAGCAAATGGTGATGAGGGAACATCTCTTTGCACAAAGATATTTGGTTACTTGCGAGATATCTGCTGACTGTACAAATTGTGTTAAAAAGGCAACCCAGAATAAGAAAAGCTAACCTTTAAGATCTTTTATATTGTAGTGTACTTGAGCGTAGCACGATGTCTCTCCAAATAACATGTGGAGTGTCAGGGTCTCTCTCTTTTCTTTTGGTTAATGCAGTTTACAAAAGGGTATGTCCAGAGGTTGCTGTGTTTCACCCATCTTCATCCCTTCCTGTCCATGAAAATTTGGATAAATTATTCTGCTTCAGTTTCTTTATTACAAAATGAAGACAATAATTGTGTCCATAAAAGTTATTGCTAATGAGCCTTCCATGAGTTAATAAGTATAAATAACTTAGATTTCCCCCAACAGGAAATTCTCAATAAATTTTATTCATCTTCTTCTGTCTTCTGCAAATAGGAAACAGGAGAAACTCAAAAAGTATTTGTTATTGGATGGATAAATGTCCTCACAATGGTAAGAAATCATTAAGATATGAAAATGTACTAGGCCCTCACATTTTGCTTTATTTTTCAAACCAAGACCAAATAGTCAAAAAAAAGACAGTTCTGTGTTAATCAAATAATTCTTTGTTAATCCCTAGAATGTTATACATACTTAGCAGATGATATTTTAATCCATTCAGAAAGAAGAATTATTAATAGAGAGTAGGTCATAGAAAACTCTTTTGGAAATAAATAATATTCCTTCTTAACAGAAGTTTCAGATGATTGGATCAAATAAATACTACAGATTAAAATATTAAAAATGAAACTAAAAGATAGTTATCAGAGACTTTGGTTCTGAAAGTGAAATATTAGCTGAACTAACTCAGAAATGTTTAATTTTGGAAGCAAATAAAATTTACAAAAAGTAGTCATGCTTTCTTACAGAAAAAGTGGAAATTTTACTAGAAACAGACTTGAAAAATACATTTCCTCTTGAATGATCTTCACATGATTTTATAAATATATTTAATGAAGTGTCTTACTGTAGTATTTTAAAATAGTTACATGTTCTTTAAAGCTCTACTATGAAGCTATGGAGATGATTTCCCAACACTTTGAATTTTGACTTGCATTACCACCAGTTTTAGAAATAGAAACTTACAGAAGTGACATTGTGTAAATTGAAAATTTAGACCAAGAACTTTTAGTTTTTTTTTTTTTTTTTTTTTTCTGAAATTTTTCTCTCATCTGAAAAAGCCCAAGCTTGTCTGCTGGAAAAAACACATGGATGTGGGAATGTAACTGTTCTAATTAGCCATACCTCAACCATTCCTCCACAGTAAAATATAGACTAATGGTTAGGTAAGTCACAAGGAAGAAACACTTCCCAGAGCATAGTCCAAATTACGGTTCACATGATCATAAGTGATGATAATTTGTCCATTTTAAACTCTGTTAGGATGTTTATGTATAATGCAATAAAATATAAAAATGTTAGTATTTATGAAAAACAGAATATATGTAGTTTCTTAACTAAACAAGCACTAAGAGTATCAATATAGTAAATCATTATCGAACTGGAGAAATATTTCCAAAGTCAGTGTTCTGAGAACCTCGCACAAGCTCTCTAGAGTGGTTGATAAATTTTGACTGAGAAACTGTAATAATAATCCTACTTTTCTTTATGTTTTACAAAATAAAATTTGTATTTAAAATTTTATGTATTATGTATAAGTTTTCTCTTTATGAAATAAATTAAGATGTGAATACATGAGTTTTCTGAGAGTAGAATCAATATTCCTACCCATCTCTCACTTGTCCTCTGCCCTTTGCACCATGGACTCTGAATATCTCTATGTGAGGTTGTCAGATTAGAAGTTTTTTCCTGGCACGTGAGCCTAGTGGAGAGTTGTATGGGAAAGAGTTAGAGTCCTAGTAACTTGGGCCAAGGACCCTTTTCCAGATCATACAGTTCTGGGAAATAAAGGAAATGCACAAAGGGAGAATCAATGTCAGCTGTTGGCATGAAACCTCCTCCTCTCTGATCTGAGGGAGATACCAGCAGATAATTCTACCATTTCCTGAGCTGTTGTTGATTGTACCCTGAAACTCTCCTTCAGCTAAAATTTTAGAAAAATCAATTGAAAACCTAAATAATAGGAGGTGAGAGTGTATTGTACACAACAAAAATAAGTAAAGTTTCTTTCTACCCACAGGAGGGAAAATGTAGTAAGTAAACCACTGACTTACCTAATATGTCATTGAAAAATTTCCCTCAGTTCTTACTAAAAGTCTCAAATGCAAACTCAAAATATAGAAAATAGAGTATGTTTTTACCCTCTCTGCAAATCTTATTTTCTCTAGGTCTGATATGACCGCAGGTACATGGAAGGAGGTAAGGTTTGCCCTCCAGAGAGATTTTTGTTTGTATTACTAGTGGTAAATAGAAGACAGTAGACCAAAGGAAGTTTACATAGCTCAGAGAGCAGTTCACTTCAAGGAGAAATGCTTGCTCAAAAGAGACTGACCTTATTTCCTTGAGACAAAAGTGGGACTTTGGGATGACAAAAACAGGGTGGGGTTATGCACTGGTGATGAAGGGGAGGGGAGAAGGTGGAGCAATCTGGGAAGGAACTGAGCAGCCAGGCCAGCAGCACATAGTGATGATGTATGATTAAGTGGCACTTCCTACAAATGGCCAGGGCCAGCGCAAGGAATTTTGGCACCTTAGGCAAAAACAAATTCAGTGCCTCTATAAGCCCTATTCTAAATGTCCTGCCTCAGCCACATGCTGCTTTAATCACCCCAGTGCCAGAAATGCCCAATAACTGGCCCAGCATTAGAAATACCCAATAACCCCTGCTAGTGCCATAAATAAAGTCTATAGTACTTGTCTGATGTTCCACCACTCTAAGGCACTGTGCTCCCTCTGAAAAAAGAAGCACATGCAAAGTGGGTGGGTGTCTTCTGTGAGCCTCCTCTTTCCTCACATGGCATGGGGATAGCAGTAGGCACCAGAGTCCAAGGCAGCAGCAGCAAGGGCCTTCTTTAATGTGGGGCAAAAGGGGCAGATATTTTGGATCCCATCAACAGACTGGGCTCAGGTAACTCAACTGCCCCTTTTGCCCTGCATTAAAGATAACCATGGTTTATTAAAAATGGGACAAATTGACTTTAGTATTAAAATGATGGGACATTCAGAAAATATGAAAAAAAGTGACATTCTCCTGTTTAAAATGATAGGTCAGCCTATCAAAACTGCATCCTCACAGAGCTTTAGAACAGTATTAGAATGTTCATAACCACTCGTGTGTCTTCTGTGACTAATGCAGCTATGACAAATGACATTTAGCTATTAGTGAACAAACATCTGAGTCCTTGCTTTCGATTACTTTGGATATATATCTAGGATTAGAATTAATAGGTCACATAATATTCATATGTTTAACTTTTTGAGGTATCACAGGACTGTTACTACAGCATCATTTTGCACATTGTGAATTTTTGCTACCTCCAATTCAAAAGAGTACCAGTTCCTACACATCATTACCATCACCTGCTATTTTCCTTTTTAAAAATAATAGCCATTCTAATTATTGATAAGTCATATATCATTGTATTTTTGATTTAGATGTCTCTAATGATTAATGTTGCTGAGCATGTTTGTATGTACTTATTGTTCATTATTTTTAATCTTGGAGAAATGTCTATTCCAGTCTTTCCCTATTTTTGAAACAGATTGTTGCTGTTGAGTTGTAGAAGTTCTTTATGTATTCTGAACATTACTCCCTTATCAGATACATGATTTGCAAATATTTTTCCAATATGTACTTCATATTTTACTTTCTTGATGGTATCTTTTCAGGCACAAATGTTCTTAAGCTGATGCTATCCAATTTACATAGTTGTTTTTGTGGCTTAGGCTTTTGTGTCATATTTAGTAAATCAGTGATAGCCAAGGTGTCAAAGATTTCCACAGTATTTTCTTTGATGTCTTATAGTTTTATCTCTAAAGCTTATGTCTGACCTATTTTGAGTTAATTTGATATACTGTATGAGGTAAGGGTTCAACCTCGTATATGTGCATATCAAAATTTTACCAGTATTACTTGTTGCAAATATTATAATTTCCCTAATAAATGACAATATACCTTTGTTAAAAATCAGTTGCCCTTACAGATGAGGATTAATTTCTGACTCCTTTTTCTATCCTAGTGACTTATATGTTTGTCCATCTGTCAATATACAATACACTGTTTAAATTACTGTAGCTATATAGTAAATTTCAAAGTTGGAAAATGCGAGTGTTCTAACTTTATTCTTGTTCAGGGGATTTTTGTTTGAATATTTGTGGTTCTTTCAATTCCATATAAGGATTGGATTTTCTATTTTTATAAAAATCTTAGAATTTTAACAGGCATTAAATTGAATTTGAATCTATAGATTTCTTTAGATAATGTTGACATCTTAACCATATTAAGCCTTCTTATCTATGAATATGGGATAAGTCCCTGCTTATTTAGGCCTTATTTAATTTACTTCAGCAAGGTTTTTTTAATTTTTAGCATACAAATATTTAAACTTTCTGGTAAGAGACAATCCTAAGTATTTAATTCATCTCTCTGTTCCCATCAATGAAATATTTCCTTAATTATAGGTTCATATTGCTCATTGGTGGTCAACTGATTTTTTCATTGATCTTGTATCCTGTAATTTTGTTGAACTTTACTATTAGATCTAGTAATTTTCTGTTGATTCTCAGATATTTTCCACATAGAGGACTACATCATCTTTGAATAGAGTTTTTCCTCTTCCTTTCAGTTTGAATGCCTGTCATTTCCTTATCTTGTGTGATCTAGAATGTAACATCTAGCACAATGCTAAATAGCAGCAGCGTAAGCAGGCAATCTTGTGCTGCCCCTGATCTTAGAGGCAATTTTAAATTTCTACTTTTGAGTTTGATGTTAACTGTGGTTTTTTAAAAAATCCTTTATAATATTGAAACATTTCCCTTTCTTCCTAGTTTTTTTTTTTTTTTTTTTGAGCATTTTTGTGGTAAAGTCTGTTTGATTTTGTCAAATTACTTTTTTATGTAAGTTTAAATAATCCTTAATTTTTCCCTTCATATATTTGTGTGATGTATTACATTGCTTTCTTTTTATGATGAACCACCCTTGCATTCATTCCTCACTTAGATGCCATTTTAGTATATCCAACACAATATTGAAAGGAGAAAACTCCTTTCAATATTGTGTTGGATATAATTTGCTAATATTTTGTTGAATATTTTTGCATATCTATTTAAAGAAATCTTGGTCTGTAGTTTAATTTTCTTGTAACTGGCTTTTGTATCTGGTTAATTATAGTCTCATAGAAACATTCAAAAAGTTCTCCCTCCAGTTTTTTGAGGACTTTGAAAAGGATTCATGTAGTTCTTTAATTCTTTGAATGTTTCATTGAATTTATTAGTGAAACTCTTTACTTGACTGATTTTCCTTGTTGATTGATTTTTACTCAATTGTGTAATTTGGTGTGTGTATTCAAGTGTTTTCTTAAGTTTTTATTGAGGTATAATTGACTATATCATTGTATTTTCAGGTGTACAACATAAGGACTCTATAATTGTGTACACTGAAAAATTATTGCTACAATAAGTCTGATTAACAGTGCCATCATAGTTATAAATATTTTTTATTCCCTCACTCACTCACTTTTGGTTTGCAAGTTTCTGCTGAAAAAAATCTACTGACAATTTTATAGGAACAGTACTCAAATGTAATAGGTCCCTTTTCTCTTGCTGCTTTCAGTTCTCTCTGTGATTTTTTTTTTGATTTATCACGTCTTTTAAATATTCTGTTGCTTTTAATTAAATACAACTAAAGCATTAATATATGGAAACCACTAGGTGGCAGGAGTTAACAATGTAAAAAATATAAAATGGTTTCTAAAATAAAAAACTAATTTTTATGTATTTCTCCTTCCTCCCTTCTTACTCCTTCTTTTATTTTAATTAAAGCAATATTGTTCTATAACCTTATATGTATTTCAGGTGTACAGATTTTAAAACAACATCTGTATATCCTACATTGTATTAATCACCAGAATTCTAGTTTTGTCCATCACCACACCAGTGACCACTTTTACTGCATATTTAACAGCTTGGTTTTAATGTGATTTGGTGTGACCTTCTTTTGATTTAGTTGGAGTGAATTGACCTTAAATTTGTATGTCAGCTTTCATTCTCAACTTGGAAATTTTGTGATATATTCTCTGACTTTACAAAAAGCCTTCAAAAAGACTCCGATGCTCTTTTCCTTCTTTTTTTTTTTTGGATTTCCATAAGCATATATGTGTTTTTGATGGTGTCTCATAATATCCTTAGGAATTTGGGCTTTTATTGAACTGAATGCTTGTGCCTTCCTACAATATATTTGTTGAAATCCTAATGCTGTCTCTAATGGATTGAACATCTGAAAAATCTGAAGTGTTCCTTCTTTCTCATAGCTACGCAAAGACAAAGCTAAGATCCAGTTTTTGTTAGCCAAGAAGAGGATTCTTATCATACACTGAATCTTTTGTCACATTGCTTTTGGACTTTCCTTCTTCCAAAACTATTAGAATTAGTATTTCTTGTTTAAATTACCCTCTCACTTTATTTGTTGCAGCAACAGAAACTTCTTAATACAGATTCTCTTCATTTTTCTTCTTTGCTAGTTTGCTTAATAATTTCAAATGGTCTGTATTCAACTTTATTAATTCTTCCTTTTTCTTGATCTAGTCTGCTGTCGATTACCTCTAATTAAGTTTTTCAATTCAGTTGTAATTTTATCTTCGAAATTTATTTTTTTAAATAGTTTTTCTCTTTGTTAATGCATTGTTTCGTTCATAAATTTTGTTCGCGCTCTATTTTCTGATTTCATTTACATTTTTTCCTTTGCTCTTCTGTAGCTCACTAGGCATCTCTAAGAAGATTTTATTGAATTCATACGTATTCCTTTCTTCAGGATTGACTCTGGAGGTTTATTTGTCTTCGTTTTTATGGACAGTGTTTCCTTGTTTCTTCATGTTTCTTATCCCTTTCTGATGATGTACTTGCATTTGAAATGGCACTTACCTCTCCCTGTCTTTACACATTGTCTTTGTTGAGGTGGGGACTAGACTAGTGATTCTTGGAGACTATGAAAGATTTTTTTGTTTGTTTTTTTTTGGTTCTTGGACATGTATTTTTCCAACTAAAGATTTTTAACACTATTTCATATACAGGAGTTCATTATTTTGTGCTTCTCCTGACATCTTTCTGTGTCAATGCGGTTTTCCTGGTGCTACAGCAAAGTGGCCCCCCAAACATCAAAACTCTGCTAGTTGTCCTCAGCCTTCCAAGGCAGTTGAGACAGAAGCCAACTCCTTAGGTAATCCCTTGGAAAACAAGAAAAATGAAATGCATCTTATTTTTCTTTGCCTTCCCTGAAGGAGAGCTTCAAGTTAGGAGCTTTCTCTTAATCACCCTGTGCTTTGTTTTTGTTTGTTTGTTTTTTAATTTTTTAAATTATTTTTATTGTACATAGTATTCTACACATTAAAATAATTTCCTATACATAGGTTCCCCATTTCTTAGTTATATTTCAACACACCATGCCCTTCACCAAATCACTAAGTGTTCTTCATCATTGTCCAGTGGGCTCCGCCACCACTTGCCCCCACCCACACCATTCTCTTTGGTAACCTCAGTTCTGTTACAAATGTTCCAGGGTTGGTTTTGTTTCATCTGTTCCACCGCTCTGTTCATTAAACCTGTATATTGCTTTGGATGAGATGGTCATTTTAGTGATTGATTCTTCCCTGCCATGAACAGGGAGTCTTTGTATTTCTTTGTGTCCTCCTCTATTTCTTTTAAGAAGGACTTGTAGTTTTCATTGTATAGATTTTTTTACTTCCTTTGTTGTGTATATGCCCAGGTGTTTCATTTGTTTAGCTTCTACTTTAAATGGTGTGGTTTTCATGATTTAATTTTCTTCTAGCATGATGTTTGCCTATAAAAAATACAATAGGTTTTTGTGCTTTAATTTTGTAGCCTGTCACTTTACTGTATTCATTGAAGAGTTTTTTTGATAGAGTTTTTTGGGAATTTCAATATATATAATCGTGTCATCTACAAATAATGAGAGTTTTACCTTCTCCTTTCCAGTTTAGATTCCTTTTATATCATTTTCTTGACTTACTGCTCTGGCTTAGACCTCCATCCAGCACAATGTTAAATAGCAGTGGTGAGTGGACAATCTTGCCTTGTTCCTGACCTAAGAGGAAATGCTTTCAATTTCTCACCATTGACTATGAGGTTAGCTGTGGGCTTTTCATACATGGCCTTTATTATGTTGAGGTATGTTCCTTTATTCCCATTTTATGGGTTTTATAATCATAAACAGATGTTGGAACTTGTCGAAAGACTTTCTGCATCTTTTGATATGATCATGTGGTTTTTCTCTTAGCTCTTGTTGATATGGCACATGATATTAATAGATTTACATATGTTGAACCGTCCTTGCATCTCTAGGATGAAACTGCTTGGTCATGATTGATGAAACTTTTGATGCATTGGTGGTTTCTGTTTGCTAATGTTTTGTTGAGAATTTTTGTGAATATGTTCATTAGACATATTGGTTCAATTTTTCTTTCTTGGTGATATCTCTGTCAACTTTTGGTATCAATGTAATGTTAGCTTCAGAAAAAGTATTTGGGTGCGTTCCCTATTCTTCAGTATTTTGGAAGAGCTTGAGAAGAATGCGTATTATCTTCTCTTAAGGTTTGGTAGAACTCATTAGAGAAGCCATCTATCTGTCTTTTATTTCGGGGGAGGCCCTTGATTACTTCTTTAATTTCTTTGCTTGTGATTGTTCTAAGATTTTCCAATACTTCTCAGATACAATACTTCAGTCTTGGTAGACTATACTTTTCAGGAAAATTTGTCCATGTTCTCAAGTTGTCCATTCTGCTGGCATAAAGCTGTTCATAGTAGGCCTTTATGATGTTTTGAATTTCTGTGGTACCTGTTGTAACTTCTCTCCTTTCTTTTATAATTGCAGTTATGAGAGTTTTTTCCCTTTTTTTTCTTTGTGTGTCTAACCAATGGGTCAATTTTGTTTATCTTTTCAAAGAACTGACTTTTGGTCTCATTGATCTTCCGGATTGTCTTTTTCTTTTCTATTTTATTTACTTCTGCTCAAATTTTGAGTATTTCCTTTCTTTTGTTGATTTTTGGCTTTAATTATTCTTCTTTCTCTAGTTGTTTTGAATGCAGAGTTAAGTTGTTTATTTGCATTTTTTTTTTTTGTTTCAAGAGATAGGCCTGGATTGTGATTAACTTTCCTCTTAGTACTGCTTTTGCTGCATCCCATAGAATCTGATGGCCTGTGTCTTCATTCTTATTTGTCTCTAATTATTTTTTAAGTTCCTCTTTGATTTCCTTTTTTACCCAAGAGTCCTTCAGGAATATATTATTAAATATTCAATTAGTTTGGGGTCTCCAGATTTCTATGTGTGGTTGATATCCAGTAGCAGGCCATTGTGGTCGGAGAAATGCTTGTTATTATTTCAGTCTTTGTAAATTTATTCAGAAATGGTTGGTGCCCCAGCCTATGATCTGTCCTCGAGAAAGTTCCATGCTCACTTGAAAAGAAATTGAAATCTGTAGTCATTGCATAAAATTCGCCATATATGTCTATTAGACTATCAGTTCTAGATGGTCATTGAAAGTGGCTATTTCCCTGTTTATTTTCTGCCTGGTCGATCTGTCCATTGTTGTAAGTGGGGTCTTGAGTTCCCCCACTATATTGTGTTGTTGTCAATGTCTCTCATCAGGTTTTATAATACTTGCTTCCTATATTTTTATGCTCCTTCATTTGTTGTATTTTTGTTAATAAGTTTTATGTCTTCCTGCTGGACTGATCCTTTAATCATTGTATAGTGTCCATCTCTCTTTTGTTATGCTTTTTAGATGAAAGTATGCTTTTTCTGATATGGGTGTGGCTGTTTCTGATCTTTTGTGGTTGCTATTTGACAGTATGGTCATATTACAGCCATTGACTTTGAGACTTTGTTTATCTTTTGGAAGAAGGTGGGTTTCCTGAATGCAGCAGAAGGTTGGGTCCTGCTTCTAATCCATATTGCCACTCTGTGTCATTTGTCTGGTGAGTTCAATCTATTAACATTTAGGGTTATTATTGCTTAGTGTCATTTTATGTGTCTTTTGTATGTTGCTCCAGATGATGCCTTTGTTCTCTTTCTCTTCTTAGGTCAGATGGGTACGGTTATGTTTTGATTCATTTTGCCTTTTGTTTTCATTTCTGCTTTTTCCCTGCAAATGTATTTTGAGGTTACCCTGAAATTAGCATTCACAGTTCTATGTTTACCTCCTAATTTATTTGAAAGCATGAATGCTTTAATCATTATATAGTGTCCACGCATTAGTCTTCCACACATTCTAACTATCCATGTTTTTGTCCTCTTCCTCTCCACTTTTAATATTTGCTGTCTTACTGCTTTTCTATGGAGTTTCTTTATGCTTTATAGGGCATCCTTTAATATTTTTTTGCAATGCTGGTTTTGTTGTGATGAACTCCTTTAGCTCTTGCTTTTCAGAAAAGTGTTTTATCATTCCTTCAGTTCTGAATAATAATCTTGCTGGATATAGTATCCTAGGTTGAAACTCCTTTTCTTTCAGCACTTTGAATATATTATGACATTCCCTTGAGGCATGTAGAGTTTAATTTGAGAAATTTGTTGACAGTCATATGGGAGCTCCTCTGTATGTGATATGTTTTACTTTGGCTGCTTTTAAGATTCTTTATCTTGTATTTTTGAAAGTTTGATGATGATATGTCTAGGTGTATTGCTGTTTGGTTTTCTTTTATTAGGAACTCTTTGAGCTTCCTGGATCTGGAGGCTTGCTTCATTCTTCAGATTGGGGAAGTTCTCATCTATTATTTCTTCAAATATGTCTTCTGCCCTCTTCTTCCTTTCTTCTGAGATCTCTATGATGCAAATGTTGTTCTTTTGATGCTATCCCAGATTGCTCAAATGCTGTCTTCATGTCTTTGCATTTTTTAAATCTTTTTGTTAGTTTGCTTGATTCAGTTCCTCTGTCCTATCTTCCACATGAGTGATTCTTTTGGAAGCTTTATCCATCCTATTCTTGAATCCCTCTATTGAGTTCTTTAATTCAGCCATCGTATCTCTTACCTTGATGTCTTGTTGTAATTCTTCTCTTTGCTTCCTGACATTCTCATTTACTGCTTCTACTGATTTCTGGATTCCCATGAGCATGTTAATTCGATTTCAGGTAATTTACATATATCTGCTATACTCCGATTTTCCCCTGAGTTTTTAATTGGATCCATCTTTTGACAGTATTGCTCTTGCCTTTGCTCTATTCAGCATTCTGTTTGTATTTCTGAGGGTTCATTTTTCTTGCATTAATGGTGTTGCATATTTTTGATCACCATGTACTTGCCCAGGATTGGCAATCAGTCTTCTGTTTTGTCTCTACCAACAGGGTGGTGGAGTGGTTAGTGTGGAGGTTTTGTCCCACATGGGACTAGAGTCTCACTATTATCTTGGGGATGAGGTATCCAATGGGCAAGGTATCTGGTGGGCAGATATGCGGTGGGAGGGATATCTGCGTGGTGGATCCTGAGACTCTGGTGTGAAATGTTTGTGGGAGAGGTTGGGAGTGGAATTTTCTTTGGCTGATTTCCAGTTATGGAGGTGCCCAGTCCAATTTCATCACGCAAGCTCTTAGTGCCTGGTGTGTTCTTCTCCTTTGACCCTGTACCAAGTTGGCCTTCCCTGGCTTCGCATTCCAGCCCTACTGTGTGTGCTCCTGGCTGCCTCCGCAAGTGGTCCCTGATCCCTATCCTCCGCCCTTGGATCCATCTTACGCATCTCGGAGACTTCTATGCTCAGTCCCAAATCTACAGCTTAGCTGACCACCACACCAGACACCTTCACTCACTGTTAGTCATTGGTTGTTCAGTCTCCAACTAGGGTGCCAGTCATTTCCTGGCATTTGTCACAGGAAAATGGGTGATTTTTTTTCTGTGTCTGTGGGGAATGACCCGAAATTGTTTCCTATTGGGTCACCATCTGGAAGTCGTCTTCTGTGCTTTTGTTTTGGGGAATGGAAACTATCACAAACAAATGCAATAAAATTTCTTACCTTGTCTAACTGAAATAATTCTTGCCACGTACCTGGAGTGCTACAGCATTTTAACTGGATTCTGAAGTTCTCACAAAGACAATTTGGCCCATATACTGTAAAGTTAGCATCTTCATTAAGAAAGAGTGCAAGAAAATTCCAATCCTGCCATCTGGAAACTTTATCTCCCCATATGTGTAACTTTTTAAGAATATATATCACAAATATTACAATATAATCTTATGTATTGCATCTAGATATGAGTTTATAAATACGTATTGGAATTTTTTTGCTATTTTGATTTTAATCATTCATATACCCTAAAAACAATGAGGAAGACATCACAAGAAAAGTTCTGAAGTAAGATAAAGGAAAATGGTATTGTTTTGGCAATGTAATAATATATGGAAAATATAGGATGCTTTTGAAGTACTTATAAAATGTGCTATTTAATTTTACTTATGGCACTCTAAAATATTTTTTTGCATTTAGCGATAATTTAATTTTAGTATCTTTAGACCATACTAATTGTGGACATAGTTCAGAGATTTTCTTAAAACACTAGTCTGGAAGCTAGTCTTATGTTTTTATAGAAACAACTTGCTTAAATATTTGCCTGTGTGTTAAGATACTAAAGTATTAAAATGCAAATATTGACTGATTGTTTAAAATAGTGCACTTGCTGATTTAAATAAATATTTAAACAAAGATTCACATTTAAGAAGGTGACGGAAGAGGAAGCCAAATGTCATTTTTGGAGAAATGTGGTCATGGATTAAAAAATAATGGAGAAATGTTGCTTATTCTCAATGGTTGAGGACTCCATATATTTGGTGAAAATTGAAGTGTGTCTATTTTATTGTGTTTATTGCATTATAATAAAGAAAATGTGGTATTGAATTTGTTTAGATTTACTATGTAAACCGGTATGCATTTCCATAAAATATTGTGGTATATTGACATAATGGAATATGAAAATGGCTGAAAAAAGAACAAATGATAGTTATATGCACAATCCAAGTAGATCAGAAAACATATTGAGAAGGTTAGATATTTTTTTTTTTAATCATTTGATGTATTGCTGTAAAACACACAGATGGCTCGTTAGCAAAGGATGAGGACTAACCAGTTGTCATTCCTCTGATTCGAATAGGATATGGCTTCTTATTCTCTAAATAAATAATTCCAAAGCAGGACATTTCGACTTTATAGCTCTGTTGCAGTGGCAAATATTCTATGGCAGGTAATCCTACTTTTTTTGTTCTTGCAAAGGAAACTATATGATAAGAGGAAGAATTATTTTAAGTAAGATGAAATTTCAACTGAAATATAAAGGATTAGACAAGACTGGGAAAGGTATTCCAGGGACAAAATATGAAAATAAGTTGAGTATGAGATTTTATTCTGGTTGGTTCCACAAGAAGCATCCATATATCAAGAGGATGGTGCACAAGAGATAGCTGATGGGAAGGAGGTGTGTAAAACAGACCAGACTTTCAAGTTTTCTCATTCAGAAAGGTGCTTAGAGGACATAGTATTAAGTTGGGCTTTCTTAATGAAATGTTTAGAATACAACAGTGACAAATGTTAAGATTTAAAGAGCAGTCTTTGATGAAAGGATTATAGAAAAGAGGGGCAAATGTAGGAGAAAGAAGTTTATTTAAGATATTCTTCAGAGTTTCACCAGAGACTTGATGAATTAAAAAAATATTTTTGAAGAGGACCAAATGCTTTGAGACTAATTGTCATGCAGAGGCAACTTTGGAGGAATGCAGAAAAGCAAGAACCATGATAAAGTTTTGATGTTAACCACTGATTAGCAACTGCTGAAATTCGATATGAGAACTTCAAGGGATAGAAATGTGATGACACTAGAAACACACTTGAAAGTGTTTCAATTACTTTCAGAAATATCTGAGAGACCAGCGCTTCCAACTAGAATGAAAGGCTTTCAGATGGTATATGCAGAACTCGTCAAAGATTCACTTTCAGTTGGAGAATAGGTGAGATAGGTGTAATCAAATGTCTTTTAGGTCAGCCTCACACAGCAGACGTCAAAGAATGGATTCATGGAATCATGAAAATTAGAATTTCTGAGCCTAAATAATTGTCAGTGTTTGAAAAAAATGATCATTTTTTCTTAAAAAAGGAAAACTTTAATAAAGAAATATTAATGATGTAACTGGTACAAAAGTGAAAACTATGGATCATGTTTTGTTTTCAGTGATTGTAAATTTTAAATCTCCAGAAAATCATATGCAAGCCCATTTCTTTCTGCCTATTCTTATACTCACTGCCTTTTAATTATTTCCTGTAGTCTTTGTACTTTAATTTTACTCATCTTTAAAGATTTTGGTCATGCCGTTATTTTGGAATGTCCTCCTTAAATTATGTCACTCTCTTCCTTATCTCCATGCAATCTCTCTACCATCCCACCAATAAAACTTTTCTTAGAAGTTTTTATATTATCACTTTCTTCACTGTATAATAGATGTAATTGACCTTGTTTCTTTGTTTGGACAAGAAAGCCATGCTAAATTTAGAGTCAGATTTGTGAATTCAAAGATCATTTTATGAATGCTGTTCAAGTGTCTTTGAAATAGAAAGTTAACATACCCAAGACAACTTTTCCTGAATGAAATTATATTTTTATTTTAAATCATTTTAAGAAAAAATATTTAGATATAGTTCGTTTTTGTTTCAATGATTTCAATAGGAGTGTTTTATAGTCAGTTTGTGTCATTACTTTTATAGACTGTGATTCCAAGTTCACCTGAGCTTGAACTTAACTTTTCTCAGTTATAGACACTTCAGAGTATTGTTCTTGTTGATTCTTTTCATGCTCAAGATCATATTAGTGAAATAAAAAGTTTGTAAATTGGTGGGCTATGATTTCTAAATATGCCATTTAATTTACACACTTAAAGATATATTAAAATTAACTGAAAGATAAGGGTAATATATTTCTTATCATCTCAATACTGACATTTCACCAATTCGTTTGAAATAATGGAATTCTGAGAGATTTAAATTCCAAGTGTTAATTATAGACCAGTGATCAGATTGGACTAATCCACACAGCTTCATAAGACTTTTGTGATTTGCATGATTTGGTCCTAATAATATCTATGTATTCTAGATAATTTTGAAGATTCAACAAATAATAAACTTCTCAACACTATTTCATATAATCCTTTTTCTTTTTAAATTCAAGGTCTTTCCTTTATTATTTGTCTGGAAAACTATGGTGTCTTTCCGCATCTGTCTACCATAAACATGGCTATTTTTATTTAATCAATAAAGATTATATTATATTCTATTTGAAAAAAATCCTAGTAGATCTTAGTTTTTCATGAAGAAAATGATAGAGTTTATATTATTAAATATAGTATGCTCTGAAAAATATGTTTCAAACAATATCTTCATATTTTTCTGAAAATTATTGTTGAATAAATGCATGAATGGAATATTAAATTGCTTCATACTTCTTTCTAGCCAATGTTCACTATCATACATAATAAAAATTTAATTACACTTACAGATCAATATGTTAATAATTATAGGTATACAGATATATATAATTATTTGTTTTCTAGTTAATGTTTTTGATATCCCCACAAAATTCTTTTAAATTCATATGGCTTCCTTATTTATTCTAAGATGTGCATGCCTTCATTTTACAGTTCTTTTAAGTACTAGAGACATGTGTACAAATCACCTAAAATATCTGCAAAATATTTAATAATATCTAGAACTCAAAGAATTTCTAACGTCTTCACATTATAATGAGGTTTTTGAAAGTCTATACTTTTTCAATTTATAACTTCATGTTCAGATAAAAAATTACATCTACAAAATTTTTCTGGTTGTCATGTTCCATGATAATTCATGTTTTTTATAAGTTAATCATTGTGAAAATTTCCTTGGTTTTTCTGCAATGTAAGAATGCCAAAATAATTTCACAATCGGTCACTCCTGCCTCATGAAACACCATCCTTTCCTGGTTTTCCTAACAATAAATCCCCAAAATTGTTTTCTAATGACTAACTATCCTTTCCTCCTTTCACTTCATAGCTCTTGTTCCTCTGTTCTCAATGGTGATGCCGAACAACACTGATTATTTTCATTTGTCTTCTCAGATATATTATCATCAGTTTTCTTTTCTAGATGTGGGTCTCAGGAAACACCGTGCATCAACTGAACGCCTTGGCAATGTGGCTCCTGCTTGGATTCAGACCATGGGGTGGAGAGGCTTGGAATCTTTCCCTTATTGATTTTTACTTCTATTTCTATGCTTTATGCCGTGTGTTTCTTCCTCCAAACTCATTAATCTCTGGAAATATTATCGTTTTCCTTAGTCTACTCCTTTACATGCTAGTATATTTTTCCTGATCTCTGGGTGCCTCGTCTCACCTTTCATATCAACTTCCCATAATTTGGATGTCTGTTAAATACTCTTCATTAAAGAATTCCTGTTTAAAGAATTTGAGATAAATATTGTTCTCTATAGAGAAGTATTAATTCTTTTCTGTTACATGATGTTGTCTCAGAAAGAGACAATTTAGTTCGAGTTTGATTCTTATCATTTGATATATGCCTTCCTTGATATAGCGAAATAAGACACATAACCCATTAGGATAGTCATGTATTAGTTTGTTCAGGTTGCCATAACAAAATGTTACACCCTAGATGGATTAAACAACATAAATTTATATTTTTTCATAATACTGGAGACTTAAAGGTCTAAGATTTATTATTCAATCATTGTGTTAGTTGATTTCTGGTAATGTCCTCTTCAAGGTTTGTAAACACTCACCTGTCTGCTATATACTCACATGATGGAATTGAAGGGAAGAAAAGCAAAAGAAGGAGGAGGAGAAGGAGGGAAGGAGAAGAGCAGAGAGGTAGAGCAGGAGAGAGGAAAGGCAGATAGTCTTTGTTTAATAATATTGATACTATTGTATTGGGGTTCTGCCTTTATGAACTAATTTAGCCTTAATTACCTACTTGTAAGTCCTGTCTCCAAGTGTTAGGGCAGACAGATTGATATGAACGGAGGCAGACAAGAGACATTTATGAGTAACACAGTGATTATTGCCTCACCTGAAGACAAGAGGTAAGAAAAAGATGCAGCGGTTGAGGAAGGTAAAAGGAGACTTTTGAAAATAGAGAATTTTTGACAGAACAGCCAGCCAAATAAATCCCTCATATAAAAGTAGATAAAAATCTGTGCCTTCAATCTATATCTCTCCTGAGCAAGTTTTCCCATTTGGAAACTCTTCCAAATGTATTTGCTAGTACCTATTAAATCCTTACCAAACTTTCATTTTTATGTCTGGCATTTATGAATTCTTTTCCCTTGCTGAGACAAGAACCAAGTTTTGTTTATAAATTCACACATGGTGATAGCTTTATTCATTTCACAATGCTGACAATTTTTTGCCAGCAAATCAGATGCCCAGAGTGCCTCCATCACCTGTGATCGCTAGGGCTCTGCACCATTGATGTCACTGGATTCCAGAGTTAATTTTTCTCCCTTGCTCTCTCAGTTGGGACAGACAGGTGCTTACAAATTTCAAAGGGTGTATGGTCATAGCAGTGACTGGGTAATCAAATGCTATGAACACTGAACCCAAGTACCCACTCCCAGGCATTGCCTCACTGCACCCAAGAGCAAAATATAGTTTCAACTCAACACTTTGAGGGGCTGATCTGCCTAGGCTGTCCCATTTGAATCTCTTGAACTGCATTGCCAAGGTACTGTGCTTATACTCAGACAAAAATGTTTCTAAGACCAGCAGGGGGGACTGACAGTGTGACTTAGGGAGTAGGGTTAAGCTTTATTGTGCCTTCTCATCCTTGACTTAAACTAAACAGGGGAGAAATATTTAAATGGGAGCCATTCCTGTATAGCCTGTGTGATGGCGGAGTGCACATGGGAATTTAGGCAATCAAGAAACTCCCAGGGCACGTGCTCACATCCGTGGTGATAGAGAAGAAAGGGATCCTAGGGTGGTTAATTCCTGGTGCTGTTAGTGTCTCCTAGACATCTTGCTTTGATCTAACAGGCTAGTAAGGGCAATTCGTCAATTCTGAGTTGGCACTAACCAAACAAGAAGAGCAGAACAGCTAGGTATATGTTCTGAGATGCAGAAACATGCCCTTGGAAATGGAAATATCTTACAGAAAAAAATAAAAAGATTAATTAAAACCGGCACTTTTTACAAGTCCCCAAAAAGAAACAAACAAAAACTGCCCTCATTTGTGCTTTCGAAGTAGAGGACTGGATGAGTTTTCTAAAAAAGAAAGATAAAGGGCATTGGTTTTTCTTTTTTAGTAAGAAAGTATTAAAGAAACAAATTTTGTCTTCTAGGGACCTGACAGAATGAATTGAAGGTAAGGTCTGTTTAAATGACAAGATGGTTGTGAAAGAGGAATTTAGAGAGAAAAATGGATGTTGTAGATAGCTTATGAGAAGAAACTTCTGCAAGGACCGTATGTGGATTTTTGCAATTGAACGGTTTAAAAGACATAAATTTGGGTATCCCTGGATACAAGAACAATGTGTTAAGACAATAGCTAACCCTGCCAACTTTCCTTCTTACAGCACAGAGGGACTATGGGGATGGAAGAAAGGAGGTTGCATCCCCATTCTAAGAATCAGGCAGTTTGAATCCATAACTTAGCTCCCTGTTCTGTAATGGAGCAAAATGAAGGCCAGCTACCCTCATTATGGGGAGATGAAAAGAATTAAGCAGTGGGGTCTATCCTGTAAACATAAGGAGCTAAGCAAGTTGGGAAACTTCAGAGGGCTCATAAGAGAAATGCAGAACCAGCTATGCAGCATGCTAGTTAGTCTGAAACTTGAGGGTGTCAAGAGTGAAAATGTTCATTCTTTAAGAATCAGGTGCTGGAAGGTAGGGCAAGCTATGCTCCTTGGCAGGGCTGGGACCTCCCCAGTAGGAATTTTCTTAGGGTACTTGGCATGGACACATGAAGTTGACTATTTTCTTATTTTCTCATACAGATATACTCCTAGAAAAGAACTGGTATCAATTTGAATGCTTAACCTTCAGAAAAAAAGACCTCAATTCACATTTGCAATGTTGACTGGCCCCAGTGCAGTTTGGAGAACCAGAAGAAATGGTCAAAAAATGGTAGCATAAATTATGACACATTTTCCCAATTAGGCCTATTTTGCAAAAGGCAAGGAGAATGGTCTAAAGTCGCATATGTTCAGTCCTACATAGTAATAAGAGAAAACCTGCAGTTTTGTGGAAAGTGCAAAATAAATCCAGCCATGGTGGCTGCCTTAACCAACTGACTAGGACCAGCCTCTAAGGAGAAAAAAAATATCACTCACTTATTCACCAACCCGTCATGATATCTAAGGGACAAATCACTTGAGTGGGGCCGGTATTACAATATGTAAATGACCTATTAATTTGTTGCCCCACTAAGACACAATGACACTATTTAGTAAACAAATTGGACTAATACAATTTTATGGGAAGTATTGTTAAAATTAAGGTTAATATTTGGCCTTCTCAACATGCTTATATGAAAATGTAATAATGTGTGCTCTAAAGTTATATAAATCTCCTAAACATTTAATATGTTCTGATATAATCCTTATCATTATGGTTATTATTCTAAAATGTATTTTACAAAGTTGAACAAAGTTTCAGGTTAAGTTATTCATTATAATCGCATCTTGCAATCACGATTGTTTTAAAAGTCTTCGCCATCTGTAAAACTTATTATTCTATCAAAACTTGCAAATGCTGCAGCAGGATCTGAAGACCTTGGTATGGCTTCTGACCATTTAAATTCTCAACCTAATGACCTCTGCAAAATTCCAGCCATAATGCAAACTTAAAAAAAAAGTCTGATCATTATTACTGTGCTTATTTATTGGCAAAATGATGAGAAAATAAAAGTTTCAGTAATACATCTTTCTGTAAACATCAAATTTTAGTTCAATATTTCTGTCATTCTGACTTCTAAAAGTATCAACTTTGTTTGGCTTCTGATGATATTCAGACGAAAAAGAAATCTGCATGGAGAGAGTGGCAGGGGAGACACAGGTAAGGGTGCCTATTGTCTGTTTTAATCAGTATATTTCTAGCCTTTTCTTACAGTTGCTCATCTTGATTAGATCATCCCAGAGAGGTTATGATGCATCCTTACTAATCTTGCTGCTGTACTCAAGACTCTTTCCAATGAAATGGGGAGAGGCCCTCTGTAGTAAGCCTTCAATAACAAACCTTTGATGGAATACTATCCAGTATTAAAAAAGAAAGAAATTCTATCATGTTCTACAGTGAAAGAAACTTGAAGAAATTAAACTAAGTGAAATAAATCTGTCATAGAAGGTAAAATACTACACGAGTCTGCTTAAATAAAGTAGATTCATGGATGCCAAGGGGCTGAAAAGAGAATGGAATGAAAGTTACTCTTTAAGAAATGTAAGGTTTGTGATAGTGGATGAATGAATTCTAGAAATCTGTTGTAAAACATTGTGTTTATAGTCTAATGTACTTGTAAAATATTGTTAATATGATAACAATTATGTTGTGTTTTCTTTTTTAAAATGCAATTTAAAAAACAGGAAAGAAAATCCTGGTGTTTATGCATGTCTGTACTAGATAGGAATATTAAAGATACTCCATCCACAAATATAATACTAGAATTTTGGTGTAAATCTGTGATGTATATACCTGACTTCTATTCTTTGTTAGAACAAACAACCCCTAGCTTATTATTAAGCTCTTTTTGAAACTGAATATTTTACCATGGGCACCAAGTGACTCTGATCATTATATTTTGATAAAAGCAAAAATATAATTTAAATAGATCTAATGCTTATGAGAATAGTCAATAGCAGGTCCAGAAAAACAGGTAAATTATCTTTACCTGTGAAAATTTCTAATGTTTTCAAATGAATGTTATTAAATCCCCATCTTCAGGGCATGGGGGAATTCCCATCTGAAAGCAGAAAAAACATCCTCATAGTCATTTTCTGTATAAATTTGTATGATAGTCTCACAGCAGCAGGGAGTAGTCATTACCACTCAAGGGCATCTCTGAAAGATTGTGAAACAAAATCTAGCCAATGGATAGAACATCAACCATTTCACTTGAATAATTTCTTTTTATAGGGGAAATATGGTCAGTTTTACTATCTACAGATTCATGAACGAGTTACTATTGACTGATTGGTCAGAAACTTGGAGATAATCCCTGGGGAGATCGATGGCAAGAAGTTCTGAGATAGAATTATGTGAATAAACTTCTTGGAATTTACGTTGATTATGCAGAGTCATAACCCATAGCAATTCCCTCTCAAGTAAAGCGCTGTAGACAATTGTCCTGTCAATAAGGTGATATGAATGAGAAACCCTATAGATGTCAGTATTTGTTTTCCAGATACTCTAGAATTTTAGCACAAAGCTCATGCACATAGGAACAATTGAATTTATAATGGAAACTATACATACATTCACAAAATGGGCTTCACCTCAACAAAGATCATCTGTCTACTCCATCTGCTCTGTATGTTAATAACAGATGTCTTCTCACCTCCTTCCCAATATAATGCCACTCCCTAAGATTCTAGTCAACCAAAGGTTAAAAAATTGCATTAATCACTTTCCATCTTAGAGAATGCACTAGTTTTCCTTCATAGAAGTAGCTACAACTTCTAAATAATAAATTTCCATTCATCCTCTTTATAGTTTTCTCCTGGGATCAAAATAATGAACACAAAATCTTAAAAAACCATGATATTTATATCAGTGTTGTATATGACTAGGAAAACATATTTACAGCTAAGAAATGTAACAATATCCAATATGCATGGCATTTTCTCATTTTATTAAGTTCACCATTAGCTAATGAGAATTTTACGAAGGTTTTATTTAAGAGACAATAACCTATGTATTTTAGATGTTACCTTAAAGGATGTAGTGTATCCATTAAATCGTGATCTGATATATGATGTTTTCTACATTTCAGTTTGAGTACATATCTCAAATTGTTACTATTTCCTTTTTCTTAGACAAAAAATAAATGTACTGCTAAAACAGAGGCCGCTGTTTGACAGCTGCCTTACGTAAAAAAAAAAAACAAACGTGTTATTCTACCCAAGAATATGGTCATGATTTACTTGGAAGACAGGAATACTACTGGTTATTTTGTGCTTCTTTGCTTCAAAATTCAGAGACTATAGTCACTGATCCAAAATAACAAGAAATAATTTGGTTTATAACATATGATAAGTGTAAGCAAAATTATGTCTGGCATCTAGCAGATAACTAAGACTTGCTCTAAATTCCAATAGTAAAACTCAGTGGAAAACTGTGACATATCACTCAGACAGGGCATGTTGTAACAGTGATTTCTAGTGAATATGCATCATCCAACCAGGTACAAGAACCTGACCGGAAAGAATGTTGCCAGAAGATGAGGACATGAAATGTTTACGAATAAAATAAGCAGAAGTATTAAGTTCAGTCATTGAGCATCTCTATGGTTTGAGACTGAAAGAGTGTGCAAAAGTACTCTCCAGTCTAATATACTTGGGAACAGTTCCACGTACATCCCAATGTCCAGGGTTCAAGAACTTGGGTTGAGGAAATGACAAATGTGAACTAAATAAACATAAAGTGCTTCTTTAAAAAGAAAATGTACTCTAATGGATGGGTCATGGTTTCTGCTGTCTTAAGCATGAGAAACTCCTCATTTAGCAATATTATAAAGGACTACTAAGGAAAGAAAGCCTATTCTCACTCTTCTCCTCGGTTATATGCTATAGTTACATTAAATAATACAGAGGCATCACCCAGGAATTTTTATCAACTGCCTTCTGATATTCAGGCGAAAAAGTAACTTATATGGAAAGAGCAGGAGGGGATAAACCAGGTGAAAATGGCAATTGACTAGCAGCAAGTCTCTTTGCAATGGGTATCCAGTTTCAGAAATGAAATGGATTTAAATAATGCTTAGTGCCAGGGATATACAGTCTATCTCTCATTGATCTTAGTCATTCTCTGCATTCTGATTGCAGAAAACAAACTGGACCTGTTGCAAACATAAGAAGGTCTTCTCAAAACATAATAAACACTTAAAAGTCAAAGGCACTAATATGAATTACTCTTTGAAAGTCTTAACAGTGAATAAATGTGTCTTCAGACTCACAGAAATTGTAGAATTTTATTTGCATTTAAGTAATGTACACATATTTAGATTGAAATTAAATTTCAATATAGGTATTGAATAAGAATTTCAAAATTTTCTGTAAGCTAATGGATATCATAAATGTCCTCAGTTATATATCAAAAACTGAAATTAAAACTTTTAGTTGTACATGTCATTAAGATTATAAGGGGAGAAAGAAAGTGCAATCTTTATTTGTTAATTAATGCATAACTGATTCAAATATGATTATTTGCTTTTAATTAACACTGCCTTGATAACTATTTACTATAGCATATCTTTGGCCAAGCAGTTTAACTAATATCTTATATCCTTGATATAGCAATTAATTGACAAATTTTAACTTATGAAAGATAGAAACTGAAAACTAACATAACGATCTTACAAAGTACATGTCTGTTATATAAAAGTGAGACTTTGATTATGAATAGTAATAATATGACCATTAGTGATTTTAATATAATGAATTGACTTTTAATTTTGAATTTACCAATTATATAGCTAGTTAAAATTTTTATAGAAATGTTAAAACTTATTTTCGTTTTTGCTTTTTGCTATTTCTTTGAAAATGATCCATTTGCTTTTAACATGTTGCTGACATTTTCTGTCTCTGAAGTAAAAATGACTCAATCAATCTTTTCTGTTTGAAGGCAGTGCCAAGACCCTTGCATTTAAGGGCACAGAAAGATATTTTGTTGATTAAAGGTAGACCATAGGCTATGATTATCTGTGTGTTTAATGCAAATGCATAAGCCTTGTCTAGTGTGATGCAACATCACAGTTATTATCAATTTGTATTCTGACCCCAATTACATTGGGTAAGTAGAAGGACCTAATTTGGTTTAAAAAAGAAAAAAAAAACAAATCATTGTTCTTATTTATTTTCTGTGATGGTTTCCTAATTTTTATTTCCTAGGGGAACTTAAGAATTTTATTCTTCTGTGTTCTCTATAGCTAGCAAATTCAGCTCACTTTTTGTATGCCTCTGGGATTCAGCTGTCAGTCAGTATATCTCCTAGATTGAAAAATAAAGAAAACTTGATACATAAATGAATATACATAAAATTACTAGTGTTCCTGTTTCAAGAAAGTTAAAGGAAAAAAGGTCATTTATGAAAAGATGCTGGAAGAATAGGACACACTCACAAGTTAATGATATTGTGATTCCTGTGATTCATCTCTAGTCTGATTTAGAGAAATGGTTAATCTGAAAACAAGAAGAGAATGATGTGTTTTCATTAACGTCTTTGTGGAAAGAACGGTTGGGATAGCCTAATCATATCTTAACTAATCTTAGAATGATCTATTCCCTCTTTTTTTTCTTTCCTCGTTTACCGAATTTTTTGCATGAAAACAAGCAACATTTTATAATGACAAGAATAGTAGTTGCCGCACAGGCCAGCAAGAAGCCAATCACATCCAAAGAGTGGTACTGGATCCAGGTGAGATCGTGGGCTGCTGGCCGCAGGTGTTTGGCTCCTTTGTGGCGCATGACAAACTCGATCCAGAAGACTGCTCGATCCAGGGGTTTTACAGGTTGATCGTGGTGAATCCTTGATAATCTCATAGCATTCTCTTTATAACTGAAGGCAAAAAGAAATTAGAGTTTCGTTTTCATTAAAGGTAAGTGTGTGATATATGTTATACATTATGCAAAGCAAGGGCCATATGTGCTTTGAAGAAAATACTAATTCTTACTAAATAATGAACTTCGCTGTTAGCATAATATTTTAAGAGTCCTAAAAATGAATATTGTGGATGTGGAAGAAATATATTTTTAACAGCTGTGGTCAAATGCAAACATACAAAAATGGAATAATTTTGTTGCAAATGTATAGCCTAAGATGCATGGCTGGAACAAGGGAAGGAGAAACATGATGACAATTTACCAGTGAATATTGTACAGAAGAATTAACAGCAGGGGGTAATTTACTTGTGTTATTTTTTGTGCACAGTGAGAAAGAATAGTCATGCTCTCAACTGTATTGAAATATAAGGTAAAAACAGTCATTTCATATGGTTCATCCAAATAATATATTTTAGACAAAAACTACAGTGGCATTAAATGCTTATCTTGCCCAATCTTAATTTTTGTTCAAGGTATTCTGATTTACAGAAATTTAAAATTGAAAGTGTGTGTATACTTGATAAATTTGTATATGTAAATTTAAGTAAAATATAGAATACACTTTTCTATAAATGTCAGGATATAAAGGATAGTACTTATATTAAAATGTTTAATTTTTATTAGTGATATTTTGATGGTTATCTTAAATATTTTGAATAATTAAATTTTCTCTGATTTATGCAATCAAAATAAGTTGCAATCTTTATTCCCATTAAATAATAAGAAGACAGAATACAAATACATCCATATACAGTCCACACAACATTCTTGTTCCTAGATAACTTCAGAGATAATCTTTTTAGGGTTAATGCTAAGGATACTTTAAAATAAATAGTTTAAGGTAGTTTTCTTGGGAAATTCTAAAAATATTTGATTATATCTGATCAGTAGTTTACAAAACAACAAAACTAATGGCAATCTATGAAATGAAATAGTTTAAAAAGTTTAGAACTTCCTACTTTTATATTTAGCAAAACAGACCAAATTATTAACAATTAATAATCTGATAGAAGTCCTAGAGATTAGATAATAAGACAATCATTTATAAGAAAAAAGTATGAATTTTTTTGAATCTCCTAACATCCTAACCAGTTCCTGAAATGATGATATCTATAATATCTGAAAATTAGATATAAGCATGCATATTAATAAAAGCTATTTTAGTGGAATAGACATGATATGGGAAAATGCAGTACCAGAGCTGATTCTGTAGAATGGATTCAAGGCAGACACTGTGTCTCTTCTAATTTGAAAATGAGTATATTGACCACTTTGAATAAAAATCCTGTTAGAAGACTTTGAAGAGGTGATTTTAAATGTATTAGTTTCACTAAAAAAGCTGACAAAATTCCATCTGAATTTACCTTCTCCTTACCACTCAAATTTCAGATTTAAGTAATGAAAATAGTGCTGCAACTATCTCTCAAGTTTTGCCTCTGAATAAAAATAATTGAATCTTAGATGACCTGGAAACCAATTAGAAGTATTTTATATTCATATAACTGTCATTCTCATCTCAAAGCAATGAGGAGGTACTGCTAAATACTGTCTAAGGCAATTCTATATTTATGAATTTTTATTGAAAGTAACTTGTATATTTTATATATATATGAATGAATTCCAAATATTTTGAAATAAAGAATTTCTGATTCAGTGAGAAACAACTATTCCCTTAAAATGTGTCAAAAAGATTAAGTAAATGTAAGAAAAACGAATGGCATGAATAATGGCAAGTTAAAGTTTCAAGTAATACCTATTGGATATAAGATTATTTCCACAATTTCAAATCAACTATTAGAGGATAAAATGAAAATACATATTTAAAAAGAAACATGCAAAAGTACAAATATATATTTTATTGTAATTCCTTACATTGGTGAAATCATTCAAAGAAAAAAATGAAAATATATATTTAAATTTCAATAGAGTTGTAGATTCATTTGAGTTATTCTTTAATTAGATAAAGTCAATTTAGTTCAAAAATTCACACATTGTGACAATCTATACTTATAAAATTATTAACAACTGTATATCTCTTACTATTTATGTGCATATATTGGTGAATATTAATATTCAATGTTAATGATGACTCAAATTACTAATATTGGATAAAAGATCACTTCTTTTTTATAATTGTAGGATGATTATATCAGTTAAATAATATATATTATGCATGTCTTTATATGTATATTAATATATGCATAGAATCCAGAAAATACTGAAAATTAATATAATCATTAGTATTATTGTTTTGAAGAAACATTGATAGAATATTTTAAGTCCTAGTTGCTGTTTTTTCAATTTCAACAAATCACTAACAGTTTGAGAAGTCACATCTTGTAGTGGACTTTATATTTGTTATATATGATTACAATTTGAAACTAATCCAATTACAAAGGCATCAAACCTTGGACATTTTCAAATATGATGGATAGCATAATCGATGGTAAACCTATAAAAGCAGCAATACTTACGATGGTTCATTAATGACTGTTTTCAAGGCCTTAAGCAAATCTGCACTTGTCATTGTGTTTATGTTCACCTCCACAGCCGCTCCTTTGGCCTTCACATGAGCAATATTATCAGGCTGATCAGCAAACATGGGAACTCCCACTAGAGGAACTCCATGATAAATAGCTTCATAGATACCATTAGTTCCACCATGTGTAATGAAAGCTCTTGTTTTCGGATGACCTAGTTTGAGTGAGAAGTGCATGAGAATTTATATAACACATGACAGAATTTCAGTGACAGATGGGGAAAAAACTGCAGGATAATTCAATGAAGGCAGCATTTTCTATCTAAGTTCAGCACATGAGGTATTGCATCAGTTGTGATCCCTGGAAAAGGAGAAATTATTTCCCTCTGCATTGTCTGGAAAGACTTTACTGAGAAAGTGATACCTGAACTGAGGATGACAATTGAAGAGTGATGAGAGTCTTAAATGAAGATTCTCTTTTGTGAACCAGAGGAGTTATGAATCTACAAAATTAATGACTAATTCTTAAACTGAAAGCAAAATGTGAAAATTTTAATATTAAATATTTCTTGACCTTATTTGCTGATTAACCATCAATTTTCCATTACCCAATTGTACAGTTTTTTTGTCCACCTGTCTTACCAAGAAGATCATTCTGAGGTATCCAATCATAGAGCCGAGTATTGGCTCCTAATGTAGCTGGTTTCTTTCCTGCATATCTCCATAAAACCTGTGAAAGACAAGGCATTTTAAGGCTGTAGAGATGTTTAGGAATTATGTAGCACATGGGACTTTATGGAATAGTTCAATGAGTATAGGGGGTGATTTGCAATCACTGAAAGATATGGTAGGACTATTTACATCTACCTTTGGAAGGGGTTGTACTAATTGTCTGTTATTAATACTATAGCATTATCAATTTTTTACATTTTGCATTGAGAGTGTAATTTGAGGAAACAGAAAATATATTATTATTATTTTAGTCAGTCAGAGTATGGGGGTTAAAAAGTGTTAAAACAAAGATGAAGATTGTTTAATCGTATTCATTTCAACCAATCCTAGCTTTCCTGCTTCAGGTAAAATATTTTCCAAAAATGTAATTAGCTTTAGAGTCTTATTGTCTGGTTTTAAAATTTGATTTGAATGAACAAATATTGCATTATAACATTAAATAGGTTTGAGTTGTACATCATAGTAAATCAAAATCTGTATATCATGTAGCAAGTTCATCACTATTTCAGTGTTTCCTTCACTATACATTTAATCCCCTTTACCTTGTTTGTTCCTCCCCATCCTCTGTTTCTCTTCCTGTAACTCTTGATTTTCTTGACAAATCAATTTTTCTTTAATTTAGTTCATTTTTAAGGTCTATTTTTGTTTAATTTAGTTCATTCATTTGCTTGGTATTCCTATTTAGTGCATATGAGTTATATCATAAGATGTCTTTCTCTTCTAGTTTAATTCATTAAGTATCATTCCTCTAAACCCATGCATGTTGCCACAAGGAATTCAGCCCTTTGATAACAGCATAGAATTCCATTGTGTGTGTATACATACATGTATATATATGCAAGTATTCATGCATGTATGTATTATATATACATGTATATATATGCAAGTATTCATGTATGCATGTATGTATTATATATACACATACATGTCACATCTTCCTTATCAATTCTTCTGTCAGTGGACATTTAGGTTGTTTTCAACTCATGGCTATTGTAAATAACACTGTAATTAAAATGCAGATACATATATTTTTGCAGATAAGTTTTGTTATGTTTTTGAGATAAATACCCAACAGAGGAATGACTGCATCATATGGGATTTCCATTCTCAATTTTTTAAAATACCATACTGCTTTCCATAAAGGTTGTACCATCTTGCACTCCTAACAGCAGTGTATAAGAGTCCTCTTTACTTCACATTCTCTCTAATATTTGCTTCCATTCTTCCAACAGTCATTCTTACTAGTGGGAGATGATATTTGCTTTGATTTGTATAACTCTAATGACAAGAGAGGTAAAACATCTTTTCATGTGCCTGTTGCCATTTGCATATCTTTTTAGGAAAGTATTAAGATCATCTACGAATTTTTATTGGATTATTTGGTTTTTTGGTTTTGATTTTTATAAATTCTTTATGTATTTTGAATATTAACCCTTTCTAGATGTATGATGTGCAAGTATCTGCTCCTTTTCAGTAGGATTATTTTTTGTTTTGATGAGAGTTTCTTTCACTGTGCAGAAACTTTTTTAGTTTGATGCAATCCCACTTGTTTATTTTTGTTTTTATTTCCCTTGTCATTGAATTGAGGTCCCAAAGACATCTCTTAGGTCATGTCTAGTAATGTTTTGCCTAAGTATTCTTTGTATTTGAGGTTTTCAGCCTTACATCTAAATGTCTAATACACTTTGAAATAATTTTTGTTTTGTCTTGGGTAGTGTTCTAATTTCAACCTTTTACATGTGGCTATCCAGTATTTTCAACAAGTATTGAGGAGAATGTCATTTTCTCATTATAAGCTTTTAACTCTTCTGCTGAAGATTATTTGGCCATATATATGTAGGCTTATTTCTGGACTCTCAATTCTGTTCAGTTATTCAGTATGCTTTAATTCCAATACCATGCTGACTTGATTATTATTGCTTTGCTAGTAGAGTTTGAAGTCAGGGGGTGTTACACCTTCATTTTTGTTCTTTTTCTTCATGACTATTTTTGCTATCTTGGATCTCTTGTAATTCCAAATACATTTTGTGATATTTTTGTTCTATTTCAGTAAACAATGTCTTTTGAATTTTAATGGGGATAGCTTTAAATGTGTATACTGCTTTAGGTAAAATGGCCATTTTAACTATGTCAGTTCTTCCAGTCCATGAGCATGGAATATCTTTCCGTTTCTTTGTGTCATTTTCTATTTCATTCACCAGTGCCTTAGCGTTTCATTCCTTTTGATGAAATTGTAATTGGGAATGTTTTGCTTAGTTATCTTTTTGCTAGACTTTTGTCGAGGGTATTTGCATTAACTTTTATTAAGGATATTGGTCTGCAATTTTCTTTCTTGGTTGTATCTTTGGTTTTGGACTCAGTGTAAATTTGGCATCACAAAATGTGTTTGCAACTTTGCCTTCTTCAATTTTTTTGAAGAATTAGAGAAGTGTTTTAGTTCTACTTTGACCTTTTGACAGAATTCTCCAATGAATGCATCTGGTCCAGGGCTTCTATTTTTGGGAGATATCTAATTACTGTTTCAATTTCCTTGCTTGTGATTTTTCCCTGATTTATTTTTGGAATGTTACATGTTCCCAAGAATTTGTCTGTTTCTTCTGTTTTCCAATTTTTTTTTTGTCCCACAGGTATACATAACATTCTTACGATCCTCTATATTTCTTATGAATCAGTTGTGATTCCTCTTCTTTCCTTTCTGATTTTATTTATGTATTTATTTTCTCTCCTCTTTGTGAGTACATTTAGTAGCTTGTTTATTAAAAAAAAACTTTTGGTTTTGTTGATTATTCCCTTAATATTTTTGATGTCTATTTCATTGCTTTCTGTCCCAAGTTCTATTATTTCCTTCCTTCTACAAGATTTTGGTTTATATTTTTCTTTTTTTCTAGTCTATTTAGGTGAAAATTTAGGTTTTCTTATTTGTTATTCTACTTGTTTCCTGAGGTATGATTGTATTGCTGTAAATATTTCCTCTTATTACTGCTTTTGTTGCATCCTACAGATTCTGGTAAGTTGTGTCTTCATTTTCATTTGACTCCACATATTTTTAAATTTTTTAAATTCACTTTTAACTTCTTTGACTCCAGAATAGTTCAATGGCAAGTTGCTTATTCTCCTCTCCTTTGTAGTTTTCACTTTATCTTTTGCTTGATTTCTTTTTGATGCCATTGTGATTTGAAAGATACTAGATAGGATTTCAGTCTTCAAAACTTAATTGAGACTTAATTTGTATACCAACATATGGTCTATCTTTGAGAATGCTTTATGGTCATTTGAAAAAAAATTTGCAGTCTGATATTTTAGGGTGAAATACTCTATTTGCCTTCTATATATCTATGTGCAATCTATATATCTATCAAATTCACCCGTTAGCTTATTGTTTGAAGTTATTGTTTCTTGATTTTCTGTCTGAATGATCTGAATTTTCGTGAGTGAGGTGTTAAGCTTTCCTACTAGTGTTGTCTTGTGAGCTATGTCTTTCTTTAGATTTATTAATATTTGCTTGATATAATAAAGGGTTCTCCTTTGTTGGTATATATATATATATTACTTAATGTTATGCATTATGTTGTATTTATTCTATCATTCTAGAATGACCATTTTCTATCTTTGCTACTTTTTTTTCTGGAAGCCCATTTTATCAAAGATTAGTATAGTAATTCCTCCTTTATTGGATTAACCATTGGCTTGGAATAACTTTCCTCATCTCTTCACTGAATGTCTTTTTTATCATTGGATCTTAAGTTAGTTTCTTACAAACAACATATGCTTGGGTTTTGTTTCTTAACCCATCTAGCCATTCTGTGATGTTTAATTGGTGAATTCACTCACATTCTGAGTGATTATTAAAACTTGATTTTTTTACTACCGTTTTAACTTTTGCAGTTTTGTCTAATTATTATCTCATTTCATGTTTTCTATATTTCCTCTTTTTTATATTGGTAGAAGAATCTCTGTTAACTTTTCTTATAGGAGAGGTTTCATAGTAACAAATTACTTCAAGATTGTTTGTCATAGAAAGCCCTTATTTCTGGTAAAGAGTTTTGCAGGATATAGTGTTCTTGGCTCCAGTTTATATCTTGGAGTATTTTGAAAACATCGTTCCATTCTCTCCTGGCCTACAGGATTTCTTCAGAGAAGTCTGACAAGAACCTGGCGAGTATCTTTATAAATTACTTGCCTATTTCCCTTGCCACCTTTAAACTTATTTGTCTTGTACTTTTTTTTTTAAAGGAAAAGTACAGGTAGGAATGAAGGTGAACAGACAAACAGGAAGGAAGGAAAAGAGGAGGAAGAGCTTTTTTTATTTTAATTTTTTCATTTAGTTGTTCACATTCGTTGTTCACCCTGGCCCTGGGTCTTGAACACTGACCTTGGGATATATGTGGAACTGCTCTGAAGTGTACTAGAATACTAGGCCACTAGGGAGCACCCTGTCTTGTATTTTTGATAAGTTCATAATTATATGCCTCTGTGCATGTCTATTCACATTTAGATAACTAGAAGTTCTGTTGGCTTTATTGATTTGTATGTTTATTTCTGTCTCCAGGTTTGGGAAGAATTTAGCAATTATTTATTTGAATATGTTTTCTGTTCCCTTCACTTCTTAATCATCTGGGAGACCCATTATTTCATGTGACTTTTCTTAATGGAGTTCTGGGAGTGTTTATTTTTCTTTTCTTTTTATTCAACAATATCTATCTGTTCTTCCACTTATCTTGTTTCTATGTTTTTATCTTCCAGATAACAGATCCTTTTGTCTATTTGGTCAGTTCTATTTTCATAGTTTCTTTGGTATTATTGATTTCATTTATTGCATTATTTACATCCCAAATCTCTGTTAGTTTCTTTTGTAAATCCTCAATTTCTGCTTTCTGTTCCCCAATTGCAATTTTTAGTTCATTAACTTGTTTTGCTAAGTTCTTTTACAATTATTTGAATTGTTTGTCATAGTTTTCTTTTATCTCTCTGAGCTTCTTTATACTGCAACTTTGAATTCTTTACCCATTATAAATTAACAATCATCTATGTCTTGAAAATTGGATTCTGATGGGATATTGTCTTCTTATATCATCATAGTACTTCTAGATTTCAAGGTGTATTGGACATTCTTTCTCCCTATGGGATTGATTATTCTTGTTGAGCTTCCTTTTTCTTATTTTTGGCAGGTAGTGCTCAAGTTCGATTTTTTAAAACATATATGTTGTTGTCTCTGTGGTCTTCTTCAGTGTATTTATTTTATTGTATGGGGAAAGGAAGCTTGGTTGCTAGTTGGGGAGGGTTTATTGGGCTGGGAGAGAAGGGTAGCTTTTGTTATTGTTAGGTGGGGCCAAGGGTAGCCTGATTCTGCTTGTATTACAAGGGTCAGTCATTTTTTCTGAGAATCCAGTATTGGATCCAGCAGTCCAGAGTGTGGTATTGGAGTTTCTCCACTAGAACTGGATCCCAAGAAGTGGGGGAGAGTGAGGAATGTAGTATTTGCTCTATGATCCTTGCTGTGTTTCCAATCATTGTGGAGACTGGGATTACAAACCAAGCTTCCTCTTAGTGCTTCCTACTAGCCAAGCAGGTATGCCACTAGCAAGCTTCTTCTCTTAGAATCCGTGCTGTACCTGTGACCTATCAGAAGTCTGACAGTTGCGTTTGCTTCCACCCATTCTGCTGCCAAAGTAGCTTCCACTGCTTCTCCCCTAGAGCTGTCTTAAAAGTTTACACAATGCTGCTGAATCTTCCCACCTCTTGACACCCACCTCACATCTCCCAACCTCCTCTAAATACAGTCACCACTTTTCCCAAGCCACTGGGGCATCTATGCGCTCTCCCCCAGTGCCTTTGCCAGATAAAATCCAGCTGTAACTACCAGACTCAAAGCAAGAACAATTACCATGTCATCATCCGCTGCCCGCTCTCTTGTTTTTGGATGATTGAATGAACTTCTTTCCTCCGTTCCTTTCTTCCTTTCTTCTTCTGTCTTTTCTTTCCCCCTCCTTCTCTCCCTTGCTCCCTCTCTTCTCCTATCTACATCATTCTTTAGTTTATGAGAGAGGAGGAATTGGAGTAAGCATATATCCACTATTTTATACAGCATATTGTGAAAAGGTTACACTTCTGTTATATTGTTTTGTTTTGTTTTATTTTCCTTTGGGAGAACTTTGTAAGACAAATTTCAGATTAAAAGTACAAATAGCAAACTTTTTAAGACAAGTTTAGAAATAACAATCCAAAGATTTGACAAGATACTTTGCATACTTACCTTGAAAGAGTTTTATGTACTTTAACTTTAATATACAAATATAAAGAATCCTGGGCTATTTCATGAATAAGAATATATAAAGAGCAGAAATCTAGAACTGTAATAACAAATTAAATTTTATTGAATATAATAAAATGGAATGTGTATATTGTTAGACAATAATACTAGGATTTTTCATTGTTTTGACAAAAAATTCAACTTGAAATATTAGCCTTCTAAAGCAATTACACATTGATAAAATACTGATGTCTTTCTACTCTATGCATAACCTCTCTCCTGGATCTTGGAGCTAATATATTGAGATATTTTAAAAGTAGTGAACACAGTCAGATGATATCAAATAGTAAAGTGCTATTATAATCTTAGCATTTTAATTTCTATTTCATTGAAAACAAATTACTTCATAAGAAGATGTGTACTTGGTATGCTAAAGCATAGTATCTAAATATAATACCAGTTATGTTTAGTGTATATTGGGTTTCAACTTTGAATTGGAAAGACTACTATTAGCCTCACTTTCTCTGTTGTCCAACTGGCAAAGTCCCTGCTCACCAGGAGGGATCTGAGTGTGTACTGACCTTCTGAGGAATCTGGGACAGGGCTGCGGCAATGCGGTTAGCTTTTTCATCTGTGAGGTTTTTGACCATTGACCCCAGAGAAAATACTACAATGCCATCTTCACCTGAACTTTGGACAAACTCTTCCATTTCCTGTAGAGATAAAATTTCAAAAAAATGCCAAATTTCAATGGAAAAATAAAGTCATTGAGATTATTCTAAGTGAAATTAGTCAAAAAGAAAAAAAAGTCATACAGGATAGTTTTGCTCATATGTGAACTGAAAGAAAACAAACAGAAAAATCTCAACAAAATTCATGGATGCAAAATCATGATCAATGTATGGGTGAGAGATGGCTGGAAACAAACATGACTTAGTAAGGTGGTGATAAAAGGCACTAGAACTCTGGTGTGGTTCTAGTGTGAAATGCACCCATAATATGTTGCTAATTCAGTACCCTAACAAGCTAAAGCACTGTGAAAAAAAGAAATAATTTAAAAAATAAAAGAGAGACTTCTACTTCTAAACAGGCAGATAAAGAGAATTTTCAGACATATTGTTTTATTGTTTCTGTTTTTTTGTCACATACAAACATATAGTCTATATAAGAGGAAATATGTTTCTGAAGGCTATGGCTTAAATATATAATGATATTACCAAATAAGGTATCCCTACCATTGCACAAAATGAATAGCCAATAAGAGGCAGGTTTCCTTGTGGTACCTGGAATTACCCCAAGTCTTAATTTTATGACTCAAAAGACTGGTTTTCATACTCATAGAAATATTCCTTGAAAGGAAGCTTCAAAACAAAGTCCTGAGACAGGTTTTCTTTATGCTTTTAGCATGTCAATTTATATACAATAAATTATGAATCAATTGAATTAACTTCCTGCTTTGAATTTAGGATTTTTTTCTCATGCTCTAGATTTGAATAATAAAGATAAAATAATTTATATAAATTAAATACATAATGATATTTTTAAAAAATTATGACGCAAACTTCTTTTGCAATCATTATAAAATTTATGGGGAAATGCTTCTTTGCCTTTCCCTTTGTGAAACTACTGCATGTCCTTACAATTCGAAGTTTAGCACAAAGGTAAAATATAAATTTTTCTGGATATAAAATTATCCAAGTCATAACTTACAGTTGTGTAAATTGAACACTGCAAAGTCTGGAACTAATGTCTCTCATATCATAATAAGTGTGACTATCCACTTCTACAGATGTGTCATGCAGTACTTATGAAACTATTCGTGGTTGCCCTTAGATCCCTAAATTTTTCAACTTAAAACTTGTAAAATCATTAAGAGCAGAATGATGCCATAAATGAAAGCAGACTGTTTTTGATTTGTTTAATGTTAGGGAATAACTCTGGAGTCCCAGGATTGGTGCATTGAAATTTGGATTTATTTTCCTAGAGATGATAAATGGATAAAAAGCATATAAACATGCACACAAAGACACACATATAAACATACACATCAACTCATACACTTATTCTTAATTTTATTAACTCTCATTAATTTTTCATTCTGTGTATCCAGTAACTGACAAAAATATTTCATCAGATAAATAAATTTTGATTGGTATTCCTGTTGCCCAAATGTCTACATAAACAGTTGGGTTTGGAATGGAATAATTCCCACCTTATAAAACATGTCAACATTATTTATGTGAAATTGTGTGTATTAATAGTAGGGTGGAAGAATAAACATAGTGTGTGATAAGGAGTACTATTTTATGAGTTTTTGGATATGTCATGCCTCTTTCTTTACCATTATTTAGATATTAGTTTATTATGTCATATAATAACACTCAATAAAACTTGAATGCAGTGATAACTCATAACATTCATTTTCAGAAATGAAACAAAATTTAAATTCAAATCTGCATTTTATTCAAAGAAGACATTAAGAACTCTCTTAAGACCACCAGTCAATTAATCTGCAATTTTCTAGAGAGATTATATTCATTTGCCTACAGTCTAAACAATCTGTCTCCTCATTCCATATTGATAAAGACAGTTCATGATAATATTATTATTACATTTATCCATTATTCTTTTTTGTTTCTGAAAATAGCTTTTCTTCCAGTATTTCTGTTCCCATATTTATTTTTTGATCACTATAGAATGTGGTATACAATTTGTTTATTCACTTTACAAAACCTGACACCATAGCCATTGAAGAATCAATTCATTTGGGTCTATCATTCTATGAGTTTTACATTATTTTATGTCTTTATTTCTAATTATGTTGAGATTAAGAGCTTCTATTACTAAAATGGTTTTAAGAAATTTCCACATGAAAATTTCTGTCTTCTTAAAGTGAAGATGTGCAAAACTGTCATTATTGTCATTCTCCAAAATTTTTTCAATAAGTACTTCCTGTATCAGTAGAGGCTACCATTAACCAAGAAACTCTACCTAATTCAATGTCTTCCATAAAAAAACTGTTTTTACTGACCAAAGCCTGTGGAAAATAACAGCGTTGTCATGAAAATCTTTATCACTCAAACAGTAGCAGATGTACCTATTCATAATCACATCATGCTTGTTAGGAATATTATAGCAGTTTCCTTAGTGACTACCAAAGTTCTGGCTTTCTGTCCCTTTCATCTAGTACCTTTACAATAGACACCTTGGTAGTTTTAACATGCTACTTGACTCACTTTATTCTTAATCTTGAATATAAAAGTTAAGCAACAAAAATTAATGTCACTTATAAGACCCGTATAACATAGAAAATATTAAAGTAGAAGATTGATAATTTGGGGTAGCAAACTAAAGATATCCAACAACATAACTCTGTTACTGAGACTATAAAATGTAAAGGAAACTTGGGATTTTATCATAAGGTACAAAGAATCTTCCACTGTAATAGATTTACCTTAGGTAATGGCTTGGCAGGTTTACAATGCAATCCTCCTACAAACTCAAAATTAGGCAAATATGGGCGAGGAAATTCAAAATCCCAATACGTCCGAATTAGCCAAATCTCTGCTTTCCCCATAGTCTCACATAATGTAGTGGGTCTTCCTGGAGAAAAAGAAGAAAGTTGGGGGGGTTATTAGCATATATGTTTGCTGAAAAATAAATGTATCACTAACTATTTAATGAACTATTAAGCAAAAAATAAAAATAGGTCCTCTAGATTACTTATCAAGTGTAGATAGTAAAAGGGACATTAAATAAGGAGGAAAGAAGAAGGAAAGAAGGAAAAAAAGGAAGGAAGGAAGGAGGGAGGGAGGGAGGGAAAGAAGGAAGACATTTGTATAGTGAAACAACAGTAATAAGAAAGTGTACTTTGACTAAAAAAAAATCAATGAACTATTAACCACAGCTCCAAATATTGATGAATGTAATTTTCATTGCTTCTCTTCAGCTAGGTGTCAGGTGATAGATTATCCCAATCATATTCACATCACACACCTCTTAATGATTGTCTGATATTTGGTCAGGAATCTATCATTACCTTACAGTTTGTAATAGTCTAAGTTTCACTTATATTGTTGAAGAATCCCAACAATATCAGTTTACTTTATCTTCCTTAGTCAAATCCCATTATTACAACTGGCATTTTTATTATTTTCTCAGTAGATATTCCCTGAGTACACAGGTTCGTATTACTAATATCACACAGTTTTTCTAGTGTTATATTTAAATCACATTCTTTGAAAAGGACAGATTCTAAGTATTAGTTTTATAACATTTATAGTGAAAAATAAATATTTGCAAAGGACCAATTCAAGTACTAAATTATATTTCACTTCTAGTGTTCTAAATTCTATGGGTGTATACAAAAGTATTATGGCATATATTTATAATTATGCTGTCATGCAAGAGTATTTTCTCTTCTCTAAACATCTTTTGTGTTTTACCTATTTATCAATACCATCCCACTCCAGAAAATCAGTGATTTATTTTTCTTGTCTCCATATTTTTATTTTTCCAGAATATCATATAGCTGGAATCACAGAATATGTTGCTTTTTTGGATTGGCTTATTTCACCTAGCAATATGCATTTAAGGTTTCTCCACATCTTTTCATGACATGAAAGCACATTAAATATTAGTGCTGACTAATATTTAATTGCCTAAATACACCAGAGTTTGTCCATTCACTTACTGAATGACATCCTGGTTGTTTTCAAGTTTTGGCAATTATTAATAAAGCAGGTACAAAATCCCATGTGCAAGTTTGTGTGTATATATGTTTTTAACTCCTTTGGGTAAATACCAAGGAGTTCGATAGTATGTTAAGATTACACGTAGTTTTGTAAGAAACCACCAGTGTCTTTTAAACATTTTGTATTCTCACAACCATTAAATGAGAGTACCCATTACACAACTTACCAACATTTGGTATTGTCACTGTTCTCCATTTTGACCATTCTAATAGATGTATAGCAGTATCTCATTATTTTAATTTATATTTCCCCAATGGCATAATTTATATGCTTGTTTGTTAAATACCTATCTACTTTGGTGAGGCTTTTGTTAACATATTTAGCCTATTTTTAATTGAGCTTCATATTTTCATATTGATGACTTTTATGTTTTTTAAAAATTATTTTGAACAGTAATCTTTTCTTGGTATGCTTTTTGAAAATATTTTGTCTTGATCTGTTTTACATTCTCTGGGCATTATATTTCAGATAACAGATGTTTTTAATTTCAATTAATTTCAGATTACACATTGTTTGTTACATGAGTTAAGCCTTCGATATTGCATCTAAAAGGTCATTTTAATATCCAAGGTTATCTAAAGTTTTCTTCTGTATTATTATCTTATAAGATTTTTATAGTTTTTCATTTTTAATTTAGATCTATGATTCATTTAAGTTTTGTGAAGGAGTATGGTCTGTGTCTAAATTTTGTTTTTAGATTTCTCTCTCTCTCTTTTTTGCATGTGGATGTTTAGTTGTTCTAGCATCATGAAATAAAAAAAACTATCTTGGTTCGTCCTGGTGGAGTAGTGGTTTGTCATCACAGGGACCCAGGTTCTCAAATTGGACCAAGATGAACAACTAAACAAAAAAATAAAGTGTTTCTTCCTCTTCTTTCTTCTTGTCTGCCTGTCTCTGCTCAACTTTATTCCTGCTTGAACCTTCCCTTTCAAATAAAAGAAAAAAACTATTTTAACTTTTGTAGTGCCTCTGCTTCTTTGAAAAAGATTAATGAATTATATTTCATGGGTCTACTTCCATTTTCACTATCATTTCCCTTTTTTACACTACTTTATTTGGTAAAAATCCCATTGTGATATTGAAAATGTGTAATGAGAGAAGACATTCTTGCTTAATGCTTTATTTTAGAGTAAAAGCATTGAATTCCTTACTATTAAAAAATTAGCTATAGTTTTTGATGGCTATTCTTTGTCAATCTGACCATGTTCCCCTTTATTCCTTGTTAGTTGCAAGTTTTTTATATGAATCAGTATGGGGTTTTGTCAATTATTTTTCTGCATCTATTGATATGATCCTGTTATTTTTTTAGTATTTTTGAAGGACACCTTACCAATAAAATAATTAACAAAAATGACAAACTTGGTTTTCTTTTTTTCTTTCTAGAATTTGTTCAAGTTGTGTCTTATTGTTGGTGAAAAAAAACCTGAAGCTAAGCAGTAAGACCAAAAGTTCAAGCTATTGATACAGAATACCCAACTCGTCCCCAACAATGCAATTGCTCCTCTTTCCTCATCAAATCCTTTTTCCTCTATCACCTGGGGTTCAGATGGACCTGAGAGTCCTCTGCCTCCTCTTCCCCCAAATCTTCATGTCATTCCTATTTTCCTTTGCCTTTTAAGAAGCCTTCACAGAACCTGGGGAATGGAATGATTATTTTTTGGACAGGAGTCCATAAACCTCAAGCTATCAAAGACATTAATCAAAAGCTTTATCCAATCAATATCAATCTCATACTCGACTGGCATTTCATAGTGATGAATGGTAAGGACCTGATGTTAACATTTTGATGTGATGCATCACGATTGATTTTTAAATGTCGAATGGACTTTGCATACCTAGGAGAAAACCCACTTATTTGTAGAGTATAATAACTTTTATATACTTTGCTAAATTGCTCAATTCAATTTGCTGATATTTGAAGACTTTTACATATAGGTTTGACAGATATTACTCCTTTCTTGTAATGGTTTTATCTAGTTTTTATATTCAGATAATGGTTGTCTCATAAAATGAGTTAGAAAGTAATTCTTTTGCTTCCATCCACTGAAAATGATTGTAGAGAATTGATACAATTTCATCATTAAATATTTGGTAGATTTTATGACTGAAACTATGTGAACCTATCCTTTTTATTTTAGATGGTCGATTATTGATTCACTGTAATTCATATAGAGCTCTTCAGCTTTATTCTACTTCTCCCTGTATGAGATTTTGTAGATTGTGTCTTTCAAAGATTTGTGTTTTTAATGGAATTTCTGAACAATTCATTGTTCATAGTATTTATTTTTATCCCTTTAATATCCATAGCATCTATAATGTTATTCTTTCTTTTATTTCTGATAGCTTATAGCTTCAATTTTTTTTTAATTTAATTTGACTAATACTTGTGACTGCATTGCTTTTCTAATGAATCACCATTGGTTTTACTTTTATCTAGTGATTTACTATTTTATATTTCATTAATTTCTATTATAATTCTTATTTCTTTTCTTCTGCTTACTTTGGATTTAATTGCTTTTTTTTTGTTTTCTAAGATGAAAAATTTAGATTTATTACTGATCTTAGATCTTTCTTCTTTTGTAAGATATACATTAAATCTTTAAATATTTATTTGAACAGTACTTTTACTGCAACAACACTTTTGAGAAACTATATTCATTTTAATATAACTGAAAATAATTTTAACTTCTCTTAGATTTCCTTTTGTTGTTTTGAAGCATCTTGGTTAAACTCCAGGTTTATCACCATCTCTTTGTAGATTTTTCTTTTATCTCTCTTATTAATTTCTAGTTTAATTACATTGTGATCTGAGAGCAAATATTGTATGATTTCTAGCCTTTAAATTTCTTAAAGTATACTTATGGCCCATAATGTATCATATCTTGGTGAATGTTCCCACGTGAGCTTCAGAAGAATACACTTTCTGCTTTTGCAGGATGAAGTAGCTTATAGATGACAATATATACGTTAGTTTGGAGATTTTTCTGAGTTCTGGTTCTGGTTATCATGACTAAAAGATGGGAATTGACACATTATTATTTAATTCCCATCTTTTAGTCATTACAACTTGCCTTTCCTTTAAGTCTGTTCTATCTGAAATTGATATACCTGTCCATGCTCCCTTTGATTAAAGTTAGTTTGGTACTATTCTCCATCTTTTTTAATATAATCTGCATATGTTTCCTTTTTAAATGAAAGGTGAAAACAGAAATAATGGTGAGTAGGTAGGTAGGTAGGAGGAGACAGGAGGGAGAAACATTTCATTTATTTTGTTTAGTTGTTTATCTTGGTTATTGACCCTGGCTGCAGGTCTTGAATCAGGGTCCTTGGTATCTATGTGAACTGTGTCCAGCGACGTTATCTATTAGGCCACTAGGCTGTGCCAGTCTGTATACGCCTTTATATTTAAAGCAGCTTTCTTTCTGACACACTCAACAAAATCAGGGTTTTTTCTTTTTTTTTCAATTTTGTGAACTTAAACATTGGTGTTCAGTGAGATTATTGATGCACTTGGAGTAATATCTACATACTTGTTGCAGTACTCTATTGCTGCCCTGTTTTTTTTTTGTTCCTATTGTTGTCTTCCACTTTTTTTGAAATTGTTGTTTCAAACGAATATTTTTCATGATTCAATTTTTATCCTTTTAAGCATTTTGGCTGGACTTTTTTAGTGGTCGTCTTCGGGTTTGCAATATTAATTTACTGCAAATCCAAATGCACTTTCAAATAATACTATAGCACTTTATTGGTAGTGTGAACATAATAAAATAATTCTAATTACTCCCTCTTATCAAATAAATTGTTAGCAATATGTGTCTTTCATAAAAGCATCTACATGTGTATATATATACATATATGTGCACATATATAATACATATGTATGTGTGTATATATATATATATATATATATATATATATATATATATATATGCTAGGTAGTGAGCCAACCATGAGCAGGAAAGCAGGGGAAAGCAGCAGAAGTGGTCCTCCAGTCAAAAGGCAGCAGACCAAGAAATGGTGACAATCTGAAGTCCTCCAAACAGTTTTAAAGGGGAACCATTAATGTGACCAATCAAGGCACTTGTCCCACACCAGGATGCCCCTGGGCAGGGATGAGGGCTCCCAGACTATTTAAAAACTTCAGTCCAAAGCTCCTTAAGTCCTCTTCCCCTCTTGAAATATGGCCCACCCTTATTCTATCTCTTAAAGGGCGTACTACTTCAGTAAATTTCAGTTGCATTTGCTTACTACTGGCTGTGCTACTTCTTTGTTCCCAGAGCATGTTGGCTTGATGAAATCTTCTTTCAGATTCACAAGCACCCTGAAACGAGACCCCAAGATACTGCAGTAACATATACAAGGCTGGCCTACTAGCAAGAAATTCCATCATTTTTGCTTTTTTGAAGTCTATTTCCTTCACTTATGAAGGAACATTTTTCAGGGTGTAGAATTCTAGAATGTTTCCTTTTTTTCACCATTTTTCATATTTTCTTTTCTTTTAAGGACAGGTACATGCAGGAATGAAGGCAAGTAGGCAGGCAGGTAGGAAGAGAGAGCAGAAGGAATGATTTATTTTATTTAGAAGTTCATCTTGGTTGCCCACTTCATACAACCTGGGTTTTGAATCTAGGACTTTGGGATGTATGTGGACTGAACCCACAGACTAAATTGCTAGGCCTTCAGAATGTGCCCAATGATTTAAATGTTTCTGTCTACTCTCTTCCTGCATGCAGGTTTCTAAGCAGAAGTTAGATGCAATACTTATATTCATTCCTCTGTAGATAAGGTGACTTTTTTCTCTAGCTTCTTTTATCAGTGTTTTATCTTTGATTCTATGCAGTTTGAAAATGATATACATGTCTACTATGAATTTTATCAAATGCAATTTTTATTTTGGTTAATTATATTTTGTTAATATCATTTTTATCTTTGTTTTTACTCCTTTTTTGGATATCCATCTCTCTGCTTAAATAATCCATCTATTCTTGCACAGTGTCTATCCATTATAACATAGCATATCAATCGGAATTTAAAAAATGCATTCATTTGATAATTTGAATATGCTTGCCATCTCTGGTTCTGATGGTTTCTCTCTTGTTTGCTTTATGTTGTGCCTTGTAATTATTTTTCCTAATGTCCACACATCATAAAGCAAAAGTAACTACTATATAGATGATTTTAATTTTGCAGCGAATTATTGGGAGAAGAAAATAATTCTATAGTTCTAAGATTAGTTTCAGCATTCTAAAAAGCTTATGAACCTCACAAATATGTCTGGGTTTTTTTTTCATCTACTTTATGTGGGGCAAGATGGCCTTGAGTTGGTATAATTCTTGTCTCATGTGGAATTCTAGAGGCAACTAGAATTGAATATTTCTGTCTCCCCAGGTCAGTTAGTCTCTAATTACATCCCATATTGGTATGGTCTGATTAATTTGTTTTCCTCAAGAGCAAACCTTCTTTAGAAGAACAGAGTGCTCTGATGTATTATGTGTAATAGGAATACCTCCTAATAATATAAAAACTACCCAATTTCAGATGTCATCTAAGGAATAAAAACAAAACAATCTTTTAGACCTATAAGAATGGTAGAAGTTTAAAAAATTATAAAAATTGAGCACATTGATACTTGTAGACCTTCATAAATATGCTAAATATTGAATTAGGTAGCAAGTAATATTGAAACTAATGTTTGTGAATTTCATGGCACATTAATTATATTTAAGCTTAAAACTGTTAAAAGACACTCAATGATAATATATGGAGCAATGGAAACTAAAATGATCTGTGTGTTGAGGATGTTTGCATACTTTTTTTGAGAAAAGCTTGAAATTATCAAGTAAAAGAAAAACATAGGTTTCAGCCTGCTTATGTTATTGTTCATATTAAACAGGAATCACAGACAAAAAAGTTCATAATAGCAGTCTAGGAGTGATCTCCCCAAATATGGGTAGATAAGCCTTTTTAATCCTGTCCAGATAATGTTTTTTTCAATATCTGAAACTTTGGCATGTGGAGTTAAAGATTAATAAAGCCTCTGTGGGTCGCAAGAGAAATTAACTTTGCTAGAGATATTTAGATATGGAAACAACTCCAAAACTACCTTTTCATTTTCAGAGGCACCTATCTTAAGGCAGACAAACATAGAAACAAGGACTTTTTCATATGCAATTTTTCCCTTACATGAAAAGCCTCCTCTTCCCCTTGGTTTCCAAGTCCTTCTAACAGAGTAAGGCTTCCATATGTCCTATTTATCTCATGTTTTTAACCCATGCAAATTCTCCAAGGTATGTCATTAATGTTGGTTTTTTCTTCTACTTATCCTGTCCAATTCATTTGTTTGAACTGCGTATGAAGATTCTTACAATGATGGGGAAATTTTTTCTATGCCTACATAGCAGCATTATTCAAAAATTTATATTAGCTAGTCATTCGCTGACAGAATATCATGGTTTAGTCACACAATGAAACATTGTGTAGAGAGGTTTAAAAAAATGAAACTACATAATGTATCTACAAAAAAGGTATTAAGTATAAGTAACAAATCTGCCTGTTTGTATAAAATTAAAAATATAGACTAAAATGTCGAGGTAATCATATATAGATTACAGACATGAAATTCCAAAAGGGTTGTTTACCAAGGTCAGTCTTGTGGTTTCTACTTGAAGGGTATTCCCAAGATACTGGCAGCAAACTTAATTTCGTTAAAAAACATACATAGCTTTATTTAGTTATTTTGTGTAACTGCATTCATATTTTATATATTTTAAGTATGACATGTTTTAGATCTGATACTACTTGCTGAATACTTTAAATATTTATCTATATATAGAATGTTTTATATTTACATATATTAATTCAAAATGATCATTAATGAATTGATGTATAAATATACATATATGTTATCACAGAAATAAAGACTTAAATCCCATAAGCTAATATAATGGCAAGTTAATATGTTAAAGAGTCCAAATAACCTAATAGAAACACTCTGCTAGAAAAGGTCTGAGGATAAAAATTAAAGAGCTCAACAATTTCAGGGACACTGCAACACAGTGATACTTATAATAAGTTCATTTTTTGTAAGACCAGAGTTGAGCAACACTAGTAGCTATCAGCCCTAGACTTGGTCAAGATATTGCTATATTCATTTGAATGAATTTTATTAAATCAATATGAAGATAATATAGATTTTCGAATTTTGTGTGGAGAGATCTCAAATAAGTCTACATTGGGTAGAAAAAGTAGAAAAATATGTAGATATTGCTACTATCTGTGATGAAGAAAATATACCTACACATACACATATATATCTTTGATAATGCATAGTCATATCTAGATGCAAAGACTTGTTAAAATTCTTTGCAAAGGAAAAACATGAAGTCAGTTATACTTTATTATATATTTTCCATTGAATTTTACCATCTGTATTCATTATTTTTATAAATAAAATGATATTCTCAGTGCATTTAGAACTGTCCATTAAAGATCATGAGGGGGGAAACTGGAATGCAAATCAATGAGCAATTATAGAAAACGGCAAAAAGGATAGAATTTTAAAATTGCCATAGATCATAGATATGACTTTTATGCCATGATGTTATTTTGATAGAATCTTATATTTGTCTTCCATCTCTGCATAAAATGACAAATGTCCAAGGGAGTTATCATTTCAAATAAGTAAATCACCCAGAATTATCATAAAAGATAAATTAGAGAAATCTCAGCAAAAATCATGATGTATAATATATTAATTTTCTAAATTTGAATTTTGTAATCATCTAGCACCTATTATACAGTTAAATAATGTAGCAATGGCACTGAAAATCTCAGATTTTCCTTTTTGGTTATGTTTCTTAAGTTTTATTAATATAATTACTGAAAGAACAATAGTATCTCATGCTTGGATTGATCTTTAAAATCATTAATATTTTAAAAGGCAGTTTGAATATTCAGTTATCAAAAGTAAACAAGCAAACATAAGATCTGACAGAAGTTTTCAAGATTACTGTTACATTATCTCATGTGTTGTCATGAAATGAACATCAGAATCTGCATTTTGGCCCATGGCTACATGCTCGAAAACACATTAACAACCTGTGAAAACTGCATGTTAAGAAAGAGATACCTGGATAATAAATGGCATTCTGCAAGGACTTTCCTGTGAAAACACTAGTCTTATCAAAAATGTTTGGGAACCGTTATTGTAACTTATGAAATATATGAAGAGAAAACTCTTCCCATATATTTTAGGGACTAGAAGTAGATATGATATCAAAAAGAAAAATGTAACCTTTTTTGAGCTAATGAGTCAAGAACGAAAACCTGCTCTCTAAATTTTGTAATTTTATACTAAAGGAAACTTCTGAAATCATGTTTGTTATAGTCTGAATGTATTTTCCAGAATATATATATTAAAATCATAATCCTCAAATGTGATGTTACTAATAGAAGAGTTTCTTGGGTGGCCATTGGACCATGAGAATGGCATTATGAGCGAATTTATGCCCTTAAAAAAAGAGTCTCACAGCACGCTTGGATGGAGTAACCATTAGGTTCACTGCCTCTGGCTGACTACAGCCCATATATACAACAAATATCCAGAATTATGTCCTAAAGCCAGGAGAATAACCAATATGTACAACTAAAACAAAAATTAAATAGCATGCCTCTTTCTTATCTCTCTTAATGCTGCACAACAATAAATACTCTGGAGCTTCCAGTCTAACATAGTATCTGAGAATATTCCCTGCTTTGCTCTAAGAGAAAAAAACCTAATTATTCCCTGTTGATGGGAAGCCCCACAGCATGGTGGTGAGGTCAAGGCAACCCAGTAATGTGGCAAACATCAGAGACTGCATTAAATAGATCATCTGAAGATTTCCATGTATCTGTGTAACTGAAGGTGAAATGAGAGGGATGCACAACTCTAGTGGCTATGGCTGAAAAGTCATTGAGCATGACAGTACTAGGAAGTCCTAGGAAGGAGAGAGTAGATTGTGTGATGGCACACATGCTTCGCTGGTTTAAGCCCAAAGACAAGGGGTTGAGGTTTGGCCTCCAGTCCCCAGGCAGGTGAGGAATGCAACAAGGAGCTGCACTCTCTCTATCCACCCTTCAGGATTGGCACTCAAGAAGTAAAGAACATTAATACAATACTCTGTCAAGACAGAAAGCCTGCAACGATCAAAAATGTAAAATAAAACCAAAGAGAAAGGTGCTGGTAAAACAAAAGATATGACACTCAACTCAGGCGTCAATGTCCTACGTGAAGGACGAGAACACAAGGCATACAGAGAACTCAAGATACTATGATAATTCAAAGATACAATTACATCTCACCATGAACCAAATTTGAAGATGTAAAGTATTATATCTTCTTGGAAGTTAAAGAATTCAGAGTACTCTACTAAAGAACTAAATTGTATAAAAGAAAACTCAGCAAAACAGTTTAAAGAATTGCAAGAGGACTCAGCAAAGCAAGTCAAAGAAATACAGAAGTCAAAATGATAAGTCAGTAAGTTCAAAAATGCAATTTATGAGCAAAAGGTCAGAAATAGAAACCTTAAATTAGAAACTAACAGATACTCAGATACTCAGATACTCAGATACTCAATAAATGAGACCAAGAGTGCTATATAAATCTATGGATGCATAACTGACCAACTGGAGGAAAAAAAAAAGTTAAATGAAAGATGCAAATGAAGAATGAACCAGATGGAAAAAGAGAGAAATACTAAAAATAAAAAGCATCATCTAAGGACTATTCTAACTCCAGTGAGAAAAGCAGCATAAAAACAATGTGTATTATAGAGACGAACCAAAAAAACTTAGTCTTCAGACACACACAGGATGGGAGTACTGTCCTGGGGATTGCTAACACCACAGCAGAGATCACCACCACAAAAGTAAGAAAAAGCATCAAGGTCAAGAGTCGCATCACATATTTAGGACTCTCAACCTTGGGGAAAAAAATCAGCAAAGGCATTGGAACTACTAGAAAAACTGAGCCTCACAGGAGTCACCCTGAGGGCAGCAGAGAACTTAAGCATTGGGATTAGAACACGGAACGGGGGAGGGCCAGAAGAAGGACCAGTGCCTCAGTGGTCTGAGTGGAAGCCCCACTGAAGGAAATTGCAAGGGCCCTGCCAAAAACAGAAGACAGGAGAATCTCTCACCACCATCCACTCCCACCATATTGCTCCAGAGCAACAAGACCCATGAAATGGACATTCTGTCCCCAGGTTTAAAGGCGGAAGAGAGTACTCGAAGGAGGGAGCTTTCAAGGCTACCTGTAGTTCCACCCTCTGGATGGAAGCAGAATTACAGTTTAATTGCTGATGGTGAGACAAGGTGGTCATTACCATTCAAAGCTGGGACATTGGGGGAAGACTGTTCATCCCCCAAACAAACTTCAACCCAATAGACTTAACTCTAGGGTCCTAAAAATAGCTGCCTAAGAATGTCAAAAAATCCAACTGGTGAAACCATGTAATTCAAAAATTGTTCAGTGTTCAAACCAAGATTCAGGGCTTTTCTGGTGCATGTCGATAACCCATGCAAGATCACATTGCAGAGAAATATAATCCATAGAAAGATAAACAGAATGCCAAACAGAATGAAAACAAAGAGAAATATACTTGAAATGATGCATCTACCTTAAAACCCATGGGAAAGTTGAATACGGTAGGCATGTGCAAACAATCTGAGGATGAGTTTAGGACAATGGTGATAAACATATTCATGGAAATCAAGAAAGAAAGAACAACAAAAGAGAGAAGAAATGAAGCAAGATATCGAAGAAATGAAGAACATGATAGCTAAATTAAATAACTCAGTAGAGGAACTCCAGAGTAGGAAACATTGAGACTCCAATGGAATCAGTGAGCTAGAGGACAGGGTATGGGAATGCACCCAGGCAGATCATCAAAAAGAGAAAAGAATGAAAAGAAACAAAGAAAGCATTCATGACCTATGGGTAAATATCAAAAGCAACAACTTTCATATCATGGTCCAAGAGGGAGAGGATAGAGAATAGGGGTCAGAAATGATATTTGATGAAATAATAGCTGAGAATCTCCCTAACCTGAGGAGTGAAGCAAGCCTTTAGAGTCAGGAAGCTCGAAGAGCTTAAAAAAGAAACCCAAAGAGACCTAACCTAGACATGTTGTGATCAAAAGTCAAATATAAAAGATAATCTTAAAAGCAGCCAGAGAAAAACCAGTCATACAAAGGAGTCCCTATATGTTTGCCAAAAGATTTCTCAACTGAAGCTCTTGAGGCCAGAAGGGAATGGCAATATATATTCAAAGTGCTGAAAGTAAAGGATTTTTAAACCTGGAATTTTAAACCTAGAATACCCGGTGAGACTATCATTTAGAAATAAAGATATGATAAATTTTTTTTCAGATAAGCAAAAGTTGAAGGAATTCATCACCACAAAATCAATTCTATAAAAAGCACTAAACGGTGCTCTATAAAGTGCAAAGATATCTCACTTAAAAATACTAAGGCATCAAATATAAAAAGTGACAAGGATGTTTAAAATGAAGGTAAAACTAGCCTGCTTTCAAATAAAAAATAGGAAATAAACTTAGAATTCTTAATGCTGACCTCAGGGTAACTTCAAAATAAATCTCCAGGGAAAAATCAAAGAAGTAAAAATGAAAAGGGGAAACCAATCCAAACAACTATACCCGACCCACCTAAAAAGAGAATGAACATAATGACAGATACTAGAACTTTTGTGAGGAGTGAAATACTCATAGATTGAGATGCAATTTCAGTATCCTAAAATGACTTTATCATTGTTAACAAAATAAATGATAAAATTATTATTTAAAATAGATTAAGGAAAAAGAAATAGAAAAAAACCAAAAAATCCAAAATAGTGTATTCTAGAAGTTAAGAACAGAGAACTTATTCAAAAAAATAGTTGAAAACTTCCCAAAGATGAAGTAAATAATTATGCCAGTCAATAAAGTCAATAAAGTAAACAGAAAGTTAGTTGTGCAAATGCCATGAGACATACAGCAAGACATATAACTATGAAATTATCAAAAGTCCAAGTCAAAGAAAGAGTATTTTCCCATTCCTGTGGCTGAAGAGACTAAGGTACAACCTATAAAAGCTATAGACAGGTATTCAAGACTTGTGACCAGGAGGCAATAAAATGGTATTAAAGGACACCAATATATCTATTGACATACGAATAATCCAATAAGGCTACTGTCAGACTTCTCAGCAGAACTCTACAGCAAGAAAATAGTTTAATGAAACTTCAAAATAATTCAAGGTAAAAACTGCCAGTCAAGAATACCATATCATATAAAATTCTTTCACGTAAAAGGGAAAATAATGATTTTCCCTGAAAAAAAAAAGTAGGAATTTGTTGCCATGAGATCGTCTTTAAAGGAAATGTTTAAAATGATATATCTAAATAAAATGGAATTCTTAGAACAAAACCCCAAAACTAAACAAGGCAATAAATAGACAAAATAAGAGGAGTCAAACTCAGTAACAAGTCCTCTATCAATAATTGCTGTGTATAAATGAACCAAATATACCATTAAAAAGGCCCAAAATGGTTGGATGGATCAAAAGGTAAAATCAATGATTATTGATGCATCCATTTTGTGCCTTTTTAATGGTATCTATTTTATATTAAAAAAATGAAAAAGATAAACCAAGATATTAGAAAATTTTTAAAGGAGGAACTGCTGTAATTATATCAGATAAATAAAGACATTGAGACAATAAAGAGATTAAAAGACAAATATGGTCATCTTATAGTGATAAATGAATCAATACAACAGGAATACATAAATCTCATTAATATACATTCACCCGAGATAGAAGACTCTAAATATATCAATACAGATCTAAAAGGAGACAGTGACAGCAGCACATGTAGGGGACTTTAACATCCCATCATACTAATGGACAGATCAGCCAAAGAAAATCAACAAATAATGGCCTTAAAAAATTAGATGATATGGAGCTAATATATATCTAACACTTATTTCCATTCCGCAAACGAAAGACTATAGTTTCATTTTCAAGTACTTCTAGAACATTCTAAAGAATAGACCACAAATTGAATATAAAACAGGTTTTAACAAATTTGTGAAGATTCAAATCACATCTAGCAAACTTTTGAATGACTATGCATAAAAATAGAAATCAACCAAAAAGGAAAAGAGAGATTTACTGCAAATTAGTGGGGAAAATAACGTTACTAAACGATAGGATCAATGAGGATATCAAAAGTGAAATTTAAAAAAAAAGCACTTGTAGTCAAATGAAAATGAAGACATGAATTATCACATCTTATAGGTTATAGCAAAAGCAGTATTAAAACAGAAAATTTATAGCAACATAGGTTTACCTTAGGACATAAGAATGAGAAACAAATACCCAAGATCTCTAAATAAACTAGAAAGAGAAAAAAAAAAAAAAAGTCATTAGAAGGATAGAAATAATAAAATTGAGAGCAGAAATCAACAAAAGAGAGATCAAAAGACTGTTCAAATAATCTATGACACTGAGCTGGTTCTTTGATAACATAAACAAAGTAGGTAAATCACTAGTCAGGCTCATATAGAGGAGAGAGAGAAAACACAAATAAATATAATAAAAAATGAAAGAAAAATTTTAACTGACACTACATGATGTAATGAAATCATAAGGGAGTATTGTAAATACCTACATGGCGGACTTCTGGATGGCTACAGATGGGAAGAACTTTCAGGTCATTCCCCACAGACACCAAAGAAATAAAAGGATCACCTATATTCCTGAGACAAACACCAAGAAACAAATGGCATTTCAGTTGGAGACTGAACGGCTGAAGACTTACAGTACGTGGGGACATCCATTGTGATTCTAGCTAAACTGAGGATTAGGATTTAGGATGCAGCTTGGGAGTGTTCAGAAGTGGGGTGGGTAAGAGGCTAGGGATTTTGGGACCAGCAGCAGTGGCAGCGAGAGGCAAGCCTAGTGGGGCTGAGATGCAGAGCCAGTGAAGATCAACTTGGGAGAGGGTGAAAGGAGAGCCAGTGCACTGGGAGCTGAGCTGGAGCCTGAGAGGTGAAACCACACTGAGCACCCTGAAAATCAGAAATCAGTCAAAGAAATTCCCAGATCGAACCCTTCCCACAACCATTTTGCTCCAGAGCCTGGGATCCACTGAGCAAATATCCCACCCGCCACATATGCCACCCACTGCATATCTCACCAACCGGATATCCCAGCCATCAGATATCCCATCCCCAGGATAACAGTGAGAAGGCAGTCCTATACTGGACCAAACCTTAATGATACCCACTAACGACACCATGTGGGTAGAGGAGAAACTGCAGCCTGATTACCAATCCTAGGCAAGTCAAACCTACATAATTCCAGGGAAACTGAACATTCAGAATATAAACAGAATGCAGAATTGAGCAAAGGCATATAGAGAAATATATATATGAAATGATGGGTCCAATCAAAAGCCCAGGGAAAATCTGAGTACAGCAGATGTATACAAATTATCTGAAGATGAATTTTGGGTAGCAATGATTAACATACTCATGGAAATCCAGAAATCAGTAGAGACAGTAAATGAAAATGCCAGGAAACAAAGAAGAAGAATTAAAACAAACATCAAACAAGTAAGAGATTAAGTGGCTGAATTAAATAACTAAATAGAGGGACTCAACAACAGGATGGATGAAACTAATCTGAAATCTGGAAAATAGGACAGAGGAACTAAATCAACCAAACCAGCAAAGAGATAAAAAGATTCAGAGAATTGAAGATGGCATTTGAGACTTCAGGGATACCATCAAAAGGAACAACATTTACACATATGGGGTCCAAAAAGAGAGAAAGGAGGCAGAAATGACATTTTTATGGAACAACAAAAGACCCCATATGGCTAAAGCAATCATTAGAAAAAAGAACAAATATGGAGTGATTGTACTTTCAGGCTTTGAACAAAGCAATAGTGATCAAAATGGTTGGTACTGTTATAATAACAGAGGTACACATATGTGGAACAAACTGAATCACAAGAAACTGACCCACTCACATAGAGTCAGTTAATCTATGACAAAAGAGCCAAAAGCATATGATGGAAAAATGGAAAGTCTCTTCAACAAATGGTGTTGGAAAAACTGAACAGCCACATGCAGAAGAATGAAAGCTAGACCATTCTCTCACATCATTCACAAAAACTAACTCAAAATGTACTAGAGACTTGGACATAAGACCAGAAACCATAAAGCTCTTAGAAGACAACATAGTGAAGACTTTCCATGACATCAGTCACAGAGAAGCCTTTGGGGCTCAACTCAACCACCAAGGGAAACAAAAAGAAAAATAAATAACTGGTACTACAACAAACTAAGGAGTTTCTTCACAACAAAGAAAAACATCACCAAAACCAAAAGAAGCCTGCTAACTGGGGGAAGATATTTGCATTTGATATTTCAACAAAGGCTTAATATCTGAAATATACAAAGAACTCATAAAACTCAACAATAGAAGAGCAGGCAATACAATCAAAAAATGGGAGGAGGCATTGGAGAGACACTTTTCTGAAGAAGATATACAGATGGCCTACTGGCACATGAAATTATGTTCCAACTCATTGGTTATTAGAGAAATGCAAAATAAGAGGACAATGAGATGTCACCTTACACTTGAAAGACTGGCTGTTATCCAAAAGTCTGGAAACAACAAATGCTTGTGAGAATGTGGAGAAAAGGGAACACTTTTGCACTGTTGGTGGGAGTGCAAATTGGTGTAACCCCTATGGAGAATAGTTTGGAAATTCCTCAAAAATCTACAGATGGAAATCTCATATGATCCCATCATTCCACTTCTATGCATCTATCCAAAAGACGCAAAAGCACCCATCCACAGAGATGTATGCATCCTCATGTTTATTACATTCCTTTTTACAATAGCTACAAACTGGAGATTACCTAAGTACCCAACATCAGCTGTATGGATAACGGTATGGCACATATAAACAATGTAATATTACACATCCCTTAGAGGAATGAATCTCTGTCATTTGAATCAGCATAAATGGGGCTAGAGGGGATTGTGCTAAGTGAAATGAGTCAAAAGAAGAAAGATAACAGATAACCTCACTCATAGGTGGAATGTGAATAGACAAAACAAAGGAACAGATGAAACATAGCCAACACTGAAATATTTGCAACACAACTGAGGTTACCAAAAGGGAGTGGTGCGCATAGGGGCAAATGGTGGTGGAACTCACTGGACAATGCTGAAGACCACTTTGTAGTTTGATGGAGAGCATGGTGTGTTAAAAAATTTCTAAGAAATGGGAGCGTATATATAGGAAACTATTTTAATGTATAGAATAATTTCTACAATAGAAAATAAATAATTTTAAAAAATCTTTATTTCACAGATTGGATAATTTAGAAGAAAAAAATATACTTATCAGCATGTAACAATCCTAGACTAAATCAGGAAGAAATAGAAAACCTGAACTCAATGATTAAAAACATGGCTTGGAACTACAATAAAACCTCTAAATAACCCAGCATGCCCTGGTTGAATAACAGTTATGTCCGCTGCTGCTATTCAAAGCTGTCCACATAAATCTCAAGGACCCAATTCACATCTTGGGGCTAGTCGGAACAGCAATGATGTACAACTAAAATAAATAAATAAAAATGTTTCTGCCTCCTCTGTCTTCTCTCTGTCTGCCTGCCTACCTGCCTTCATTTCAGCCAGCACCTTTTCTTTAAAAAATATCTGCCAAAAGTTCCAGGATAGATCATTTCACTAAAGACATCGACCAAACTATCAAAAAATAATTAAAATACTGTATTAATGCTAGTTAATACAAATGTCTTGGAATAAATTTAATCATAGAAACAAAGGATTTGTACTCTAAAAACTACAAGACATTGTTAAAAGAAATGGAATGTATAATGAAATGGAAATATATTCCAACTCATAGATTAGAAAACAATAATGTTAAAATGGTCATACTATTTAAATTAATACATTCCCCATCAAAATCCCAAAAACATTCTTCACAGTAGGACAAGAAAATTATGAAATTTATTTATTTTATTTTTCACAGCAATCCTGTGAAAAAAGAATAAAATTGGAGGTGTCACCTTCTCTGATTTCAAGCTATATTACAATGGCAGTATGAAAATTATCAAATTAGCATGGTATTGGAATAAAAACAGACATAAAGTCAATGGGACAGAATTAGGAGTTCAGAAATAAATCCAAACATATGTGGACAACTATTTTGCAACAAGGAATCAGGTACATATAAAAGGTTAAGGACAGTCTCTTTGATAGAGTTAGGAAAACTACACAGTCAATATCAAAGGTTAAACTACATTACCACTTAACACAATACACGAAAATCAATTCCAATTTAATTAAGGACTTGGATGTGAGGCCTGAAACTGTGAAATACATAAAAGGAGGAGAAAAGGTGAAATACTCATTTAAAGTGGCTTAAAAGATGTCTTTAGGAACTTGACTTCAAGTTCAAGGGAAGTAAAATAAAAATAAATAAATAGGTTTACCTCAAGCTTAAAAGCTTCTGCAGAGTGAAAGAAACTCTGAAAAAACAATGTACTGAATAGGGAAAGATATTTGTACGTCTAACAAGATGTTAAAATCCAAAATATATTTAAAAAACTCATAAAACAACCACAGAACAACAAAAACACAATTGAAAAAATGGCAGAAATTCTTAACAGACATTTAACAGACATACAGAGGGACAATAGGCACTTGAAAAGATCCTCAAATCTTGTTATTGAGGAAATGTCAACCAAAGCAACAATGAAACAAAATCAGCTCACACCTGTGAAAATTGCTATTTTCCAGAATAATAGCAGCAAGTATTGTTGAGAATGTAGACAGAGGAAAATCTTATAAACTAGTAGAGGTGTAAATTGCAAGCATTATTGAAAGCAATATGGAGATTCCTCAAAAAAATTGAGAATAGAAATTCCTTATGATTCAGTTATCTTATTTCTGGGTAGTTACGGTAAACATACAGTAATCACTAATCAAAAGTTACTTGCACACCAATGTTTATTGCAACATTGTTTATAATAACCAAGAAATTAAAACCTTCGTGCCCATTGAAAAATGAGTGGATAAAGAAGACGTGATATATAAACACAACGAAAAGCAACTCAGGTATTAAAATAGATGAATCCTACTATTTGCAACGACATGGGTGGACCTAGAGGGAAGTGTGCTTAGTGAGGCATAGAGAAAGAGAAAAACTGATATCATATTATTTCTTCACATGTGATATTTATTTTGTCAGGCAAACAAACAAAATAATTTTTTATATAGACTTAATATATAAAATCAAATCTTAGTTACAAGAAGGAAGGAAGATGGGCAAATTGAATAAAAGCGATCAAATATATAATGAAGGAAGAACTGAAATGGTAGTATTAATTTTATGTATTATGTACATAGCTGATTTACAAAGATGCACACCTTAAATGTACATAATGTTATGAATTCATAAAAATGAATACATTAAATTCAAAACAAAAATAGTGTGAGCATTGCTTAGTGGGTAGATTCTTTTTTTTTCTTCATTCTTATCCTATAATAATGTTTCTATTTATTCTTGTTCTCCATTAAGTTACTCCTAGGGGGCTTTAGTCATACTTTGATTATACTATGAGTTCATTGCAGTTAGGTTGTACTTTAAACCCCCAGAATTGAAAAAAATGCATTTACCTGATTTAAGTTTTGAATGCAGAGGCATCCATATCAAAGGGGCATCCACTTTATCAAGGGCTAACTCAAACACTGGTAAGCCACAGGACTAGAAGAGAGCCTGACTGCTTCTTTCCTGAGATTCCTTTAGCATTTATATATTTTTGATTTAATTCAGCTGAATACGCCTTTTTCCACTCTTTTGCTATCTTTTGTTTCTCTTTCCATGATTTAAATTCTGCTGTTATAATTTAAATTATGCAGCAAAGAATGTAACCTTAAAACTATAAATCCCCTACTCTGAATCCTCAGAGAAGACCAACTTAGACACTTATGATCCTAGTATGTTGTGCAATTTTTCAGTTCTTGTAGTAATATAACTTCATTTTGTAAGTTTCCTAAAGGTTATTCCTGAAGGGAATTGTGCAGTCATAAGGAACTAAGAGCCAATTCAGCTGAAATGCTGACTTCAAGAGTAAAAGGCTTTAGAGAAATATTAACATCTTTATCAACACACTGATGCAGGACACAAAGCTTCTGTGCCTTGCATTTACTTTGAAGGTAGAATTAAGGTTAAACTTCTATTCATACTGCTTAAATTAATTCAGGACAAATTAAAATCATGTGTAGAACTAAATATTTTTAAAGTTGGTTCTTTTGAACTTTAATTATGTAAACCACATATGTATTACCAAATAAGTGTTATGGATTGAATTGTTTTCCTCTAACATTAATATGTTGATATGTGAGATAGATAATTAACATTAGATGAAGTCATAAGAATGGGCCTTAATCCTCTATGTCTGATCTTCTTATAAGAGGAAGATACAAAAGAGATGTGCACACACTGAGGAAAGACCACAAAAGAGCATAGTGAGAAAATAATTGCCTAGAGAAGCCTCAAAAGAAACCAGTCCTGTAAACACCTTGGTTTTGGAGATCAAGTTCCAGAAAGGTAAGAAAATTCATTTCTGTTGCTTAAGTCACCCAGCATGTGATACTCAGTTTTGGCAACCCGAACAAAACTTTTACAATCAGTTAAATTATAAATTTCCAACACTCGATGCTATCTCTTTTTTGTCATTGTTAAAACTTCTTTATCATTCTCAGAAATAGTTGGAGTGGAAGCAGCTTCCCTTGATGGAAGCAAATGATTGCTATATATATCTAAATAACAAAACAAAAGCATTATGAGAAAAAACATGCACTTAGAAATAATTAAGTATATGCAATAAGTAAAGTAAAAATATGCTCTCTTTTAACACCTGAAGATAAAATATTTTAGCCTTTTATTTTATTTTTCAGGTTTGTACAGACACCCTTCCCCCAGCACTCTGACTGAGACTTATGAAGAATCCTAGGAAGCTGTCTAAAACAATTTACCATGATGAAAAAAGATCAAAAAGAATTTATGAAGCTTCATCACTCATATATGTGAGAAATAAGAATGATAGGTACTCAATTCAACATGTAAGTTTGAATGCAATATCCATGATTCTCAAAATTTATAAGCCAAAAATCAAAGTAAATTATAAAACAAATTTAATCCCATTTTTAATGTAGATTAGGCTTTTATTCCAGATATCAGGCAGGGAGATTATTTTACTCTTACAGCAAACACTTACTGTAAATATAAAAGGATAAAAATTTCCTCCACTATGAAAATTCATGTAATAGCCTTATTTGTGATATCCTACATGTGACAAAACTACATCATCCATATATAGATATTTATTAGTGTTTTATATTTTTTTGTTTTTATGGAAATGGATTAAATGTCAAAACATCTTGCAAAATTCTTAGATGAGTATAAAGCAAGAGCTATCATTGTACAATAATAATTACCTCCACTTCCCAAGTGGTTATTCTGAAAATTTATTTCTATCAATTGTTGAGTTTCAGGTAGATGCAAATAAAGTTTTAACAACACATGCTATTTGTTTTCTATCTTTTCTGAGACATTTAAAATATTTTAGCTAATTATTCTAGAATGAAAAGCAGAGTGTCTTACCTAATGCTTCACTATAAAACTGGTCCCAGAACTGAAAGTCATGATGTTGAAGGCAAAAGTCAAATAAAATAGAAAACAACATATTTTTTACCCTTTGCAGAAAGGTCATTCTGTCTATTAGTGCACTCATGGAAACAGGCACATAGGAACGTGGAACTGGAAGTTTCCCACAGTACTTCTCTACAGTGTCGCCCATAGAGAATCTTAGAGTATACACAAAAGGAACCGCCAGCAACTCAGCTATCAGCTCTCCACAGGGCAGCACAGGGTCTATGATCATCACATCATAACTGGTTTCCTGGAGTTTCTTCATAATTGTCTGGTTATAGACTACATTTTCACAGAGGTCTTTAAAATATCCCGTTGATTGAAGAATAAATTCTTGCAATTTCATTGCTGACTGCCAGAGTGGTAATGTTGGTAGGACGTTAATAGCTAGATCTAAAAATTCACTGAGTGTTTTTGCATCAAACTCTTTGTCTTTTGCCAGAGGAATCACCAGGAAGTTCAGTGTGGAAGGTTTTCTATAGTCAATGATAAAAGCACCAGGAGAAACCAACACAGTGACCTCATGGCCCCTCTCCGTGAGTTCCTCCAGAATAGTCTTTAGATTGAGCCAATGGCTCATGTCACAAGGCCACACTAGGATCTTTCCACAGAATCCACAGCCAGTGCAGCAGAGCTGTAGCAACAGAATTGTCAAAACCCATTTCTCAGTCACCATGACAGCAGCTCCTTACACACCGTTCTGCAGAGTTTGAATGCTTGCCTGAGAGAAGTAAATTAGCAATGTAAGCTCTGATAAAGTTAAAAATTAATTAATAGAATTAGGAAATAGCATTGCTAATGCATAAAACTTTGTCAATAATGTTGACTGGGCCCAGAGCTATATTTGCTCAGGAGGAGATATGAACAGTTAAGCATTTTGGAAGAAATGGTTACAACATTTAAGGAGATTTGTTTTGAATATGCTAAAATTGAAAAATATTAATTCAAATATTTCTAGTTTGTAGAAGGACTCTTTTAAGTAAGTTTAACAAATAATACGGTGTATTTTATGTAATGTGATAAGTAGAAATGTGGGAAAACGAAAAATGTAGATATTGCCATAAAGCTGATTACCTGTTAGTGTGCAGATACAACATATATATATATATATATAACATAATAACAAGGAGAAATATATTAAATATTATATTATGTTTCTGGTTACCAGAAGATACTGTCATTCCAATGTGACAGAGACCAAAGTATAATGACAGAGAGAGAGAATTTTTTCTGGATTCAGAAGCAAAGGTGACAGAAGGACAGTGCTGTAGGTAAATAGTAAAAAAGGAGATAA